>QTSX02005055.1:0-329952 GCA_014839935.2 Entomophthora muscae | reverse complement strand
ACATCTGCTCAAAAACGTATATGGTACCCTACACCAAATACTTCCAAGTGATGACACTGTACCCTACGTCCCTTCAACTCAGAAGATTGACACCATACTCAGATATCATAGAGAATTGGGACACACCCGTAGCAGGAACCTACATGAGTACCTTAAAACACACTACTGGTGGCCCAACATGCTAGATGACATCAAAGAAGTATTGAAGAAATGCAAAGTCTGTGAGAAATACGCCCAAACCAAAGCGCCACCCAAGTCAGTGGTACCCGTATCCATCACACAGCCCTTCAAGGTATGGTTGTTGGACATTGTAGGATCAATGTCTGGTGAAAATAAAGGGAAAATTACATAATAACAGCTATTTACTATGAAACCAGATGGCCAGTAGCACAAGCCACAAAGGAACACAAAGGCAATGATTTGAGACAATTTATTGGCAAGGAAATCATAGGCAAATTTGGAAAGCCTGATCTCCTAATCATGGATGGAGGCACCAAACTCAAAGCCATTGATACTAACATCTATCTTGCCAAGAACGGAATAAGATACATCACAGCCATCCCATATCACCCTCAAGCAAACGGACAAGTGGAACGACTAAACGGCTCACTTGTGGAAGCCCTCAGTAAGTTATCTGCTAACAATCCAAAGGCATGGGTTGACATGCTTCCAACAGCACTCATGGTGTGTTGAACTCAGGCCAACCGCAATACTGGCAAAAGTCCATATGAGTTAGTCTATGGACAAAAGCCCACCCTCGTTAGTACAGCCGCAGGGCCCAGGTTACCTCTACCTAAGAAAGTGTCAGAAGCTAATGACCCCAACGTACAACAAGTCCAAAAGGACCAAACAGAAATGGAACGTAAAAGAATTGAGCAAGAAGCAATCCCACTGCAACAGGAAAGGTTCCAACCTGGTGACAAGATCTGGGTTGTCAACCACAATCAACACAAGTTAGACCCAGGATTGCGCGGGCCAGGCATTGTCATGGAAGCTAAACCTAACAACACCTACCTCATCAAGGGCATTGGAGCACAAACTGAACTGAAATGTATGCATCACGACCGTCTCCGCCTGTGCAAAGCTAGTACAGCACAACACAACTCCAGACTCCCTGTCTCTAACGCCAAACTGGATCAGTACCAAGCACACATCCCCAACTCTCTGAAGAAGATTCCCAAGGCTCCGCCTTCCAGTACCCCAGGGGGAGATGTTGCAACATCTTTGATTACTCCCTCTTGGGAAATTAATGCCCCAAGTATTTTACCAAATGAGACACTGAATGGTTCACCGTCCAATCAATAGATTGGTGGCACACCTACTGTTCAACCATATACTACGGTGATCACACAATCCAGTCCCTAAGAGGAACACAACTTGATTAAGCCTCATGACTTAAGAGGAACACTACTCAGATAAGCCACATAACCATCCTGACATACACAGACATTATGTGGCCTTCCATGATACTATATAACATTCTAGATCTATATTCAATAAAGTATCATTCTTCTCTTAAATCTTCCCCTTTTATTTGTTTGTTATACTTCCCAAAAGTATAACCTTGACAATAGTCTTTATTTTATTATAGTTATAAATAAAAAGGTAAAAGTATAGAGAAAAATGTAAAAGTATTATGTTTAGATATAGATTTTATTTTAAAAATTAGAAAATATGGAAGAGAAAAGTTAAAAATAAAACATATCAAAATCAGAAGTTTTTATTATGTAAAACATAAAGGTTTATATGTGAGATCTGAAAAGCGTTGACATTATGGGTGACAATTAGTAAAAAAGCTGAATTCTCACTGTCAATTAGAAAAATTGTAGACATTATTTTTGACGACATTCTCACTGTTGACGTTTTTTTGAAAATTTACTATGAAAAAACATAGTACACTTAATTAAATTTACGTGGGCTATGTCACAAGTGACAAACTCCTGTCAACTATGATAATCAAAAGGCCTCAACTATGGGAGTCAAACCCTGACGCCCCGCAGGCCACCAGCCCGCAGGGCCAGCCACCCGGCTGCCCACAGTT
This sequence comes from Entomophthora muscae, assembly GCA_014839935.2. Classification (NCBI taxonomy): domain Eukaryota; kingdom Fungi; phylum Entomophthoromycota; class Entomophthoromycetes; order Entomophthorales; family Entomophthoraceae; genus Entomophthora; species Entomophthora muscae. The sequence goes on along the minus strand of QTSX02005055.1, from coordinate 327,911 downwards.
TTTGGGGTTTGAATCAGAATTGGCTTTGACTTCGGAGAATCTCCTGAAGTTTGATGAACCAAGTTTGCCTACAACAATGCCCCCGCGCTAAGGTTCCTGTTAACCCAACCAATCAACGGGCCGGGTTAGCCACAGACCCCAGAATAACCCAGGCCACTACGGAAGAAGAAACAATTATACCTTCTATAAGAAGCGGGCCACCCAGAGATGACCCGTCCCGTGACCTGGTTAAGGAATTGGAGTGCTCTAGTTGTAATTCAGCCAATGAAATAACCCCCGCAATTGTTGCCACCAAGGGCTGTGAGGACCTAATAGATGGGGAAACCCGGGCCATGAAAATCTTTGAAAGTTTTGCCATGACAGATGGGCATACTTATACGCTGGGCCGCCAGGAAGATGCCCATTGCCATTCTTGCAATAAAGTGACATGAACCTTTGGTTCAACCAGATCATACCATACTTGTTATTAGTTTTACTTCATCTACATTCTACTCCTCGCGGACCCGTCTCCCGTGCCCACATACCCCAAGAAACTGCGGACCAGCCGCCCGAGCTTTACCATTCACCAGGAGCTCCCTTTGGCCCAGTACATTTTACCGAGTACCCACCCAACCCGGCGTATTTGGAGTTTACTCTGGAAGAGATCCTCATCCACGACCCTGAAGCTAGAACTAGAGAGACTGAAACTGTATACAGAGAAGGCATCAAAATCACCATACCTCCTCTGCTATTCCGAGACAAGTATAATTTCCTGCCCGCATATTTAGTTCCAATGATGCTGCCCCTCACCCCGCAGCCCAACCGCCCGCAAGAATCTGTTGCCACTGATGAATCCACTTCCACCCAAATATTTGGGGTGATGTATATCACCCTCACTGGGTTGATTGATTTCATGGTGCCTACGAGCGGACCTTGGGCAATCCTTGGAAAATTGTTATCGTATATTGTAAAGTTAGCCCTGATCCTGTGGTGGGCTCTCCCTGCTGGGCCCGCAGGCCGCCTGCCTGCGAGTCCTCAGGAACCCCCCACAGGTTGGATTCCTGACAGGCTAGCAAAAATTAACTGTTTTCTGTGTATTTTTGTTCACATAATAAAATTAAAAAAAGACATGAAAATAAGGTAAAAAATAATCAAAGTTCTTTATTTCTTTATTAAAAATTATATTTGGGTAGTAGTAATATGATATTTTACCATTGTGTATATTGAAAGTTGTTAAGAAAGCTGTCTTCAGTATTGAAAAGGGTAAAGTGTTGACTTCGTCACTTACGACATTCTTTATAAGAGATGGCATATTAATTTAAGCTTAATTGCATCACTCTAATTTGGTTAAATCCACCCTGTTGGATGATCACAAGCAAATAAACGACATTTCTGAGTGTTGATATTATTTTTAATAATAAACTCTATAGTAAATTACATAGTAACTCACGCTTAAATTATTGGATTGTCATTAGCCACCAATCCACTTAATATATTAAAGCCAGAATAAGTGCCTCAGATATATTTATAAAATGAACATTTCAACAATCAGCTATAAGCACAATGTCTTTTTTAATACATTAATTTAATAAAAAATATTTTTAAATGTGCACTTAATTTTTTTACTGTAGATGTTTCAGTTTTGTTATTAAAAATAAGTTTGGCTTAAAAAGTGTCAACATTGATGCTTTTACATCGTAAAAACGAATAGAAATATAAACTAATTTTGATTAGTAAACATAAAGAAAAAATCTGGTTAAATCAAGTTTTTAATTAAGGTTAATATTAAATCGTGTCAAGATGGCCACAATATTGTCGTGTTTTCTGGGTTCGCACCCCTGAACACTTTAAAAAAGAATTAAGCTAGCACGACTAGCAAAAAACATAGAAGATTTTGAGTTTTGAGTTGACAGTGACCATGTCGACACTTTGTTGACATGGGCGCTGTTGCCTTTAAAACTACTGTACTGTTTATGTTTCTGATTATGCATGTTATTTTATGCAGCTGGGTACCATGTTTGTGTACATCTTATTTCACTAGACAACTAAGTGATTTTGTTTGTGGGTTGAGTTGCTGCAGTGCTTCTTTTATAGGTTGAGGTTTAACAACTGCAACAGAGTGTATTTTGTCACCAATTTGCATGTTAGTATATGTACATTGGGAGCTGGCTGGTCCCATTCTTTTTGTATTTTAGATCTTTGTACCTTATTTCGATTATTTTCTTTTGTAGTCTGATATGTTTGCTGTATTGTTGAGTTATTTTTCCTTCCAACATCCCAGTTAATTGGGTGCATATTTTACACTAGTGCTTGCAAGTTGCTTAAGTTTGAGTTGGTTTCGTTTACAGGTAACTTTTTTGTTTGTCCTTACAGCTGTGGAAGTTACTGTACCGTATGGGGTTGATTTGGGATGAATTCACTCACTTTCTCCATCCTTATCACCTTGATCTAGCATGTGTAAGGCCTTGTACTCTTGGATTAAGGATATCTGTACTGGATGAGGTTTGGGTTGACTCTCTGGTAGTCACTCTCAGTACATCAACCACTCCGGCAACTGAAGAGTCAACACGCTATGTTGTTCCCTGAAAAAAGGGACATAATCTTGGAGAAACTTTGGTTTGTACTAGACATTTGCTGGTATCGGGTGATGACTTTAAAAGTGGGATATGGATTGTTGTGGGTACAATTAGTTGGTTTGTTCTGGGAAATGGTTAGCTACTGATAGTCAAGTCCTCGAGCAGTTTAAGAGGTACATCTGAAAAGAGGTTTATTTGTATTCTATAGCTTGAATACGTACTTTTACAGGGGATAATTATAAATATGGGGTTTAACTAAGAGATTTTCTATATAGGGCTTCTATAATGTCGCCTTGGATGTATAGGTAAAATAAGATAGCCCAACTAAAGCCGCTAAACTTGAGCTGTATAGGAATAAAAATGCCAAGAAAACAAAAGAATGCTTATAATTCCAAGAAGGTTGTGCTTTAGTATTGCGAGACCAAGTTCAAAGAAAAGGCATCAATGACTAAAATTCTAGGTCGTAATATTTGTTGAGCAAGAGTTGGAAATCATAAAACAAAGTCAGTCTGAACTCTGAAAGAGATGCTTTAGGCATCAATAGTTTCAGGCTCAGGTTTGACATCATTCTTGCGAGCTGAAAAGTTGTTCTTGAGATCAGGAATGAGAGGCTGACGGATAGGATACACCGCTAGCAAATCGCTAGCCCTGGGAAGATTAGCAAATTAATAGGAGATAACTTACTTTTGAGTTCTTTTAAAAGGCTTGGAAGCAAAAGGACGGCTTGAAGTTTCCATATCAGGGCCACTTTCGCCAGCTCCTCCTTTAGAGAAGACGGGGCGACGAGTGCCAGGCTTCTTGGGTGAAGCCATAGCTTGGGTTATTGGAGGCTTAGTTTTAGATACTCGAATATGGCGCTCAGATCCAACACCGGTTGAGTAATGATAGAGCCCAAATCTCTCACCAATTTCATGGATCAATCTGCGTTGAACTGAGTCGAGAGTAGGAGGGTAAATCAAGGCCGCGCGGGAACTGTCTTCATAAAAGGAAGCAACTTGATCGTAAAAGACCCGGGTTTGTAGATCATCGAAATCAAGTCCACTTTCGGTTTGCTCCTGTGGCATTTCACGTGGCTTATTTGACTGCCCAGCTGAAAAAATAAATATCAGAAGCTCAAAGTAAATAAATACCTGACTGTGGTTCAGCTGCGTCTTCTCGTCTCTCAGGCCCGCCGGTTTTCTTAAACTCTATACGAAGCTTACGTCCACAAAGCTCAACTCCGCGAAGTGTGCTTACAACTAAAGAGGTTTCCTCTGGAGTGTGAAAATTGGCAAACGCGAGGCCACGAAAAACTCCGTTGTCTAAGTGATAGTTGAGAGCAAAAGGCGCAGGAAGTCCTATTTGTTGCTAAAGGAGATTTAAAAGAGAGGTTAAATAGCTTTGTTACAAAAATATCAAGGAGTAGTTCGCGTTTGACAGAAAAGGGGATATTTTTGATGACCACGGCAGTTGGGATGTAGTCAAGTTCTTCAGATTGCGCCTTAGAAGTGCCATTTCTGGCTTCAAAGTTCTAATATGTTAGAAGTACTTAAAAAGGACATACTTTTCTTGGGCGTCTTTGCTGATTAAAATTAGTATGCTTTCTTGAATTAGCTTGTTCTCTCTCAATAGGGCGAGAAGTTCCGTTTTCATTGTTGATGTTGAGCTGCTGAACAGCAGAGGCAAGAGGTTGCTCCATATCCATCATTGAGAAATATTTTAAGTCGGAATTGGTTTATTTGAAAACTTGGCTGACAGATACTTAATTTACAGATTTTAGGGACTGACTAAAAAGGCCAGATGGTGATCTTAACGATACACGAAAATTTATATGGAATGAGGTATCAAATATGGACTAAATGATATATAAGGCTCTTAAAGGTATAAAGGAGAAAAGTTAATGGGATAGATTCATAAGGATTGGGAAGGGAGGATAGGAAGGGGAAAGAGATCTTGCTTCTTTGGAGTTTAGTTCACTTTATCAAATTTATGCTAAAGCATATTCACTTTCATTCTCAGTATTCACTTTGATTAAGCAATTAGCGACTCAATCCGTTCGATGCATTTTCAATTATGACTCGATAACCCCACTTCAATGAGCTTTGAAACGATACATCACTTCTTTTTGTAATTATGCGCAAATAAGCTAGTAAATCCAACAACCATGTCCATCACATGCTTACGTAGCAGTCCTTATAATTTTACAGTATAAATTCTGCGCTTTATAGTAGTTCATCCAGCGGCTCTCTAAACCAACACTGCCCTTTTGTTATACTTGGAACTCATAAGCATGGGTTTGATTTGTAAAAATTGCAGACAAGAATATCTGCCTAAGGATAACTCTACCAAGAGTTGTCGCTACCATAAAGATATGTTCGTTTGCAGGCCTCACCCTGCAGACCACTATGCCTTTGAAATAAATGACCAAATGTTAGCTAATCTTTCCTCATGGCCTGCCAAATTCTGGGATTGCTGTGGTCTTGAAGATCCGCTTTCTCCAGGCTGTATTTTGGCATCCCACATAGGTTATGAATAATTATTGCTGTTGAAACCATTAAAGTTCCCTTCCAAACTTATCATTGCTGTCTGCTTACTTTCATCCTGCTGCAATTGAGGCTAAACAGAACCTATTCTTCTCTCAGAAACAACAAGATTTAAAGAAAATAAAGGTATGAAGGTTTCGTTTTGTTTTTCCCAACTTTAATTTTAGCGTCTTAAAGTGGAAAGCATCTGCCAGATGCTTGCCTAAACAGTCTAGTTGTACCTTTTAAGGAGTCAATATATTGTTCATCTTGGCTTCAAAGGTAGATTATGTTCAGCAATGCACACCAGTATGATACTTATTCAAAACAAATCAAATCCATATCTAAAATATTGAATAGAAGTGTGCTCGAGGAAGCTTTAGACTAACATTTTACTTATTTTCAGTTTACTTGTGTACGGCTGCATTCAACTAAGTCCTTAGTGGAAATTACATACTATGTTCGAAACTGGCCCTATAGTATCCCATTTGTTGTATAGATAGTACCAAGGCCTACCATCTATACTTACCCTAGAACAGCAGTTTTCTCTTAGGACAGCTAGCTTTTCCTTATGCATTGCAAGTTCAGAATTTTCCTCTTGCCTCTTCGGCTGATTTTTTATCAAATTTTATCTTGAGTTTATAAAGTAGCTATTAAAAGCGCTGATAGCTAACCTTGTAGTCCAAAATTAAGTATGAAGCTTTAGAAAGATTAGCTATACATTCCAAATATTATATCAAATAGATTATATCTCACAAGGCAGTTTAACCCCAATCTTGTATTTCATTAAATGCATCTCGCGTGTAAGAGAATCAAGGTAATAAGCCTGACAAGTTTCAGAAGTTGTATTTCACCTCTAAAGTGGGTATCGCAGGAAACGGGGAGCCATACAGAAATCAATTGCAGCAAATCCAGCTCAAATCAGAATAACATGTTTTAAATCATTAATAGAACCCACCATCAGTTTAAATATCAACCTTCCACCAAATCAGCATTGAGATTATTTAGCCACACTTCTGATAAATACAGAGTTACCAAGGAAAGGAAGCATAGCTTATGATATCCGATTTGTTGAAAGAAGTTATATTTTATCAATAAACTTGGCTGGAATGTAGTATGGTTTTTAGTACTAATATAATATACTTTCTGAATTAAGAAAGAGCAAGGTACTGTGAGAGCATGTAAACTTCTGGCCATTTCCGTAAGTGACCTTGTGAACTGTGATAAGAAAATAGAAACACTCTGGGAATCAAGGGCCACTAAAAAAGAAGTTTGGACAACAGGCAGGAACATCAGTTGAAAGTAATTTTTTGCTAAAATTATGAGATTCCTCTATGAGGCTTAAACTGAATGAAGATCATCCTTTTTTACTAGAGTATATTTATATCAAAAGATAAAACTGAAAATAGTATCACTTTTATACTTCTGTGAAGTATAAGATACGAGATAAAGGGAAAGTTAAAGAAGAGAATGATGTCTTTATTTGATAGAAGAAGAGTGTTATTTGCTAGATTGTCACGAGTGACAAACTCCTATCAACTATACTTATCAAAAAGCCTCAACTATGAAACTCGAACCCCGGAATCTTGCGGGCCGCCAGCCCACAGTTTTTGGGCTCAAATCAGAACATGATTCAACTTTGGAAAATTCTTTTAAGCTTGATGAACCAAATGTAACTACGCCAATACTCTCCACACTAAAGGTTCCTGATAAAACAGCCAACCAACAGGCAGGTCCAGCCACAGATTCCAAAATAACTTGGACCTGCACGGAAGGGGAAACAGAGAGTTTTCCCATAGAACACGGGCCACCCAGAGGCGACCAATCCCACAACCTGACTAGGGAATTTGAGCATTCTCAGTTCAAATCAGCGAATGAAATAACCCCCACAATTGATGCCACCAAAGACTGGGAAGACCTGGTAATTGGGAAAACCCAGGTTGACAGAATTTGTGAAAGTTTTACCATGACAGATGGGCATACTTATACCCTGGGCTGCCAGGAAGATGCCCATTGCCATCCTTGCAATAAAGTGACATGAACCTTTGGTTCAACCAGATCATACCATACTTGTTATTAGTTTTACTTCATTTACAGTCTACTCCTTGCGGCTCTGCACCCTGTGCTCACCTACCCCAAGAAACCGCAGACCAGCCGCCCAAACTTTACTGTCCACCAGGAGCTCCCTTCGGCCCAGTACATTTTACTGAGTACCCACCCAACCCAGTGTATTCAGAGTTTACTCTGGAGGAGATCCTCATCCACAACCCCAAAGCTAGAACTAGAGAGACGGAAGTCCTTTACAGAGAAGGCATCAAAATCATCCGGCCCCCTCTGCTATTCTGAGACAAGTATAATTTCCTGCCTGCATATTTAGTTCCAATGACACCGCCCCTCACCCCGCAGCCCGACCGCCCACAAGAATCCGTTGCAACTAATGAATCCACTTCCACTCAGATATTTGGGGTGATGTATATCACCCTTATCGGATTGATTGATTCTATGGTGCCTACGAGCGGACCTTGGGCAGTCCTTGGAAAATCATTATCTTATATTGTAAAGTTAGCCCCAATCTTGTGGTGGGCTCTCCCTGCTAAGCATGCGGGCCGTCCGCCCGCAAGTTCTCAGGAACCCCCCACAGGTTGGATCCCTGACATAGATAGTAAATCAAATGATGTATATGTAGATTATATATGACATGTGGTTTTTGGGAAGAGTTGGATTGATTGGGAAATCCAGGTATCAGTCCTAGTGTAGCATCTGGGTTGAATCTTAGTACCATCTTTTACTCAGCAATCAAGTCATTTCTTGGAAAAATGATTTTCTGAGAGAGAGTAATCAAAAATTCTGTGACATCTCCCCCTGGGGTCTTGAAAAGTGAAGCTTTATAAAATTTTCTTGAGGGTATATGTAAATCATGCTCAGTATTGATCCAGTTTTGTCATGATTGGCATTTCTCACCATTTAATGGTCCAAAACACTAGTTACAGATCAAACCCTGGTCCATTCAACCTTCAGCCCCCTGCCTAGAAGACCAGACACCCAGTCATACATTGTTTTTGCAGCTTGCATTTGAATGCAACCAGGTTGGAAGCCTGCAATTGATTGAAGATTATCTCAAAAAATCCCAAAGTAAAATTAGTAGGTTAACATGCAACTCTCACGCCTATGCTAAAGTAGCAAGCCTCCCAATTAGCCTCCCAGTCAATATCTCTGAAGAAACCATCAATAAAAACGCTCAGAAATGAGCCAAATGACTGCCACCAACACTCACTTCACAACCAGCCTGACCCTGGTAATATGATTGATGAACGTAAAAATCTCAACAACTATTTCCCTATGCCAACTAACGGCTATCCTCCTGGAACTTATGTAAGGGCTAAACAGCCTGCAGAGCTGGCAAGATAAAAAGATGAGGGTAATATAAACCAATCATCAACTGTTTTAACAACACTGAATCAATCTTGGTTGAGGGGCTCACTGATCTTGTGCCATGGGCTTTAAAACAAAAGGCAGCAACTAAGATCAAACTTAGAAAGAGCATCTGCAAGGGGAAATCCAAAATCAAGGATGATGGAGACAAAGAATACACAGCAGACCAAGAAACCACCAACAAGTAAGCAGCAAATTGTCCACAACAGGAGCTAAGAGACCAAGATAATCTAGCATTGGGGCTATACCTCCTTTTATTTGTACTCTTTCCAAGAATAATTAGCTATCTTGAAACAAGTTTCTAGAGGGGCATGAGAAAATTCTTAAGTGAGTTTAGTATGGGGGTAGAGGGGTGTTTTGCAACATCTGGTTGGCTGGCAGGAATATTTTCAACAGCTGGGGAACCTGCATCAGAATCCGGCTCACTGATGTCATGATATGAAAATTCTGGCCACTAGCGGGCTGAGCACTATTGGCGCTGAATGGCAAGCATTGTGTGATCAATTTACCAAAATTGGTTGGCATAAAGACAGGAGATCCAGATTCTTGAGGGGGTCTGAGCAACTCCTGCTTTCACCCATTTTTTTTCAAGACAGCATTTAAATCTTCCATCATTATCAGGGGTTTATCAGCAGTTTTTTTTCTGGTTCTGTAAGGGTGCACTATTCCTTCCATTTGATATACTACTCTAATACCTGATGTCACCCCCAGATTTCTGTCCTCAGAACAAAGCCTGGAAGAAGGGTACTTGTGTCCTGCCAGTCCAGTGCCAGACTTGATCGCCATTCTGATAATAAAGTATGATGATCCTTTGGTTCAATCAGATTACCTCAAAAAATACCCTATTACTAGACCCCTTGGCCCAGACCAGGAACCCCGTCTGAGTTGACTGAGAAGGCATTTGATACACTATCCAACTGCAGCTATTTGACAAAAAATACAGCTATTTTCTAGCCTATCTTGTACTCATAATCTCCTCTTACAGCCAAGCCCAACTGCCTACCTGTTTCAGTTGTCATCACCAATGCACCTTCTACTCAACTCTTTGGATCCCTTTATATCACTTTTACTAGTTTGCTAGATTTAATAGTGCTTGTCACTGGTCCTTATTCATTGTTAAAAAGATTATTATGTTATCAAGTTAGCTCCAATCCTGTGATGGGCCCACCCTCCAGCCCAGACCGTTTCATGTCTGATGATCTGCCACACAGCAACTGGATCTCTGAAACTCTGACTAGCAGGAGTGTAATGGACCACAACAAGCTGTGTTGCAGGCATGGGCTAGGATTAGCTAAATAAATATCAGTTTTCTAAAAAGATAAGCAATGCTATTTTATTAATCTGCTGTAACAGATCCAGGTCCATCCAATCTGACTTACCATACTTGTTTTTGTTTAGACTCTTATTGCTGGACCCCTCTTGCAAAAAAGCTTTGGCAAGCTTTGTCTCTATATAGGCAATTTTCTGGGTTAACACTTTGTTATTCTCCTTCTATCTTGTCATGATTTCCATACTCTTTTCCTCACAAAGTTTGAGACCTTCAATTTCTCTGTCAGCTGCATCTTTCATTTGATGAAAGATCTTGTCAAGCCCTAACAATAGGTTCAGCAAATCCCAAGCATAAACTTGATTTCCTTGAGCAGGTGTTCCTTCCTTAGCAAAGTATTCCAAATAGAGTTCCCCAAAAGCAGACTTAACTTCAACCAAAGACTCCTTTGGGAACGTCTTTGCTATCTTGAGATCCTCACAAGCCTCCTCCAGAGACCTTTTGGAAACCTCTTTACGGGCAGCAGCAGTTCCTACCCTAAGAACCCCAAACTTGGCTTCTTTTAATAATAATTGTGAAGAAATAAATAAAAAAAGAAAAATGAGGGAAAAGCGTCAGATTTTGACTTGAATCTGTTTATTAATGTTTATCTATTTTCACTTATACACCAGACAGGGCATATTTTGCTGAAACCCCCTCCAGTTATGGAATCACCCCTGGATTCCCATCATGTGGCCTATGACATAACAGCGTCATCCAACCAAGATCTTTTACCCAAAAGATCTTCACACTCACAATCTATGAGAACATGCTTATTACATTCAGTAATCACATGACTCCTTTTGTTGCTGTCAGGGCCTGCCCTGACAAGTATCAATTAAGATGTGATGTGATAATGACAGTGAATCAATGTTAATTCCGCAAATACTGAATGGATAAAGACGTTTAACAATTCATTAGAAAGCTGCAGACAATTCAAGCCACTTTACTTATTGAATACATTGAGCATAAGAATCCCATTTGCGTACTAAAGAGCTTGTCAAAGAAATTCATGCATTGCCCTTATTGATATCATGCATAATTTCAGAGATCAAATAACAAGCTGCAATTATGAGTATAGCTTATGAGTCCCATACCCAAGTCTAGACCAGAGCCTGAGAACCAGAAATTGCGATTAGCCTAAATGGTCCAAGTCCACCAATCTGCATGAGAAGATTAGCTGCATGAACAACGTCATTCATGCAAGCATATCTCAGTAATTACCAAACGTAAAACAATGATAAAACCCGCGTTTAAAAGCTCCAGATCTGCCTGACAACTTTCCTTATGTAATCAAAGCCTGTCAATGCACCAGTTTCCGCGATAAATTGAGTTCAAGAGTGATGGCGAAAGTGACCCCAGTTAGATGCAAATCTAAATCCCTTCCTAAAGCTTGCATTGGAAGTGTTATAAAACAAGCGCCATTAAATGAAGAAAGGACGCCAGCATCAACCAGTACATCCTAGTTCATTCTAGTTAGTCCTTCCTATATTTACATCTCCTTCCCTTTCCCTTCCCATTCCAGCTGTCTTCCCATGAGTATTAAATAAAGGACTGTCTCAACCAACCTGTTTGACTTAGGATGAAAGCCATAGCTCTAGACCGCTCTTCTCTGCCAAGCCTATCTGAGTAGAGTTTCCTGAGCCATGACAGTTGCATTTTATTTTTTTTGGCTTGAAGCATTCCTAGCTCCTGGTGCCAAAACCCTGTGGATTTTATCCAATCCTGATCCAAGCTGTCATTGTTCCAACTGGGAACCAGCTGATCAAACTTAAATTCCCATGAACCTTTGCATGTATTCATTTTTTATTGTTTAATTGATGCCCTATCAATTAAACTAATTAACCTGCATGATTAATAAATTCAATTCAAAGACACCAAGTTTTTACTTGACACAGTCAAGTCCATTTTGGCACAATGATTAAATTTCATTAATCATATCTGCAGGTATAATTTAATCAACCTTTGGGGTTAATTAAACCGTTTGTAAGACACCTAGTCTCCAAGATTGGTTTGGCAATCTTGCCTTCATCCTGTAAGTTAGTTTGGCCTAACTAACAAGCCAATATTTTATCATCCATTGCATATAGATACCAAGTTTGAGGAATCTTTATCTGAAGAATTTCTTAAACTTATCTATATAAAATTCATAATAAAAACATAATAATTAAATATCATTCAGAATATTTATTTGGAAAAATGTGCCAGGTGACTGTTGTACAGTCACATCTGCCTAGCCTCAGTAGTGGGTGTTGATTTGCTATAACTTGGGGTGTTAGCAAGACTGTCCCTTATTTAGTCTTTAGATGGATAGAGAAGTGCCCTGGGATGATTATACCAAGGGGTATAGACATTCTTAGATGAGCTGGGATGAGAATACAGATGAGTTTCCCCTGGAATAAATGTGCTTAGATGCCATTGAAATCTTGATATCAGATGGGGTGAGAACACATTTGGGTTAATTTTCCCAGAAAGGTGGGCTTCTCTGTTTATGGCTTATGGGTATCTTTAAGGAAATCTTAAGGTTGCTAGACAAAAGCATGAATAGCTCAGAACCATCATTAGGGTAGCTGTCCAGAGAAGTATCTGCTAAGCTCAATGGTTTTTAGCTATTTAGGAAGTGAATTCAGTTAATTTGCACCTGAAAGCTCAAACAAAGCACTTAGGTGAGTAAGAACAGAGATGGTGTGATGATTCACATCTGGAGCAGTTTTGCAGACATGGGCTGATTTTTCCAAGCAGAGAATAGTTGCCTGAGAGATATAGATGCTGTTTGTTTTGATTTTTTCTTTGAGGTGCTAGTAGGTTAGTCCTCTATTGGTATCTGAGAAGTGTAAAGAGAGTACCCAGGGATAGTTATTCTAAGACAGTTTAAGAATCCCTAGACCAGATGGGGTGATAATACAGCTTGGTTTCCTTTGAAAGGGGAGGATTCTGTAAAACTCATACAAGACTGGGAATTTGGACAATATGAGCTTAGGTAACTTCCTGAAGGAAACCCCTATCAATTGGAATCTAACTGGCCATAAAATTATCATGAGTCTAGCAGACTTAGTGATAGGATTGAGGCATCCAAAGAAGCCTCACATATACCCCAATATATAGCAACTTATGGTAAAGAACAACATAAAAGTCTTGAAATACAGGTTTAGGTTGTGATTCTCAAAATAGACTTGATCATGTGTGGAGGCAGAGAATGGGTCATAATCTAGATCTGGTTCTTGATGGTACTTTTTAGAATATGGTAGCACAGGATCTTCCATCAGAGAAGAAAGGAAAATCAGAATCATGAGCTTTGTCTTCTGGTGTGGGTGATATTATTTAATCTAAAAGTATAGATTTTAGGGTCAATGATAGCACAAGGCTACCACTAAAATTTATTGTTTATTTTATACTTGTATGGTGTGGCATATAATTAGATGGCCCCAGCTATTTTTAGATTTAAAATTTTTCAGGATAATGTTGCAACCAAGTTTCCAGCCTTGCCTGCTAACGTATCTTACGGTACACAGGGGGCGCTCAATGAGTTGCCCCTTGTCGTATATAATGTTATGAATTAATCTGATGGCAATGTCAAATGGCGGGTACTTCATCCTAATTAGGAGTGTTGCCAATTTGACCTACTGATCCCCGCACAAGTTATTCCTTGGCTCCAAACCCTACATGAAACTTCCCAATATGCCACCCCCTTGTGGCCTTGTGGCTTCCCCATTTAGCATATTAATCACAATATCCTACAATAAATGATACCTTATTCTTATTATTCTGTCCTTTCCCATTGGACTGTTGTCTTCCCCAATTCCAAGTACTGAACTCTCATTGGTTCAGTTGCAACAGTGGTAGCACAGGTAGGTTTACAACCTATCTTAAAAACAAAATTCCCCCCAAGAAAGGACAGAGTACGGGCCGCATGGCTACTCCACAACAAGAGACATTCCTTCCAATCCCCAAGGGGGACATTCCCAAAGGTTTTGTCATCTATCAAGATCAGCTAGTTCTTACCAGTGTATACAATTGGCTCTGCCTCGGGCAGCGTGACACTAGCGTCACCCCGCCACAGTTGGATCTGTTGCAACATATGTTCAACCTCCAACTAGAGTCCTTCACTGGCGGTATCAAAGGAGCTGAAATTGTCAGTTGGCTCCAGTCCACCAAAACGCGCCTTTGTATCTGTCAAGTCCCTGAGTCCATGTGGGTTGCCACTGCATCTGGCCGCCTTACAGGGCCTGTTGCCGTGTGGTTCATCAACTGGGCCAGCCAGGAGTTTGACGTCACCTGGGCAACATTTTGAGACGCTGCCAAGTCCCAATATAGTGAAACTTTCTCTCCCATTGTCTTGGGGACTCCCCTCTTAGCCATCAAGCAGACTGGTTCCATCCCCAAGTATCTTGCTGCTTGGCAACAAGCCCTTGCTGCCGCCCCCAAAGCAGTGACCAATGGGAATGCCATGTTGCTCACCCTTATTGTTAATGAGTTAAAACCCCATATCTGCAAGTGGGTCCCTGTCGGCTGCTGCACCTCTATTGATAACTGCTATAAAGCCATTGTAGAGGCCAATAACCAGGCTCCAATGGGCTTCTGCTGCACCAACCACGTTCTGCATCTAACAATGGCTAAGGTCAGGTGGGCCACCGTCAACCTCACCAACAAGAAAGTGCAACTAAACGCCCCTGCAAGGGGGAGCTCCAGCTAGCACTAATCAAGGACCAGGGAAAAGCCTGGGGGTTGTAACGACGAGAGGCCTTACAACCCCACCTGACCCATCCTCTCAATCCCTGCTCGCAAAAAACCCCTGTGACTACAACATTCACAAAGTTGAAACTCTGGACGTCTTTCAGGTCCATAGTGATGACCCCGTGTTGTAAGCTGCCCACTCCTCAAATAAAGTAACACACTTGTCCTATCCCTTCTGTTTCCGTGGGAACACCCACAAGCTACTGGTAGATACTGGGGCCAATCACACCATGGTAGATCAAGCGTTTGCTGACTCCCAGCAATTAGATCAAGTACCCAGCAGATTCAAAGCAGTACGTGTAGCTGATTCCTGCAGAATTGCCATCACCCACAAGACGGTGCCCTTCTCTGTAAGGATGGAAAACGTCCAGGTTAAGCTCTCTGGGCCAATCATGGCAGACCTCAGCCACAACGTAATTGCTGGCCTCAACTGGCTCTGACATAACTGCCCCTACATTGACTGGGATACCTCTGTCATCACCCTCAATAGAAATGGGGTGGGGTTCCAGATCTACCCCATGGAAATGAACAAACTACTACATGACACTGTGTTTGTCAGAATGACAGAAACAGGCTCATATGATTTCAAGGGGGGAGACTAGACTTTAACCAATGTTCAGTTGAAGTTATCCGTGCAGAACCATCTGCAGTCCCTCCCTTGTCAACATCATCACCACCAGCGCTAGCTGCACTCCTTGAGGAGTACAAGGACGTATTCAGTGAAACACTCAAACAACTACCTCCACCCCAGGAGATCCAGCACGCTGTACAACTTCAAGGATTGTTACCTAAAGCACAACCACTATACTGTCTCACGCCAAAGGAAGATGAAACCCTCTGCCAGCACCTTGTGGACGCGCTTGATAAGGGCTTCATTTGCCCCTTGCTCTCTCCATACGGGGCGGCAGTCTTCTTTGTAGCCAAGAAGGACAGGTCCCTTTGCCTGGTCACAGACTACCGCGCCCTAAATGAGGTGACAGTTAAAAATAAATACCCCCTGCCGCTGATTGACAACCTGTTTGATACACTTGCAGGCGCAAAGGTCTTTAGCAAGATTGATCTCACTGCAGGGTACAACCAGGTCCGCATTGCACCAGGGGATGAGGCAAAAACTGCCTTCCGCACACGCTACGGGTTGTTTGAGTGTTGTGTCATGAACTTTGGAATGACCAACGCTCCCTCCACCTTCGCCATGTTGATGAACAAAGCCTTTGAGGAATTGATTGGAAAGTGTGTGGTGGTATACCTAGACAACATTATTGTCTTCAGTCAAGATCAAACCATGCACCTCCAATACCTCTGTGCTGTCCTCAACACCCTTTGGGAAAACCAGCTAAAAGCTAAACCCTCCAAATGTGAGTTTCTCAAGTTGGAGTTGTTATTCCTTGGGCACACCATCTCTGCCCAAGGGATAAGGCCCAACCCTGCCAAAATCAAGGCAATCACTAGCATGCCGCCCCCCACTGATGTGGGCCAGGTGCAGACATTCTTGGGCATGGTTGCCTATGTACGCAAATTCATCCCCAATTGCGGGGAACTAATTGCACCTCTCACTGAGCTCCTCAATACCAAACAGCGCTTTCATTGGACCCCTGCCAGAGATCAAGCCTTTGAGATGTTGAAGCAAAGGCTCACAACAGCACAAGTACTGCAGTTTCCCAACCAAAACTGACAGTACAGAACTTGAGACTGACGCCTCTGACAGGGCCATAGGGGGCGTGCTAAGGGTAGAAACTGACAATGGTGTCTTCCTCCCCATAGCATATGAGTCCAGGAAGCTCACTGACTTGGAACAACGTTATCCCATCCACAAAAAGGAGCTGGCAGCTATTGTACACTGCGTTGAGAAGTGGTGTTGTTACTTGGAAGGTGCGACCTTCCCACCCCGCGTTATGACGGACCACAAGTCACTCCAGTACTTCAACATGCAGTCCCATTGGACACGCCACCAAGCAGGATGGGTTGAGCGTCTATCCCCCTATCAGTTACGTATCAAATATAAGCCTGGAAAGGAACTTGTCACAGCCAATGCTCTTTCACAACTCTATGTAGCGTCCATCACTGGGGACAACGGTTTGGACCCAGACTGGCCCATGCTCTACATGCGCCCTGAGGCAACCCGCTACAAGGGCCTTAACTTTGTCACCATCTCCAAACTGAAGGACAACAAGAGTCAGTTCACCACCAATGCTGGTAACGTCTGCTGCTGGGCAGAGACAGGTGAAAAGACGCCGTACATTCCCACCACACAACAAGGGGACACCATCTTACACTACCACCAAACCTTGGGTCACATCAGAGGGCGTAACCTCTTTGAGATTATGAAATGTAAGTTCTGGTGGCTGCACATGCGCCAAGACATCTTGGACCTCCTTGAGATGTGTGTGTTGTGCGAAAAGAATACGTCCAAACCTGTACCTCCAAAGTCTGTCCTGCCCATCAAAGCAATGGAACCCTTTGAACAGTGGGCCCTCAACATTGTGGGACCACTTCCCAAAGACAGACTGGGTAAGAAGTATATTATTAGTATCACTACTTCACTTGTTGGCCAGTGGCCTGGGCCACAACCAACCACACCGCCACCACCGTTACCCGCTTTATTGGCAAGGAAATTGTGGCTTGCTTTGGGCAACCCAAGCGTCTCATCACAGATGGCGGGCCTGAACTTGTTGGACACGTTGTGAAGGCATACTGCGTCAAGAACGCGCTCCAACATATAGTCACAACCCCCTACCATCCACAAGCCAACAGACGCGTGGAACGGCTAAATGGCTCCCTGGTTCAACTGATTGCCAAGCTCTCACAAGAGCACCCTAACACTGCGTGGACTGAACATCTTCCCACTGCCCTACTGATCCTGCAAGCAAGAATCAACAGGGGCACTGGGTTCAGCCCTAACACCCTGGCCTTTGGAACACCTGACAGTCTGACAGGGGTTGAACAGGGGAAACTAAGGTCCAAGGTTCCCAACAAGCCCCCCTTAGTGCCAACTCCCTCCCTAGACCAATGGCGTGCTAAAGCCCAAGAGATTGAACACAAACAGATTTCAGGAGGGACAAAACACCTCAAAGCTAGATATGCCATAGGTGATCCTGTCTACACCCTCAATCCCAATTCTGCCAAACTAGAACCCAATCACCTAGGGCCCTTCAAGGTAGCTGCTGTCTATGACAACCACACCTACAAACTTGAGGATGCCCAGGAAAACACCAAGAAACTTCACCACAATTGCTTACGCCCCTGCCGCACCATCCCCACACAAAGGTTGTTTGTGCGGACCTTCCCAGACCTTCCACAGACTCTAGTCCTGGTGTCTGACAACAAACAGGGGGCAAGGGGGGTGTTGCAACTGAGTTTCCAGCCTTGCCTGCTAACGTATCTTACAATACACAGGGGGCGCTTGATGAGTCGCCCCTTGGCATATCTAACGTTATGAATTAATCTGATGGCAATGTCAAATGGCGGGTACTTCATCCTAATTAGGAGTGTTGTCAATTTGACCTGATGATCCCCACACGAGTTATTCCTTGGCTCCAAACCCTACATGGAACTCCCCACTATGCCACCCTCTTGTGGCCTTGTGGCTTCCCCATTTAGTATATTAATCACAATATCCTACAATAAATGATACCTTATTCATATTATTCTGTCCTTTCCCATTGGACTGTTGTCTTCCCCAATTCCAAGTACTGAACTCTCATTGGTTCAGTTGCAATAATAATTTCTTGGGAAATGGTGAAGTTTAAGTCAATTGTCACTTATCTTGGTGTTTGGAAGATAATTGATAAGTTAGGTAGTTCTAGAGCTATGTTCTGGATCCTGGGGATATTGGTCTGGTCCTGTAGTCTTTTGTTTACTTGATTTTGGCTTTTGAACTGTTTTTGGGTTATCTTAAAGTGGTTTTAAGTTTGGCCACTTTTCTTTAAAGTTTGTCTGCCTAGATGTTCTGGTTGTCTTGCCGCTTGAGTGTAGGTCATAATTTTGTTGTTTATATTAATTATTTTATTTTTAGGCTGATGGGGTTCCTTTTAACTGCTACTATGATGCCAGTTGGTTTTGAAGTTAACTTAAAATTTGGCTTCAGACTTGAAGTCTGATATTCTTTTTGATGTATTGTGGCTATTGTCAGTATTCTCCTTTATTATTTTAGCTGCTAGTATTCTTCCTTAGACACCAATTTTAATTTTGAAGTCATCTATTCTTGGTTATTTTTCACTTAATGGCTTTCAAAACATTCCCTTATTTTTGGCCTCTTGACTGGCTAAATTCTATCTATTTAATGGTTAGTTTTAAGTTCAAAGCTTACCTTGATTCCTGGAAAATTCTCAAACCATGGATCTATACATTAGTTTAAATTAATTAAGTACAAAGTCAAATTACCTTTTTGCTTTTGCCTGCTTACGCCAGCACTTTTGGACCAGGTTTTTCCTGCTCTTCTGTCTTCTTTTTGCTTTCACATGTCTAATAAGCAACCACCGTTCCCCTTGCCATCCCCTTTACCTTGGTGCTTAACTTTTTAAGTTAAACTGCAGGAAAAATGTGCTTTTGTTTTGTTTCTCAACACCAAGCTCACCTAACCAATCTTGGTTAACCCTCTCACCTCAATTCTGCACCTCACAAACCAAGTGAAATAAAAAGGCTTGGTTTTCCAATTTTAACAGTAAGTTGAGATTGTTTGACTTGCACCCCAAAAAGGTACTTGTTAGGTTTTGTGGCTTGTGTTCTTCTTCAATTTTAGTTTTAGTTTTAATTTTTGGTCTCATGATTCCTTTTGACTTTATTCTTCACCAGTTAGGTAGTTTTTATAGTAACACACACAATTTAATTGTTGATAGATTTAATCCTCCCTCTATTGCAGACCATTTCCCAGACTTAGAGATTGACTTTTTAACCAAATCATCTGTCATTAAGACTGGTCTCTATTTTATCTTCTTAGGGTTAATAAATTGTCTTAGTCCTTATTTTACATCTTATAAGCTTTTAGGAGCCTTAGTTCAGTTGCTATTGCAGACCTTGCCCACCTTTTTGTATCTGAATAATATAAATATCATTGGGTTAAAAGCTTTAGTTTATAATCATCTTCCCCAGACCATGAGACCTTACAGCTATTCCAAACTTTGGTGCTTCTGCAGAAGTGTTAAAACATGTTCTGAAGCCCCAGACCAACCAAAAGATAAAGTTTTCTAGATATCAACTAATAATTTTCTTCTTGGCTCTGTTTTAATGAATGTCTTATGTTGATTAGGAGATTTTTTGGGTGACAAGCTCTCATTTTAAATCTCAGTTTAAAGAGTGATCCAAAGGCTGAATCTTAACAAATCCAGGACCATGGCTTGTAGTGTTGGATTTTATTATCTTGTGTTGTGATGATCCAGTGTGGTGTGGATGTCAGGACTGAGAATTTAAGTCTCAACTTGTCATGAACGACATTTCAATACTTGTATTGAAAACCCAAGAGTTAAACCCTGGTTCCCAGAAGGCGGATCCAACCCTCCAGACCAGTCCAGGACCCGCCAATCCGTTAAGAGATGGGCTCAAATTGGTGAATTACTCCGTGTTCCGCTGGCCTACTACAAAGGACCCTCCAAAGACAACTCAAGTCACACAAAGTGGGCGGGGGACTGCCAACTTGCTAAATTGCGTACTTGAGTTGACAAGTTACTCTAAGAACTGCCAATCTCCCAAGGACATTTTCCCCAAATGGTCATCAGATTGGTGCTAACCTGGAGCCACCAAAGACCTAAACCTACGCAGTGGTTACAGCTTTCCTTAAAGAGGTTAAAACAAACCCTATTCTCAACTCTGCCAACAACCTGCCAGCATGCCGCCCAGAAGAGGTAGTACAATTGGATTACTCAGGTGACATAGTGAACAGTGGCGGCAAAACAAAGCATCGCCTTTCAAATTTGCCAGAACAGGCACAACCTGGATCTGCCGCCCTTGAGACCTCAAGCCAAGACCCGTGTCCCACCAGCACCTTGTCTGCAAACCTGAATCCTGCAAAAATTGAAGGAGCAAAACCCCATGGTATAAAAACCCCAGCGGTATGGTGAAGACCACATCGTCATTTTTGATAATAAAGTTTTATGAACCTTTGGTTTGAACAAATCTTACCCTATCCAGTCTTATTGATCTTCCATCTTAATTCCAGTCAAGTAGACTACCAGGCTGCCGCACTCCCCCAAGACCAACCTGCCAAATTGTCCCAGGCATTATACCGTCCCCTGGGAGCCCCCTTTGGACCTGTACATTTAACTGAATACCCCCCCCCAACCTGGCCTATTCAGAGTACAACTTGGAAACCATCCTCATTGCTGACCCTTTGGCAAGGACTAGAAGTACCAAGTATATAGGACGCAAAGGAAAGAGGGTTGAGATTCCGCCCTTACTGTTCAAAGACAAGTATAACTACCTGCCTGCCTGCCTACTTTGTTCCTATGACTCCTCCTTTAACACCATGACCAGACTGCCTGTGAGAACCCACCGCCGTTGAGACCACCTCTACCCAACTTTTTGGAGTACTCTACATTACTTTGACAGGATTGGTAGATTCCATGGTCCTCAACTCCAGACCTTGGTCCTTACTTGGGCGATCTGTATCTTATATTATCAAGTTAGCACCCATTCTGTGATGGGCCCTACCTGCCGGCTTGGCTATACCTCAACCTGAGCCGCCCAAGGCTCCTACTTACAACTGGCTTCCTGACATTATGACAATCTTTTTCAAACACGGTAACCTGGGCCCCAAGATGTTATTAACACTTGGGGAAACTTGTATGCTCTTTTTTGTGATAATCACTTATTACACCCATAAGGCACTTACCTCCCTGATACTCCCATGGATGAAGAACCAACCCGCCAAAGAATTGAAAGACCCTGCACCTGGTGCAGAACCCCAGAACCCGGCCACATCACAAGTATAAAATGTGATAGTGAACCAGACCGCAACCAAGGTGGATATGCCCCAGATGGGCAAACTCACCTTAGAAGAAGCCCGCCAAGCCATGCCCGTCCTCTGCCTCCACTTCCAAACCAACGCCAATGCCTACTCCAGTGACACCGCAAAAGACTTGGGGGTGGCTGCCATGCTATCAGGAGACGCACTAGATTGGTTCAGGAAGGCCACTGCCAAAGATGTTGAATTTTGCCTTGACTATTCAAAATTTGAAGCTGTACTTATGAGCACTGTCAATGACCAAGACACCAGATACTACGCGCTGAACTCTATGTTAGAGATTTGACAAGCAAACCGCCCTATCCAAGCCTATATTGACAAGTTCCTTAAACTGAAAGCGCGCACCCAACTTGAAGACAAATTATCTGCCATTATCTTCAGAAAGGGAGTTAATTCAGCCATGAAAGACCTGTTGAAGCACCACCCGCCTACACTGAGCCTAGAGGAATTACTGCCCCTATGCAAAGGCCTGAGTCTAAACCAAGAAGGACAGAACATGAACCCTACCCGAGCCGGCAGAGCCATGACGCCCAATTGACCTGGAATGTCCCCTGACAAGTTACAACGCCACTATTGAGATGGGTTATGTTTCTACTGCCACAAGGCTGGGCATCTAACCAGAGCATGCCCTAAGAAGAATACACCTTCTGTATCCTTGGCGCAAATAAACACCTCTACACAATCTTATAAATTCATCCAAGTGACCATAGACTGCATGGGAATCAAGCATCTGATAGAGGCCTTTATTGACACAGGAGCCAATGAAAGCTTCATTGACGCCAACCTGGCAAAGGAACTAGGACTAACAGCTTCAGAGTACAGCCTACAAGTAACCATGGGAAACAGTTCCCTGGACACTGGCTACAAGTGCAAACAGGAACTTCCCTTGACAATTGGACAGAACATGTACCCAACTCCTTTGATCCTCTTGTCAGGATTGCCCCATCCTCTAGTACTGGGGGACTCATGATCCAACAGACATGGTCTGATTCTAAATTATTGTGAGCAGACTGCCACCTTAGAACAACCTGAATCTTGTAACTCTGTTCCGTTCCGTATGAGTCCCAGCAGAACCCCAACCAACAGACTCTTAACCATAAAGATGGAATCCAGCGTTGGGACACTACCTACTCCCCTGCAAAAGTGGGACCATGTATTTAGAAAAGAAGAGGCCACAAAACTACCCAGCCACTCCATATACAACCACGCTATAGACCTACTCCCAGGTACCCAACCACACCACGGCCCCATCTATAGTTGCAATCACCGAGAACAAGTGGCCTTGAAAGCTTATCTGGAGGATATGACAAAAAAGGGCTTCATCTGAGTATCAAAGGCCCTGTGCTTGTCACCAATGCTGTTTTTAGGGAAGAAGGACGGCGGAATGCGCCCCTGTGTGAACTACCAGAAGCTGAATGATATCACTGTGAAGAACCGCTATCCTATCCCCAATGCCAATGACCTTTGCGACGTACTAACTGGAGCCCAGGTGTACTCAAAAATTGACCTAAGAGATGTGTTCAACCAAATCCAAATCAAAGAGGGCAACAAATACAAAACAGCGTTCAAGACCAGATATGGACTATATGAATACCTGGTGATGCCATTTGGACTATGCAACGCCCCCAGCACCTTCCAGCGCATGACAAACACAGTATTGGGTGAATACCTTGACCAGTTCTGCGTGGCCTACCTCAACGACATCCTCATCTACAGCAAGACCCACAAGGAACACCTGCTTCACCTGGACCTTATACTAGAAAAACTCTCCCAGGCAAACTTACATTCTAAGCTTAAAAAGTGTGAATTCTTCCAGTCTGAAGTTGAGTTCCTGGGATATTTTGTGAAGACCAGCAGGTTTGCCATGGCACAGGACAAAGTAGAAGCAGTAACATCTTGGCCGGTGCCCAAATGCAGGAAAGATGTGAGAAGTTTTTTTGGCCTGGTAAATTATTGCAGGGATTTCATCCAAAAAATTTCTCTGATAACCTTACCCCTGACCTGCCTTTGCTCAGACAAGGTTTCCTTTGCTTGGACTGACAAGTGCACGTCAGCATTTGAGGCCCTGAAGCTTGCTTTCACCTCTGCTCCCGTCCTGGTCATGCCCGACCCTACCAAGCCATTTGTACTGGAAACCGACACGTCCAACTTTGCAGTGGGTGGGGTCCTTCTTCAGGAAGGAGGGGATGGTATGCTACATCCTGTAGCATATTACTCCAAGAAGATGCTGCATGCTGAAGGAAACTACCCAATCTACAACAAGGAGATGTTTGCAATAATGAAGACCCTGAAACATTGGCGCCAGTACCTATGTGGTGCCAAATTTCCATTAAAAGTCTTAACTGACCACAAGAACTTGGTTTACTTCTTTAAACCCAGACAGCTAAATCAGAGGCAGGCCAGATGGGCCTTGGAACTGGCTGACTATACCTTGACCATTGACTACAAGCCTGGGAAGGTGAACGTGGTACCTGACGCCCTGAGTAGAAGAGCTGATCTGATTCCTTCCTCTACAGAAACTAAGGACCACAATACACATGTACTCCTCAACCCAGCCAGCCTAGGCATCTAACTGATGTACATGAAAATCATGGCCCGCAAACCTGACGTAATTGAGGTGCAGAAACAAGACAAATACTCCACGGACCTTGTTGCTGACTTGACTTCAGATCCAGAAAGCCGCCACCACAAGAAAGGATTCTCGCTGAAAGGATCCACCCTGCTATTACACAACCAGATCTATGTACCAGAAGGTGAAACAAGGACCAAAGTACTCATTGACTATCACAACTCAGAGATGGCTGGCCACCCTGGCAGACTCAAGACACTCCGAGCAATCAAGAAGAATTACGCTTGGCCCCAACTGGACAAAGATGTGGCCGCCTACATCAAAGGCTGTGAGACATGTGGAAGAACCAAAACCCATAGATCCAAACCTGAAGGCCTGCTAAGACCGCTAGACATACCCGCGGGGCCCTGGCAGTCCGTTTTCAGTGGACTATATTGTAGAACTGCCCCCCTCCAATGTGTTTAACGCCATCCTGATCATGGTAGATAGGTTTAATAAGATGTTCTATTTTGTCCCTACCACCACTCACTGCACTGCCGCAGAGACAGCTAGACATTTCCATGACCACATCCTAACTCAACACGGCACTCCGTTGGAAATCATCACTGATAGAGGACCACAATTCACCTCCAAATACTGGACTCGGGTGATGAAGGACTTGGGGGTAAAGTGCTGTGTATCAACCTCCTACCACCCACAGACTGACGGCCAGACTGAATGTGTGAACCAAATACTTGAACAATACCTATGATGCTATGCTAACGCCAACCAGGATAACTGGGCCAAGATGCTACCCATGGCACAGTATGCCTACAACAGTAAAGACCATGCCTCCACAGGAATGTCCCCCTTCAAAGCCAATTATGGATGTGACCCATCTTGGGATCCCAGTATTGGCAGTAAGGAAATAAACCCTTCAGGACAAACCTGGATTGAACAGATACACGACACCCAACAAACCTGTCTTAAGAATCTGACCCGCGCTGTCCAGACTTATAAGGCTTTCACCGACAAAAAGAGAATTCCTGGGAAACCATTGAAGGTAGGGGACAAAGTCTATCTGGACTCTCAAAATGTGCCTCTGACTTTTCCCTGTTGGAAGTTAGCCCACAGAAGAAGTGGCCCCTACAAGATCATCAAACTAGTGGGTGAAGTAGCATTTGAACTGGAATTACCCCCCTCGTGGAAAATACACAATGTCTTCCACTGCGTGCTTCTATTCAAGAAAGAGGGGAAATCACTCCCCCACCAGAAACTCAAGACTGAACCCCCTCCCATCCAAGTAGGACGCTCTGAAGAATACAAAGTTGAATATATTCATGAAGACCGTACCCACTATAAAACCCTCCAGTACTACGTCAAGTGGAAGGGATACCCACCTGAGGAAAGCACCTGGGAGCCATTAAGCAACCTACCCAACGCCCAACTAGCAATCTAACAATACCTTGAGAAGAAGGCCAGAAAAGAAGGGACCCCTGGGAAGGAAGGGGATGATGTCATGAATGACATTTCAATACTTGTATTGAAAACCCAAGAGTTAAACCCTGGTTCCCAGAAGGTGGATCCAACCCTCCAGACCAGTCCAGGACCCGCCAATCCATTAAGAGATGGGCTCAAATTGGTGAATTACTCTGTGTTCCGCTGGCCTACTACAAAGGACCCTCCAAAGACAACTTGAGTCACACAAAGTGGACGGGGGACCGCCAACTCGCTAAATTGCGTACTCGAGTTGACGAGTTACTCCAAGAACCGCCAATCTCCCAAGGACAATTCCCCAAATGATCATCAGATTGATGCTAACCTGGAGCCACCAAAGACCTAAACCTATGCAGTGGTTACAGCTTTCCTTAAAGAGGTTAAAACAAACCCTATTCTCAACTCTGCCAACAACCTGCCAGCATGCCACCCAGAAGAGGTAGTACAATTGGATTACTCAGGTGACATAGTGAACAGTGGCGGCAAAACAAAGCATCGCCTTTCCAATTTGCCAGAACAGGCACAACCTGGATCTGCCGCCCTTGGGACCTCAAGCCAAGACCCGTGTCCCGCCAGCACCTTGTCTGCAAACCTGAATCCTGCAAAAATTGAAGGAGCAAAACCCCATGGTATAAAAACCCTGGCAGTATGGTGAAGACCACATTGTCATTTTTGATAATAAATTTTTATGAACCTTTGGTTCAAACAAATCTTACCCTATCTAGTCTTATTGATCTTCCATCTTAATTCCAGTCAAGTAGACTACCAGGCTGCCGCACTCCCCCAAGACCAACCTGCCAAATTGCCCCAGGCATTATACTGTCCCCCAGGAGCCCCCTTTGGACCTGTGCATTTTACTGAATACCCCCCCCAACCTGGCCTATTCAGAGTACAACTTGGAAACCATCCTCATTGCTGACCCTTTGGCAAGGACTAGAAGTACCAAGTACATAGGACGCAAAGAAAAGAGGGATGAGATTCTGCCCTTACTGTTCAAAGACAAGTACAATTACCTGCCTGCCTACTTTGTTCCTATGACTCCTCCTTTAACACCACAACCAGACCGCCTGTTGGAACCCACCGCTGTTGAGACCACCTCTACCCAACTGTTTGGAGTACTCTACATTACTTTGACAGGATTGGTAGATTCCATGGTCCCCAACTCCAGACCTTGGTCCTTACTCGGGCAATCTGTATCTTATATTATCAAGTTAGCACCCATTCTATGGTGGGCCCTACCCGCCGGCTCAGCCGTACCTCACCCCAAGCCACCCAAGGCCTCTACCTACAACTGGCTTCCTGACACAACTGATATTTTCTATTTTTGTTGATATTTATGCCAAGTCTTCTGTTTGTTTGTTTCTCCTTTACCATCTTTGGTCACCTATATTTCCTTGAACTCTGAATTGTTTCAGCTCAAATTGGTGTCAGCCAAAAGCCCTCAACTCCAGCTTTCAGAATCTTACTCTTGTCAATATATTTTTGATTCAAAATTATGAGTTAATCTCGCTTAAACATAATTCCCCTATCATCTCCTTTTCATAGAATTGGGTATAAAAACCCTCACAGTTCTATTATTCCAAGCAATTCAATCTCCTCCTGTTTAAGCTCATCAATAAAACTATTGTCTCAATCCTAGCTGTATCTCTTTTATCTTTGGGAAATAGTAATTTGTTGGTGATGGTTGAGCACAGGCTTTGATACAACTGCAGCTGTTGTTGAAAAAGTCTGAAGTCTTACAGTGGATAAATAGATATATTGTTCAGTATTTCAAGAGAAATCCTGATAATGCTGAGTCAATATTGCCTTTCCAGAAGGCCAACTGGGGAAATAATACAGTTGTTTGCCCCTGGGATGATGAAGTGCTGGAGAAGCAATGAAATTGTGATACCATCTGAGAAAAATTTGGCTAGGTCACTATTACCTCTAATAAAAGGGTGTAAAGGTTTCTCTGCCTATGTCTTCTGGGTGATGTTAATAAAGAGCATTTCTATCACTGTTCAAGAATAGGGTGCCTGAGATAGCCTGAGGGGTGTCTGTCCAGAGAAACATATGCTGAACCCAAAGGATCAGAGTGATGTCTATAAAGTGAAGTTGATTACTCTGCAAATACCCAAGCTAACAACTTGGGGAGCAAAGAGAAGAATAAAGTAGTAGGGAGGAAGTTAATGCTTGTCTCTGATAGCCTCAGTAGAAGGCACTTATTATAGATAATGTCAAAAACGCAGGCTTGACCCGCCAGCAAGGTTCCAAACAAGTGGGTTTGTGATCTGCAATCCAATTATCCGGTCACTCAAAGCCAGACTAGAAAGTCAACTCAAATTATCAAATCCAATAATATGAACAGATGATGATCCCATATGGAGGATACCTTGTTTTGGCGCTTGACTCATTACCAGGATCAAGCCACCCCCTTCCTCTATTCAACCGTGTGATCAACAATCAAGTTCCTGCTATCCATGATTCACCATGACTATATAATCACTATCTCATAATAAAGATTATTATCTAGCTTATAAATATTTTCCCCTTGTAACTCTGCTAAAACAGCACAGTTACAACACTAAAATATAGAGAGAAAAGCCTAGATGAAAGATATCTGTAGTGTCTATAGGAATAAAGGTGCCCAGATGGACGACATCTATATTGGCTATAAGAAATGCTCAGATGGAGGAAATCTGTACAAGGCTAGAAGAGAGAAGGAGTAGAAGGAGTAGAAGGACTAGATGAAAGTTATTTATAGTGGCTAAGAAAGAGATTAAAGAATAAAAGAGAAATAAATAAATAGGAAAAAGAATAAATAAAGGTTTATTTATTTAAGAAAATATATCAGAAATTAGGAAAAATTTGAGCTGGAACAGTGAACCAGTTAACACTTTGGTGTGCAAAGTGTTAACGTTTTTAGCAACTTGAGCAGTGGGAACTAATTTCCTAGTTGGATTGTGGTGGAACTTTAGAAATGGTCTAGTTTTGAGAGCTGAAAGCATTGTTTGTTTTGAGGGCATGCTTACTGATGAATATCATTGGTTGAAAGCCAAAAGCTTAAAGTATTATTGAGAAAATAATGAATCAAGACTTTAAGCTTTTGAGAAAGTAAGGTTGTAAGTTTATTTTATTATATAAGAAAGTGAGCGCCAATACTTTAAGCTTTTAAAAAAAGCAAATATGAATGTAGAACTCTTGGGAAAAGGGCGCTATAAGTGGGAGGCTGAATGAGAAGTTGAAGGACTCTTTCAGGAGCTTTTTGCAAGTCTTTTGGCTGCAAACAGGAACTTTGTTGGGTGCTAATCTGCATCTTGATGGCTACATGTCTTGTTGGTTTGGAATAATCAGATGTCTTTTTAACCTTTCAAATGTTCTTTCTGAAGGTGCAACTAGCCAAAAGGACACCAAAACAGTGGTCTATCAGAAGTTTTCCAAGCAAGAACAAATTATACCATAGAAGAATTCTAAGGGGATCTTTCTTCTGTGTTAATAAAGACTTTCTGGCCCCTATCCATTTTTAAGCAGTTGAATCATGAAATATTTGCCTCATATCTTCTACCCAAATGATGGTAAAAAAGTATAGGCAGCAGTGAAGAATGTTCTTCAGAAGCTAAATCCCAGCAAGGAATGAACAAGGCTGTCAAAAGTACTTACACTTACATCAAGAGGAAAAGAGTTCCTTAGCAGTGAATCCACTACCCTCTTAAAAGAGCTCTATACCATTAAGAAAGGAAAGACTCAGGAAGATGTCATGATTTATTAATCAGATGCTAGGATTTTGGTAGAAAATGTTTTGGAGGAGTTTGCAGGGCTACATGCATAGTATAATGCACTAGGATTAGAGCTAATGTCAAAACAACAGGGTTGACCCCCGGCAAGTTTCTGAGTAAGTGGGCTTGTGACCCGTAAACTGACTTCCCAGTGACCTGAAGCCAAATGCAGAAGTTGACTCAAGTTTTCAAATCCAGCAACATGACCAGAAGCTGATCTCTTGTGGTGGATAGCTTGTTTTAGCGCTTGACTCACTACAAGGAACAAGCCACCACCCTAATCATCAAATTGAGTGATCTTCATAATCATGTTCCCTTTAGCTGATTCACAATGACTATATAACAATTACCCTCCAATAAAGAATATTATCTAGTCTTTAATTATTTCCCCCTTTATAACTCTGCTAAAACAGCACAGTTACAACACTAAGTTGCTTGAAGAATGTCACCCCAACCCAGTTAGTCCTTGACTTTGATCCAGAACACCTAATGGCCGCCTCCCAGGAGCAGGAGTGCCACAAAAAGGGTGGAAAATGTTAATTGATCCAAGTCTAATTTGCCTATGGTGTAAGAAATAAGACAAGGTTCATTAACCAGGTCAAGGACAGTGATAAAGCTTGGAGGTCAGATATATCTTCTTTGACTTAAGGACAGGTTGCTTTGGGAAAGGTCATTTCACAGTTAAGCAGAGGTAAAGGGCTGGTTAATTCAAGTCTAACTGGATAACCAAGGGGCTTGCAGCCTCAGCAGTGATCACCACTTTTGTTTTGTGCTCCTTTACATGTGGCCAAAGACACATCAAAGATCAGAACTGTAAGATTGGGTTGTCTATGCTGCAGGTTAGCATCCCGAAATGAATAAGAAGCTTACCTCAAGGCTCTGGGGATGCAGAATATGCACCAGTCTTCTCAAGGCAGGGCTAGGAAGGGTGCACCAAAGTAAAGAGAGCACACAAGGAGCAATAGTGAGTTGGACCTGTAATATATTAAAAATCATAATTAAATTTATCATGTTCAATGCAACTAGGGAACATTAGATAGACAATGAGGTCATCTTTCACACAGATGGATGGGGTGAAGATTAATGAGACCACTCAAGAAAAGAGAGATATAAGATGTTCTCTTTAAAGGAATAGTAACCTGTCAGCAAGTGAGATTAAAATAGTGATTGTCATCTTTAAAATCAGAACTGGACACATGAAAAACCAAAATTCTCTGAATGTGCCTAATTATGGCCTTATCAGTAAAGATCCTATGAAGAGCTAGTTGGAGGTACACCTGGACAAGGGGCATTTTGAGGGTCAAACTCTGCAATAACCATCATGAAAGGGTGTGACATGTTTTCTTTGACCAGCATGTGAAAAGCAGTAGGTGCTTTTTGGGCTGAGACACCACAGTTGGAGTGAGCCTTAAGGGTTAAAGTAATAGTGGACTTTAAAATCTCATTGTGGTTACAATTTCTTCAAGAGACATTAGTATTCTTTATTTTCAACCATTTGCTTAACAATTTGAGGGGTAATAAGCTTTCTTCTTCTTTTTGCAGGTTGTTGGCTTTTTCAGGAATGTGTTCATTGTTGCAACTGAGTCTCCAGACTTGCCTGCCAATGTATCTCATTATACACAGAGGGTGCTCAATGAGCTGCCCCTTGACGTATCTAACAACACAAACCAATCCGCTGGCAATATCAAACAACGGGCACTTTCTCCTAATTAGGAGTGCTACCAATTTGACCTGCTGATCTCACACAAGTTATTCCTTGGCTTTGAACCTTACATGGAAAATGCCACCATGCCACCCTCTTGTGGCCCGATGGCTTTCCCCATGTAGTATATTAGTCACAGTATTCTATAATAAACAATACCTTATTCTTATTATTCCTGTCCTTTCTATTAGACTGTTGTCTTCCCTGATTCAAATACTGAATCCTCATTGGTTCAGTTGCAACATCATTGTCAGAGATAATTGATTTTAGTTGATTGGCTCCTCTAGGATTTTAACTTCCCTAAGTGGTAATCCATTCTGATTGGCTGCTGCTGGGTACCAGTGCCAGAGTAGGATCCCAGATAGCATATGTATAGGCTCAATGAGCAAACAAGGCCATGCTAGATGAAGCAGGAGAGAGAACACACTCCTAGGTAATGCTTGGAGAGGAGCCTGTAGGTTAGGAGTTGCTACCAACAAAGACTTTGCTATTGACAGACCCAGTGTAGTCCTGCATGATTTCATCAAGGGCAGGGAACAGTTTGCTGTTTTAGTTATCAGTGAATGAAGATATAATAAATTGCAACTAAAAACTAAATTCAATGAGATCATTTTTTATTGTTATGGATTTTATTGTTAATTGTATATGATTCTGTGAATTAGTATGTATATAACCCTTAGTTGACCTAGAATGGAACATGGTGATTTTTAAGAGTGCCAGTGATTCCCAAAAGAATTGGTGTGGTTCACACCAGATTGTTTGACTTCCTTTTTAATATGTCGGAAAATTAATTTAATTTAAATCCACTTTGTTTATGATTTGAAATCTGGTTGATGGATTATGTAATCCTGCATTTTCATATCTGCTAATCATTCCATGCTGTCATCGAATTGATAGAATTGAGGGAAATATCAAATTGTACATTAGAATCCCATATTTCTGATGGGTGTATCCATTGTTTGTCTGATGAGTTTTATCTGACGCTAGTCAAACTATTTGCACTCAAGATTTAGAATTTGCAATTTTAAATTAATTGGAAGATGGCAAGTTGGATAATTGATCTTATTAAATATTTTATTTTGTTTTATTTTTAGCTGAATTGCTCGCATTTCCATTTCCAGCTCATATATGTTGGGTTTGACAAGCCCGTATTTTTCCAAGCAGGTTCTAATTCTATAGTACAACTGCAACCACCAGAAGCTGTTCTTGAAAAAGCAAGGGATTATAAAGAATATCTATTTTTAAGTCTCCAGTAGGCCTATTACAAGGGTTGGATTTCATGAAAAAATATTCATATTGTTACCTCGTAAAGTAAATATTTAAAGAATCAATGTAGTGATCCTATTTTTTGGTCTGAGTTTGATAAGAAATATTGATTTGATAGGTCTCAGCTTGGGGGTAGGGTGCTTCAGCCCAGCTCTGACTAGCCTTTAGCTCTGGGCCGCTGCGGCCAAAACCTTAACGTTTCATATTTAAATATTGCGAATAAGCTTTTGGTTGAGACGGCCCAGAGCTTGGCCGAAGCAGCCCTACTTGGAGTATGCCTACAGGGGTATTACACCTAGTAATTAAAATTTTCACCACATCAAATATAAATACTAAACCAATCTCACTTTTTGGATCGGTGTGATTAAAATTATAAGCTCTAGTTGTATGATATAGGCGTTACTAGGGCTTAGGGCTGCGGCGTCCCACCCCCGGACAAAGATCTTCTTTTTTCCGGCATTCTGGAAGATCGGATTTAAAATCAGCTTTAAATAGAAAATATATTGCCTTCCACATTTTTCAGAAATTCGGACAGAATCCGGGTTTTGTCCGGGGGTGGGACGCCGCAGCCCTAGTAGGGCTGCTTCGGGCAAGCCCCAGGCAGCCGCGGCCAGTTTGGCTCTAGGGCGCTCTGTTCAAATATTTATTTTAGAATGTTTAAAAATTAAAAAATTCCGTTCTGGTTCTAACGGCCCAGAGCCGGAGGCTAGCCGCGGCTGAGCCGAAGCATCCCTAGGTGTTACATTTGACCCTTGTGATAAAGTGGTTGCTAAAGTGTGCTATTACTAGTACCTTTTTGGATTTCCACCCCATCATTGGCTATACTATATATGTAGTGCTATAAAAAGCATCGTGTGTACTAGAGTTAAATTTAGATTGTTATTTTAATAAAATGGTAATAGCAAGCACTATATCTTCAGGCAAAAAGAAAACTGGATGGTTGAAAGCTTTTGCTTGACATGATAAATATTCTGTTTAGGCAAGCCAACTGAATCTGTCCACAGACAAGGGTTGAGCAGCTGGATTCTCGTGTTCACCTCACACTGTGGCTTCCAACTCCATCTTCTATTCCAAATTTCAGCTCCATTAAACCCCAGCATCTATTACGAATAAACTAGAATATATTAAGCATAACCCATCCATTGCCCCGAATCAAGGGCAGTGCTTAAGGTTGACTGCATAAAAATGGAGTATAAGCAAAGCAAAGCACAGCAAAGCTTCCAAAGAAACTTTAGTAGAAATCTAAGCCTAGTTATTATAGCCCATAATTATTGTTGTCAGTATATCCAAAGGCACTTTAACTCACCAACTTTACTATTCCGCCCCAGAAATAAGCTACAAGTTCCAAAGCTTCCTTAAATACATCTTAGAGATTTATTTTAATTTCATGGCAAAAACTACAAAACAAAAGATCATCAAGGTGGTTGGTTACCTCCCAGTAATTTTGTGTCTAGGTGCCTTTTGCTGGGGATATTATGCATATGTGTTTATTTATTGCCGGCAGCGTCTTCTCACTTTAGGAGCCCCCAATGGACTGCGTAAGAGACTTTCTATTAACTATATGAACGTATTAGAACTCACTCATGTTTTTTTTAATTTTGACCCCTAAGTTTTCGATCCATAGTTCATTGTGATTTCCGCTAAGAACTTCCTTTTTATTTTTAATGAAAAATCTAACCAATCCAATCCAGGGCTGTTTTTGCAAATCGCAGCGCATTTGCTAATAATTTTATCTATCTGGAGTTATCTAATGGTGGTCTTTATTCATCCTGGAACTCCCTCCAAAGTAGATTGTTTTATTTTATTTTTATTCACATTTAAAAGGCCTTAGCTACGTTAAAACGGCGCACTTCCCGCTCATCAAGCTCTGATGACGACGCCAATCTATATGTTCGTAATTCAAGTGGAAGAGACTCCGAAAGTCCCGTTATTGAATCACAACAACTGCAGACTATGTTGCACTCCCAGAACGAAAATGCAAATTCTTCACCCAGCTTCCAAATAACAGTCAAGCAGAATGGAGATAAGCGTTATTGTCGCAAGTGTGAATACGAGAAGCCTGATCGCTGTCACCATTGTTCAATCTGTGGCGAGTAAGGCTTTGGTTTGACTTGTTCTAATTTTAAAAAGATGTATTTTGAAGATGGATCAGTAAGTTGCTAGCAGTTGTTATCTTTTTGTACTTATTTTCGGGTGTGTCTATAGTCACTGTCCCTGGTAAGATAAATTATAAACGTAAACTGACTCAGCCTAGGATCAACAATTGTGTAGGATTCCACAACCAAAAGTTCTTTTTGTTGTTTATTTTTTACACCGCGATTCTGTGCACCTTGGCTGCCTTTTCTCTGGCCCCGGGCTTATATCATCTATTCGCGGGTCAAATGGTTTGGTTCATTTTAATGCTACAGGCTAATGATTAGGCTATTGACATTGATGATATCCAGCTGGCTTTCTTGGGACTACTGACTGGACTGTTTGGCATTATGCTGATATTTTTTGTTGGCTTTCACATCTATCTCCTTGTCAATAACCGCACCACCATTGAAAACCTTGAGCGCACGGTTTACAAGGTCGATCAGAATGGAAGCCCTACTACCTCCAAGTACCTCAATGTCTTTAATATTGGGACTTAGTAAGACTAATCCTAGTATTTATGCTTACAGTTTTCAGCAGGAATTTCACCGAGGTAATGGGGCGTAAGCCTTACCTTTGGTTTCTACCCGTTGGCAACACGTAAGTGAATGACTGTCCTGTTTAACACTACGAATAAGTAAAGCTAATTAAAATAATTTGTATCTAGCGAAGGGAACGGTGTGCTATATCCATTAAGTTCATATGCCTATAATACTCTTAGCATGGCGGAATGACTTTTATCTCCATTACAATACTACTTGTGTTTTTTGCTGTGAAAGATAACTCTAGTCCAACTAGTCAACAACCACGAAGGCGGTCTTTACTTCCCTCTGGGCCTAAATAATCTGAGTGAACCTAACTCCCCTGCTAGCAGTTGGTCAAATATAATTTTTAATGTTCCTGAGATTTGCTTTCTTAAGCATTACGCTAGTCAGACTAGGACATATAAGATGTAGTCGAGTACTTTGAAATTAAATATTTGATAAACCACCCTAGCTTATAACCACGAGTCTTAAAGTGGGCTAGAAAAGGTTGTAATGAAATCTATCGTTTAACTTTTTTTGGCATCCACATTGCTGACATCCTTATTTCTAGGAAACAATTTCCAACGATATGACATCACTTCCAGTATTTTGAAAGGTAAACTTTATTGTAAAATACTCGGAATTATGTCAAGGTGTCGGAAATGAAACGGGTACCTTTTTTGAGCATTTCAGTTTAGTAAATATTTATCGTTGACAAGAGTCTAGATAATTGGCCATTTAGGTAAATAATGTTGGTAGCAACAAAAAGGCTTTGAGTTTTATATCTCTAGTGGAACAGTTCTCTCGGCATTACTAAAGCTTTTCAGGGTTTGAAGCTGGGACTTGAGACATGAAAGCGGATGCCCAACCAGCTAAGGCATAAAACTCTGGGGGGCAAGTATTTGTCAACCGATGATCCCATCCATGTTTGCCAACCTTTTTACGCCAGGATCATAATTCTGCCATGCGAGTATTAGGCAAAGCGATAAATTATGCTAGACATAGCTTGTCAGAAGGGTACACGCCTTGTTTCCTACACTGTTATTCCTAGAAACTTATTTCCAACATTATGACATCATTTCAAGTGTTTTATAGTTTAAAGTGTTCAGAATGATGTCATGATGTCAGAAATAAGTTTCTAGGAATAACTCGTGTTGGAAACAAGGTGGGTGCCGTTAGAAGCTACCAAAATTAAGGCATGTTGCCTTCAATAGCGCCCTCGAGTATACTTAAATACCCTGGAGAGCATCACTACCTTCAAGCACTAGCTACCTTGTAAAAAAGAGCTGTTCAATTCTAGACACCCTAGCTCATATTTAATAACCCGCAGCAGTATGGCTACTTAAAATCAGGAGCTTCTGGATTAAGAGGGATTTTTAAAAATAGTTTATCGTACTTTTTTGAATTTAAAAGGATCTTGGGTATCTTTGGTGCAATGAAAAAGGGGTAAATTGTGGAATGAATTCTAAAGTTGGAATTTATGTCACAAATGACATTTCGCTTCTGATAATAAACAGAAGTCAAGAGCAGGAATCAAACCCTGGTCCTCACAATCAGCGGCCCGCCAGCCCGCTTTTTTGGGCTTGAGTCAGTGGGTTGTATGATAAGCAGCTCACAAAGCCTAGGAGAATTGCCAAGACTAGAAAGGAGCCCAACTGAAGACGCACCACCAAGGGCCCAGACCTAAGCAGAGGCAGTGGTCTCCCCAAATGGGATTTCAGTGAAATCTGAAATCACACCCCCAATGAGTGTCAACCAGTGTCAACTCTCAGCGTTTAGACAACTGTATTTGGCTGAGCCGCCTGATTTCAGGAATAGAGTTGGGAAACAGGAAGTTTCTTGCAACTATTCACCAGTGCCCACCAATCAAGAGCTAGCCAGATCTGATGACCAGCTGATAAATCAGATTCCTGATGTTGAAATACCCGCAGACCTAAGGCCTGCAATTTTTGAAGAAATCAAACAAGGTATTATAAAATCCCCAGCTATGCTGAATATGGTGGTATTGTCATTCTGATAATAAAGATAAATGAACCTTTGGTTCACATAATTTCTGCCCTATCTAGTTCTAGTTTGCTATCATCTACACACAATTCCTGTTGGCTCACAGGCCCCTGCAAGCCCTTCTGCCAATCAGCGGCCCCTTAACCCGTGCTATTCTGTCCAGTAGGATCACCATTTGGTCCTGTCCATTTCACCAAGTGCCCGCCCAACCCAGCCTACTCTGAGTTCACCCTAGAAGACATATTAATTGCCAACCCCTTGGGGAGAACTAGAGAACCAGAAACCGTCAACTGCAAAGGAAATTGGTACACTTTGCAACCCAGGATTTTCCGTGATAAGTACAACTATCTTCTTGCCTACCTAGTACTGATGACTCCCCCTGACCCTGTGGCCTGACCGCTTGCAAGATCCTGTTGTTGCCCCTGGGACCACTTCTGCCCAGCTTTTTGGAGTATTCTATATTGCTTTGATGGGTTTGGGTAGATTTCATGGTCCCTAGTTCAGGTCCTTGGTCCTTCATCAGTGGATCCCTATCTTATATTATTGAGTTGGCTCCTATCCTATGGTGGGCACTGCCCTCTGGCCCGGCTTCCCGCTGCCCGTGTTAAACAGCACCCCAGTACTTGGTATCATGGCAACTTGAGTTGACTTATTTACCTTGTAACCCCATTATAAAATAGTTGGGATGGCTCACATCTATTGATCTTCCTATCCTGGTGCGCTACTGAAAAGCCTTTGTTAGAACCTCATCTTAAACTGTTCCATATTGGTCTATCATGATGTTTTTGGAGCCTCTATTCAGGCCAAGTCTCTTTTATTTGTAAGTATATCAGCCCGACAGGTGGCTTTGAAAGGGAGCATCGTTCCTTAGCTGTCATGTCATGCCTTGTAGGGCAGGCTCTTTAAGAAGCAAACTCAAGTTTGAAATTGAATTTAATTTAAGTGTTTATTAGTACTTGATTCAAAAGAGATTAATTACCTTAGTTTTTTGCTTTTGGGTTCAGTTTTTGTCTTTGTGTGCTTGTTCATGGTCTTCTATTCTTTTGTCTTATAAATATTATATTAAAAATAGGTTATTTTTTATGATACACCTGCTTATTCAACTGCTACTTTCCCCATCAGTGCAGATAAAGACCTTTGGGTTGTTATCACCAAGTTTCATTCTCCAACTGTGCCATGTGTTTTATCAGGTCTATCATATTCTGCCTGCCTCAAAATCCCTGTTTCCTCATGGTGATCTTTCCCTGAACACCTACTTTTTATCTATAAATAAAGGCATTTAGAAGATTAACCTGTTAAGCTGAAATTCTAAGTGGTTTTCCCTAATCCATTTCACTATTTTTCTTCTTCTATCTTTTCAATTCACTTTTAAATCTTTCAAATTTTTCTTTCAAAATTTATACATTCTTCTTCCAAGTTTGCCTTAGTCTTTATTTTTGTAAAAGAAAACAATCTTAATAAAATTTCTCTTAAATTCACTAGTTTTTTTACTTAGTAGTTAAGAATTATTAAAATGAAGATAGCCTGACAACAAGCAGTTGGCTTGTTGTCACCATTTTTCTACACGAGGGATAACCTTTTATCCTTCATGTTAAGATATTTTCACATGGAATATCCCAACGCTAGCATTCCCTTGGTTGCAAATAAGTCCTTGTTTAATACCCTATTTTATATAGTTTGTTTAGGATTAGTCAATTTGATGACCCTTTTGTATCAAAATACAAGGTTTTAGCAGGCCTCTTGAAAGTACCTTTACAGAAAGTTCCCAGATTCCTTTACTTGTTAAATCTTAACTGCAACACCTTGCAGGGATTAGTTTATAATCTTGCGCCTTATTGGACAAACCCTTAAATTATTTCAGCTTATAATGGGCTTAACCCAGGTCATTCTTTTTCCATTATCTCTATAGTCATTTTATCTATAGTTTCTCAGTAATATTTGCTGCCTTAATTTCACTTTCTGTTTTTCTTTTTGGATGGAATTACAACAAGGGTTTTCAGAAGAATGAGCCTATCTCTTCTAGCTCACATACCACACAGAAAGTGGTTCTCAATACCTTGTCCTCCTTGACTAACAGCTCTCCTCCTCCTAACATATTCAACATACATTCTTATGCTCAGGCGCACTTCAAAGCTTTTGTTAAGTATTTCCCACCAATGCACACAAGGTTCTGTTTCTTGCCAAAAATTTCACTGGCCACTACTGCAACTGGCTCATCTCTCGCTCTGTCAGGAACCCAGAGGTGCTCTGAGACTATATGTCTGGAATTCCTTTCAGGATATTCCTGTCAACAATCTTGTGTTTGATATAGATGAACCATCTCTTTCTACATCAGATTTGGAGGAAATTCCTAAAAAGCAAGGGTTAGTAGGCAGTATCTTCTCTATATTAACTGACAATCAATTTCTGGTTGATTTGACAGATTTCTTATTGCCTGGTATGGGTTTCAAACCCTGCTATTCCCTGGGTGTAGGCAGCCTCCTAGAAATGATTAACAGTCAAAAATCAAGTTCAAATCAGTTATGATCTATATCTGTTGATTTTAGCCAATCAGGAGATGCAGATTCACCTTTGAACCTACCCTTGAATGTATTAGATGATGTTGATCAGGTTTTTAGTTTGGGCTCCATAACTGTTGGTCTGTTGCTTCTTGTTGTTCCCTTGAATACTGCTGATCATATCTCCAGCTTCTGTGGGGATCTTTGATGACCCCTTTTACTTGGCAGTCTGGTTGTGGAGAGAGAGAATAAGTTCTAGTTAAATAATCTATTTAAATATGACTATTATTAATGGTTTCCTTTCCTCTGGTTAAATCCTCACAAACTACTCCAACTTCCTTGAATTTTTCTCCAAGTTCCCCAAGTTTGCCAAATTTCTTATATTATTTCCCAGATTATTACTGTGGATTCAGAACCTAAAGGTAAAAATGCAAGATTTTCAAATTCTTTTACATGAACTCACTAACTTACTGGAATGTTTTTCATCCTCTTATATAAAAAAGTAAGTTGTCCTGGGATGAAAATTAATCCATTAAGTTGATGAGTTCACGCAAAAGAATTTGACAATCCCACATTTTTACCTTTAGGTTCTGAATTTACAGTATTATTGCCATGCTATATAAGGCTGGTCATTTATGTTTTAAAATTTGTTCAATCAATAAAATCTTCACCCACCCATTGATATTTATCCTTTTTGACTCTTCCATATTTTCAGCCATGAGATTACCCAAGACTTCCTTCTGGAAGTCACTTGGGTACAAATGGGTCTTGTGGCTTATTTTTATTACTTGCCTTCAGGGCCAGTGTTTTGCTGGGGACCAGAGCTGATTCTGGTTCCTCCTCTCTACCCAGTACTTAGAGAATTCCTGGTGCCGCGTGATCCCAGGAGTTTGGTACAGCTACTCTTCTGTTACATAACCCACCTATTAAGGAAAAGCCTCAGATGTTCCAATCTTCAACAAAGCACGCCAATACCAAGGTGTTTCATCTGTTAGCTTCCACATTCTTTCTGAGTTATCTGAGGATGTACTTCTTCTTGGGTTATTTCAACCCTCTTGTTGCAAGACAAAGTTGAATTTGAAAGAACAAACAGAAATAAAGTAGCATAAAACATGACGTCACTATGTAATGAATTTATGCATACATGTGTACTTGTATTAACATCATGATGTAAATCATTCCAGTTCATGCACCCTTTTGCTTGCGCACGGAGCTAATTAGTTATATTGGCTTTGCCAATAACTTAGGCTATATAGAGTTACATACTCATTAATTAGGATGCGTGTGAGAGAGGGGGGCTAAACTAACTAAGTTCAGCTCCCATCCCGTCAAAACAAACCACCAGGATGCCACCCAGTGGAGAACTGTGAAAGTTGCTCAAAGGGGAGACCACAAGGAGGACACAGGGGACAACTGAGGGAAATAGGCATTCAAACCCATCAACATCAGGCCAGTGAGCAACCAAGGGGTGAGAGCAGGAGAGGACACCTTAGGGAACACAAGTGGTACTGGATTGCTCTTAGCCGCGCTGGGGAGGGGAGGCATGGAAGACACATCCCCTTTGGAGACAGGTGAGGTGTGATCCACGGTGTCCAAATCCAAGTCATCACACGTCAGGCTTTTGAACACAGCCTCTCCATAAAAGAGAAGAC
Source organism: Entomophthora muscae (assembly GCA_014839935.2). Classification (NCBI taxonomy): domain Eukaryota; kingdom Fungi; phylum Entomophthoromycota; class Entomophthoromycetes; order Entomophthorales; family Entomophthoraceae; genus Entomophthora; species Entomophthora muscae. The sequence continues at coordinate 286,849 of QTSX02005055.1, read as the reverse complement.
CGCTGGGGAGATCCCAGAGACTAGAAGGGTCTTTACCCACAAGCTGGGCAGACAAGGAAATTTCCCCCCACAAATCTGGGGAGGTAGACCACAGAAGCAGCAGAAAAGGAGCCAGGGAAAACACAACAAATTTGATAGCTGGGAGTATCATAGGGTTGATCTCCACAAAATTTGGGGTAGGTTGGTAGGGTTTTCAAGAAAAATAGCACTAAAAAATGCCTGGGCAGGGTAACCTTGAAAAAGAAGGCAAAAGGAGCAACAGAGCAGATCCAGGCAGCTTTACAGGGATCTTGAACACCTTGATGTTTACAGCAAGCAAAAGCGGGTTTGAAAATAATAGTTTTAAATAAAAATTCAAAATAACAATAGAGTTTTTGATGAAAATTGATTAAAAATTTCAAGTTCAAACTCTGTTTTTGAAAGCAAAGAACACAACGACTAAGCGTAAAAGCTCTAGTATAAGGTCCCAAAGAAGAAGCCAGTTTCAAAACCAGTTGACACAAGGTAAGCTTTAGGACAGCAACTAACACTTCAATCTTTAGGGTGTAGAAACTTCAAACAGGGTTTCCAACTGCAATAAACTAAAATTTAAAGTGCAATAGCTCCAAGACTTTTAATATTATTGTAAAATAGACAAGCAGGGGACTGAAAGTCCCCTTGCTGTGTTAAAAGGGAATGGATTGCAAGAAAGTGATCACATGACAGTTGCCTCTGGATCCAATTGGCTAAGAGAAATACTTTGCTGGATAGGCTCAGAGAAACTGGAGAGTTTCACTCTAATTTCCGCAGTCTGATCTGATCGGCTAAAAGAGGTACCAGGCATTTGGGGTTCAACTGAGTTGTCAAGTGTCAATGTGGCGGTCTTCAATTGGCTAGCTCTGATAGTTTTTAAAAATGGGCGACACCAGGCTAGTAAGTAGTCTAAATTGACCAATGTTTCTTCCCAGGAGGGAGCAACCAAAGGCAAGGGATCTGCAGGGTAAGCTAGCACAAACCTCTCATCAACCATATGTGCTAAATCCTCTAAGGGATGAAGGGGTTTAGCTAGCATTTTTGAGCTTTCCTTGGTGTGGCAGGGGAAGATTTTACAATCTAATGCCAGAGGTGGCAGTGAATTTACAATGCACCTATTTTATGCCTAAGATAATCACATAAACCTGCACTACTGTAAGGTCTTGCCCATAATGGTGCAAGGTTATAAAATAAAGCGTGCAAAGCATTGGGATTCAAATTTAAAAGATATAAGAATGTAGGTACTGTCTGTAAGACGATCTTACAGAAACCCACTAAAAACCTATATTGTGTCACAAATGGAGTAATAGAGTTTAAAAACCCTAAGCAAAGAAGATAGAATAAGGTGTTCATTAGTGAACAATTTGTAACTAAAGGAATATCAATATTAGGATATTCTCCATCTGCAAATTGATACATATAACAGTGGGATACACTATCTAGAAAGATGTGATCTAGAAAACATTATCTAGAAAACACCATCTAGAAAGATGCCATCTAGAAAATGTGTCCTAAAACGCCATCTAGAAACCCTATGGCAAATTTCTGGTAGAAATGTGTCAAATAACTTAAAAATTAATAAAAAAACCCCCCAAAAAATCAGAATAGTAAGAAAAACATATAGCTAGACTCAAAATAATTCAAAGATTTTAAATCTGCGATATTAATGTGGGATCATCTAGTACCAACTTTAGTGTGCAAATCTCCAAATTCAACACACCCCAAAACTGTGATATTTCCATATTGAAATTTGCTCCTATGTTTGTATCAATTTACCAAAAATTAAGTAAAAATTAAATGTTTGGAAGTAAAGTATTTAATGGAAGAGTAACTTGATCAGGCTTCAGTCCCAAAAGTCTTTACAATGCCTTTAAGATGGGTAAGGCAGCCTTCTCCAGTGTAATAGGTCAAAAACTTCTTGGTAACACTTGCAAACTTGACCTGCTGATCTGCATGCTTGAATAAAACAGCTTTTCTTTTGATGTCCTAAGGGTAAAGCTGGTCCCCATGGATATACCAGATCTTCAGCTTTTTGATAATCACAATGAATCTGGGCTTCTTTATCTTAACCAGGCAAGAAAATTGATTGTACCAACCTTCAAGTGATGAGGTGGTCTTAGTTACACTGTCTTTAACCTGATTATTACAGTTCCAGTTAATGGAGACACTATCCTTGAATATATAAAATCATTAATGAAGCATTTTAAAGCTTAAAACCAAATATTACAGATCCCTTTATGATAAGGAATAAAATCAGTATATCAAAAGTGGTTTTTAATAGCTGTGTTACAGGGATATAGTACTATCAAAGGTGAGTTAATTTGAGTTGATATATTATATGTGGTCACAAATTAATATCATACTTTATTCCCAGTTAATAAGGAAAAGGCTTGGATTTATCACATAAAAGTATAATTTATTATTTGATTCCAGATGCTGTATTTCTAGATGGTTTATTTTAGGGTAATTATTAAGTGTTTTTATATTCAAAAAATATTATTTGGATAACACTCTTTTTATTTCAATTTGTGATAGTGTTTTCTAGATGCCGTTTTTCTAGATGGCGTATTAGAAACTAATATGTAAAAAATAACTATTTAATAAAAAAATTATTTTTTTAATTTTGCCAATGTAAATTCTGACCCTATCGCAAATTTTTTCTAGGTGGCGTCTTTCTAGATGGTGTTTTCTAGATGGCGTATTGCACCCATATAACTATTGAAAGATTCCTTAAGGAAAAAAATGGATACAACAAGCCTAAGGCTTGTTGTTTTGCAAGTTCCATTTGGATTAAGGAAAAAGCTAAACTAAGAAAATGAATTTAAAAAAAAACAAAATTCTAAAAATTACAAATTTGAAGTTTAAATTGTAAAGGTTGAAGGGGAAGAAATCACTTAGAATTTTGGCTTAAAGCCTACTCTTCAAAAGCTCTTTATTTATAGAGAGAAAAGCCTTTTCTGTTGGAACTGATAGCCAGGAGAAAGCAGCTAAGAAGATGAGCAACTGGAGAAGTTGGAGAACCTAGAACCAGAAAAGGGGAAACAGAAGCCAGTATTATATGCCAATCAATAAGTTGAAGCTGGGGAAAGAGCAGCAACAGCGTAATCAGGAGTTTGAAAGGTGAATAGTAGTGAAAATTTCTGAATTTAAAGTAGAAATATATATGAAAGCAATAATAGTGGACAGAGCAAACAACAACAATGATGATTCAAACGCAAATTAAACCAAAAAAACAAAGGCAATAGACTTAAAATACTTAAATATTAACTTTCAATTTAAATTTCCAAGTATTTAAAATACTGGAAATAAAACCAAGCAAAAACACTAAATATGAAAGTTCAAAGAGCCTGCCCTTTGGGGCAGGGCATGACAACTACCTGATCAAAATGAAAGGTGATTTCTACCTGCACTTAAATGACTGTGCAGTGAATATGAATGATTGTGCTTGCACTTGCATTCTATTCTGACAATTCTGGCCTCAAAGTGCCTGTACTTAATGCAAAATAATTCCCACCTTACATCCCAACTTCTATATAACTCTTCACTTTATCCAAACAATAAGCAGAAAGATTTACATACATTACTTGATTACATTGGCTACTTTTAGTTGTTACCTCCAGAGAAGAAGATAAAGACTTACAGCCTTAATATCAGTAACTGATTGTGTATTAGGTCTTCAACATACTCTACCCTTTAGCAAGCCATTACTCAAGCAAGTACTGTCCTGTCACCACCACCTCAAAGACTAGAAGACCAATTACACAACATTGGTGCTAACTTTCTCATATACTCCAACCAATACACCAAACCTGTTGATCCAAACCACTGTGGATCAGCTTTAGCCCAGGGGGAATGGCTCACTATCTTCTTCTGCACTGGCCCATTTGAGAAGTGTTCTCACTAAAACTACACAGAATATCTTTTCTACTGAAAACCAACAAGCTGGTCCAAGAATGGAGAACCCTCCTAACCTTCCTGAGATCAGTCAGTTCATGGGTGTCATGTTTTGAGGTGCAGCACAGACACACAACGGGAAATCCTAACCTTAGGATTGGATTTGTACTAAGTCTTGGTTAGTTGGCAGGGAAGGTTATACAATTACCTTGTGGCCCTGAATGATGGATCTCTATGAGCTATGGCTAGAGATAGGTGCCAAAGTACTTGGAAAACACAAAGACAAAAATGTGAATAGAACTTAAATTTTATTGTGATAGTGAAATAAATATATACTGTGAAGCTTTACCACAAAACAGTACATGGGCAGTAGGATCACTTGCCATCAGCATTAGTGGGGCAAGTGAGTTGCAGGGAACCAGGAAACCAAACAATTGAATCCCCCAGTTCAGAAACAGACTCATTTTGAGGAGCCAAGGCAAAAGCAAGGGATTTGTCCTCAAAATAACCCAACAAAGGTGAAATCAAAACATTGTGAATAGTGGCATTCACATCATTGCCCTGCTCTAGATTGGCCTTAGGGGTAGTGTTTGCAGAGGAACTTGGTGTAAATTCACTGCCACCTCTGGCATTAGATTGTAAGATCTTCCCCCGCTGCACCAAGAAAGGCCCAAAAATGCCAGCCAAACCCCTCCATTTTTTAGGGGATTTAGCACACACAGTTGATGAGAGGTTTGTGCTAGCCTACCCCGCGGACTCCCTGCCCTTGGTTGCTCCTCCCTGGGAAGAAACGTTGGTCAATTTAGACTACTTACTAGCCTGGTGTTGTCTGTTTTTAAAAACTATCAGAGCCACCCAATCAAGTATTGCCACATTGGCTCTTGACAACTCAGTTGACTCCCAAATGTCTGGCAGCTCTTCCAGCCAATCAGATCAGTTCACGGAAATTGGAGTAAAACACTCCAGTCCCCCTGAGCCTATCCAGCAAAGTTTTTTACCTAGCCAATCAGGTTCAGCTCCAATTGTCATGTGATCAGTTTACTGCAATCCATTCCTTTTTAACCAAGCAAGGGGACTTTCAGTCCTCTGCTTGTCTATTTTCCAATATATTAAAAAGTTTGGAGTCCTTTGCAATCTATTTTATTTGCTATTGCTGTTTGGGACCCAGTTTTGTGTTCTTGCAGCCTAAGGATTAAATTGTTAGTCACTGTTCAAAGCTTACCTTGTGCCAGCCGGTTTTGAACCTGGCTTCTCTTCTGGGCCCCTATACTAGTGTTAATTTACCTAGTTGTTGTCTTCTCTGCTTTTGCTTTTGAAAACAGAGTTTGAACTTCAAATTTTCAATTGATTTTCTTTATAATCTCTATTATTATTTTGAATTTTCTCTTAAAAACATTGTTTTCAAACCTGCTCTCACTTGCCGTTACAACCAAGGCTCCCAAGACCATAGTAAAGCTGTTTAAACCTGTTCTGCTGCTCTTTGGCTATATTCTGCTAAGACTACCCTGCCTACACTTTTCTCACTCTTTTTTTGTCAAAAATTCATACCGACCTGCTCCAAATTTTGTGGAGAATATTCCTATGATACTCCCAGCTCTTAAATTTGTGGTGTTTTTCCTGGCTCCGTTCTTGCTGCTTCTGTGGTCCACCTCCCCTGATTTGTGAGGGGAAATCTCTTCATCTGCCCGGCTTGTAGGTAGAGACCCTTCTAGTCTCTGGGACCTCCCCAGTGGCCTTCTCTTTTCTGGAGAGGCTGTGGTCAAGAGCCTGACGTGTGATGACTTGGACTTGAACACTGTGGATCATACTTCACCCATTTCCAAAGAAGCTGTGCCTCCCATGCCTCCCCTCCTCAGCGTGGTTCAGAGCCATTCAGTACCCCTTGGGCCCTCCAAGGTATCCTCTCCCGCTCCCACCCACACCCCTTGATTGCTCACCGGCCTGATACTGATGGGTTTGAACGCCTACTTACCTCAGTTGTCCCCGGTGTCCTCCCTGTGGTTCCCCCTCCAAGCGTCTGTCCCAGTTCTTCACTGGATGGCATCCTGGTGGTTTGTTTCACTGGGATGGGAGCTGAAATTAGTTAGTTTAGCCCCCCTCTCTCACACTTGGCATGCACTCAAGCAAACAGACAACCACTAGAGAGGAGTTTCACAGTCTAATCTGACCTGTGTTTGAAGATTACTTCTAAAGGTACAACCCATAATATATCTAGCTTGTGAGAGTGTCCTCCTACTCTATGCTAATACTGTAAATTCAGAACCTGAATGTAAAAATGCGGGATTGTCAAATCCTTGGTCCAAATTTCAAATCACTTTTGTGGGATAGCCTTTTTTAATTAAATTGAATTCTTTGTATTTTTATTTGAATTTTTAAAATGTGGGAACTCATAGACACTTTGAAAAGTTCAAGTCAAACTGCATATTTCCAATGGACAAAATAAATTAACTGGAATCAGATTTGAAGCGTTCAAATCCATCAGCCATTTTCATTAAGTTTACTATGTTTTTTGAAATTGTGGGATTGTCAAATCCAAGAACCAAATTTCAAATCACTTTTGAATGCCACTAATAAACTCAGATATTAATTTCAGGAACTGGAATCCAAATTTAATGTACACTAAGCACACTAGGAAACACCAAGCCAAATCAAGAAGCTCCACCACAACTAAAATCAAACTAAAAATTTAATATCAATAACCATGTTTAGACATAAAAAGTTATTAAACTTTGAAATCATCCAAACCCAGAAAGTATACAATATTATTCACTTCAAATCACAGATATAGAAATTCTGTTACTATTCAAGGCTAACTCAAGAGAAAATAACTACCCACAACTAAACCAATAACTCCAAATAAATACATATTTAATCTAAAATATATTTTTTATTTTATTTTTATGGACTGTCAATTGCATTCCCAACCCACTCCTGCACCAGCCCGCGGGGCAGCCTGTCCATAAGGGCATCCCAGAGGGTCCAAGAACAGACCCAGAACCCAACTCAAGGGGAGCCATGCCAATACACAGGCCTCCCAAGGTGTCATTGCCAGCCAACCACCTCCCGCATCCCAAGCCCAATCAACCAGCCTGAATCCCAGGCAGAAGCCACTCTCAAGGCCTGCCACCAAAGTCTCCTACACCAGGGTCACTGGGAACACTGAGGTTACTTACACCTCCACTGTATACCCAGTTGTCACCCGGCCCCGCACTCTTGACCCAAGAGTTGCTACTTCCTGCCCCTGCGTCTTTGACACCACCTATGAGCCATTGGCCACAACTGATGAGCCACCTGTGCCTGTGTCATATGCCACCATTGACGGCGCCACTGCAAGCAAGCGTGATCCCACCTTCTACATGAAGGTCCCCATCTCCTGTGTTGAGCCTGGTAGCCAGGATGCCGTGGTACCTGCCAAGGGCTGGCTTTGGTTGACGGATAGTGAGTGTGAAGCTCTCCTCAACTGCTTGAATGGGGGAATGGCAGTTTGGGATATTGTGTCCCAATTTTGTGTCACAGCCAGGTACATTGCCAACATCAACACCAAGTATGGCAATACCAGGAAAATTGCTGAATCCACCAAAGTAAAAAGACAGCCAAAACTCCTTCAGCCCGTACACATCAACACAATCAAGCAGTGGGTAGCCAGGGATTGCCACCTGGACACACTTGCTGTCCAATCAATGCTCACCACAGAGTTTGGACTTTCTGTTTCTAAAATCCTTGTCTACAAAACTATGGTTGATTTGGGCTTCTTGTGGAAGGTGCTCGGAGTTTCTCCATATAATAGGAACAGTGAAAAGACCATCAAGGATTGACGCATTTATGCCGAGACATATCTGGCACTAAAGGAGACTGGGAATGTCCAGTTCTTCTATATCAACAAATTGTTGTTTTCCTCCTCACTCAGGTCCAGGCATGGGTGGGTCAAGAAGGGGTCCAAGGACGGCATAGCCCATTGTGCAGCTGTCTGTTCCCAGACCTATTCAATGGTTGCGCTTCTTGGTCCTCACGGGTTAGATCAATACCAGATGATTAAAGGCCCCCATAACAGCGGGACCTTTCTTGATTTTCTCCGAGCTGGCAAGGAGTACCTTTGGATAAATTATAGCAGCACAACCAACGTTGTTGTGCTTGATAATGTTGGGCTCCACAAAGTGGATCTGGTTGTGTCCAAGTTCCCCCCCCATTGACAAGAATAGCCACTCCTCCAGCCACCGCCTTGCTGATTGTCCAATGAGACTTCTCTTCCTCCCGCCATATTCCCCATTCCTGAATCCAATCAAGGAGGTGTTTGGTTGGATAAAGAATAAGGTGAAACAAGGCCTTCCTCAGGACACTGAGGACCTATTCAATATTCTTGAGGTCAGCCAATTTGCGATGCCACCCAATGTGATGGCAGCTTTTTGTGAGCACTCGGAATCCTTCCTTCCAAAAGCCCTGGCCTCCAAGCCAATCAGATAAATGGGCACTCTGGGGTTTATTTGTTTTTATTTTATTTATTTTAATTTTAATAGGGCTCAAAAATTATTATTTATATATAATAATGTGATGTTTGATTGTATTATAGACATATAGGAATACATAGAAAAGGTAAGTAAAACTAATTATACAAGATATAGAGACACATATTTTTATTATAATGCACTGAATATTATATTGACTGTTGCACTAAAAAATAAAATAAATTAAAAATGATAGAAATAAATTAATTTATTTATATAATTGTGAATTGTTGATGGTACTTTGGCTTTTCTAAGCCACAAATTGGACCTTGTATATCATCATATGATCCTTGTTATTTCAGTGCCATTATAGCCACACGGCACCGCAACCAATGATTTTTATGTATTCCTTACTAATTTTTACTTAGGACGCAGTTCAAGTATATCAAATATGTTTATCAAATCATATCATACACAAGGGAAAGGTAATTTGAGTTCTAAACAATCATTTGTTTAGAACAATAGTGGAGCAGGCCACATGATGCGGATAAATTCAATTCTCCATGTTTATCTTTGTGATAAATGGACCTGTACTCAACAAGTAGTAAATAAAAACATTTTTAATTCTTTTTTATTTGATTTATTAGCAACTATAACTAATGTCTTTTAATATACTTAGATATATTAATATTATAATTTACATACTAAAATTTAAAATAAAAATTAAAATATTAAAAGTAAAATTATAATTATAAATCTTAAAAGTTAAATATTAAAGTTTAAATAATCAAAATATAACAATTTTATTAAATTGTGATTTATTCAATATCAAAATATTTGATATTAAATATGTCAATATTAAAGATTTTAATAGTGAAAATTTTAATATTTAAAATAAAAAAAAATTTAAGTTGCAAGGGAAAATGATTTATTAGGGGAATGTGAATTGCAAGGGGAATGTGATTATTCTGGGGAATTATACCCCAAAATCAAATTTTCTGCTAATGCGTCCAATTGGGACCACATACTCTTCTGTATGTGGTGGATGACTCTGGCGCCAATTGCTAGAGGGGTGGCGCTCAGCACCCCAGTGGTGGCCAAACGTCTTATAAAAGGCAATCAGGTGAGAGAATTGACTAGTAGATTTTTTTGGGGGGCACATAGTACCTGTATAGTGTTGCTATTGCAAATGAGTCATATAGGACGTGCTTGACTGTCCTGTATCCCCGTGGTGTCTTCTGTCTGTCAAGGGCTACACGGCATATGTCAATCTGTATAGGTACATCTTCTAATTTTTTCACGTTGGCTTTCAATATGCAGTGGAGCAGGATTCCCAGGTACACTGCGACGTGGATTTGTTGTGAGGTATACTTTTCTGAGAACATGCACAATTTTTTGAAAGTTTGTACTAACCTATTAATATAGGATGTTTGGTTAAATTTGAAGAGGGTTCTGGGGGCGCCCAACTTGTATCAGCCCCCCAGGCCTCAGCAAACAATATCAATAAAGGCTTAAAATTATTCACGAGGACTGCATCCCCAACTTTATTTGATAGAGCTTTAAAAATTTCATTAAAAATTGCAGATTTCAGATATTCATTTCCTATTTGAAAATTGGTTTTTATTAATTTTTTTTCATATTTGTTGATATTTGTGAAGGGGAACCTTTGAATGCTTTCATATATGTATTCATTGAAGTTCACTTTTATATCCCCGCAAATTTCATTCATTTCTTTGATTTTGATTGTTGATCCTAGTTTGTATGCTTCCCTTATCCATGGTGAGCACCCTGCAGGTGGTTGATATTCCCTATCTTGAGCTTCACTATTAAAAAACATATTCATATTCTGTTGAACTATTTTATTTATTTGATTTTTATTTATTTGTTTTATAGGGACCACCAGTGACTGGTAACCCCCATAAAACCAACTCAGCGTAAAAGCCGCCACTTCCGCGACCTCATCCCCATCCCTGGTGATGACTAAAATAAATATAATTTAACCATAAAAAGACTTACTGATTGTTTCCCCTGTGGCCCCCTCAGCCACAGGCGCCATATTGGCAAGCTTCATGAGCGTTGGATGCTCTTCATTAATTTTCTTAGGCTTAATTTTTCTTATTTTTCTTGCAACTTGTGCTTCCTCTTGATTTTCATTTGATAAAGCTTCTGTATTTCTTGAAGTGCTTCTGCTTCTTGCTTGTGTTTCATTTTCATATGTTTCCATTTGGTCAGTTTCCTCTTCATTGGTGTTGATTTCCTTTTGAATTTCTGTTCCTTCAATTATTTTGATCTTCTTATTGTTTTCTTTGGCCCCCTGCCAGAACTCCCACAAATTGTAGGTTGTGTTGTTGAACTTTAGACTTGATAAAATAGTTCCCTGTAGATTAAGTAATTTTTCTTTATTCTTTTCATCTATAATATTTCCCAACTTATCCAGAGCATCTTCTTTTGACTGTATTGGTGGCTGGCCCTTGTTACCCAGCTTCCCTGTCACTATTTCCCTGATATTTCTTTCTATCTCAACACCCTTTTGAAGGTGTGCTTTTAATTTGTTGATTAAGTTATATATTGTTGACATATTGTTCTAATCCCATCAAAAATTGGTTTTTATAGTACTATGTTCAGTGCATACATATTTTCATCATCAGTAATAAATTAAAGACAATAAACGTAAATATTGGATTGAAATATTGCAATTAGACATCAACTCTTGATATTTTGATATTATGTGCATGACTCAATGTATTTTGTTTAATATAATTCATTGTAAACTTGGTCTTTTTCATTGTAATTTATTGAAATGGATTGTGTTTATATTAGAGAGCCATTAACTCTTAGTACAAATATTGATACATAGTGCATTTTAAAGCCTGTATATTTACCTATTGGTAATAATTCTATAAACTTTTCAGTTGGATTTTATAAGGTAATAATAATGTAATGTGTTATAAATTACAGTTTACTGCCATTAATTGGCTGATTTTCTTTGCTGCGGCAATTGTGCATTTTCTGATATTTCCGCACTAGTATCCAATTGGTTGGCTTCACATCCAATTGGATACTAGTGCGGAAATATCAGAAAATGCACAATTGCCACAGCAAAGAAAATCAGCCAATTAATGACAGTAAACTGTAATTTATAACACATTACATTATTATTACCTTATAAAATCCCACTGAAAAGTTTATAGAATTATTACCAATAGGTAAATATACAGGCTGTAAAATGCACTATGTATCAATATTTGTACTAAGTGTTAATGGCTCTCTAATATAAACACAATCTATTTTGATAAATTACAATGAAAAAAGACCAAGTTTACAATGAATTTTATTAAACAAAATACATTGAGTTATGCATATAATATCAAAATATCAAGAGTTGATGTCTAATTGCAATATTTCAATCCAATATTTACGTTTATTGTCTTTAATTTATTACTGATGATGAAAATATGTATGCTCATAATTTTAAGCTATTTGTAAAATGTACAACATTGTTTTAATTATGGGAAATGTTGATAATGTAAAAAGAAAGTATTATTAATTGTAAATTTAAAGAGAGATATCAATTTTATTAAGCTATCACAAAGAAAAGATTTATTTACTAATCAAAGGACGGGAAGGGAAGGGAATGGGCAGAATGAATGTTGCCTTCATCTGCGCCTGTGAAAGGGGCGGCATCAGAGATAGTGGGGAGGGAATGGGTGGTGGCTTGGGAGTCAGGGTTGGAAGGCAGGTGGCTTGATGAGGGATTGGGGAGGCAGGGTTTGTTGACTGGGAAGGGGCAGCAAGAGCAGTTTGCTTTAATTGCTTGAATTCTTCTTCTGTCACATATACTGGCTTGATAAAACATATGGACTGGCATGGGGGGAGACAGGGGTCCTTTCTGGACTTATCACTATCACTTGCATAGAAGATGATGAGATCAAATAAGTCCTGGACGGACGCGGAAGGGAAAAGCTCATACCCCTTATCAATCTGGGTGCATAGTTTGTTGTAGGTGGCAGGCTTCAAGTGCCTGAGGGTGGAACTAAAATTGTAAAGACATACATCTGCAAGATGCATGTTGGCGTAGTTGATGGGGTAGGACCAGCAGGTATGCCCTGCAGCCCTGATTTCTTGGGTTGCCCATTCTTGCTGCTCCATCTCTTCACTCAGTACAACTGTGTGCACAGTGTTTTGTGTGGCCCACTTCTCCAGCATGGCCTTGAGCTCTGTCTGGTAGGCATACCCATCTGCAGTGTTCAATATTGTTGAGTAATAATTGACGCCCAATGGGGAAACTGCCAATAAAACCCTGACAAAACAATACAAGATTGGACTGCGCTTGCACATGTCAGATTGAATACTGGCCAAGATCTTAGCGTATGATAGGAAGATGACATCATTACGGGCCCTCATTGCCCTCCCTTTAATAAAATTAATAATGGTTGCATTGTATGGGTTGGTATCCACCAAAATGGGGCCACCAAGAATCTGATTGGATAGGATTCTGGCGGCAACCACTACTCCGTGCATCCATGAATTCACTGTTATTTTGTTGGTGAAGATGCTGTGGAGTCCCAACTGGAGACGTACCTGGACCAGGGGCACCCACGGGTCACATTCCATAATGGCCATCATAAGGGGATGGGCTGTATCACCTTTGGTTGAGGTACGGGGACCAGTTGGGGTCTTCTTGGTGGGGGGCCACAGTTGGCGTGGGCTCGCAGGATTGCAGCCACAGTTGACTTTGCAAAACCCATTGCGGCCGCAATTTCCCTGAGGGAAATAAGCTTGCCTTGCTTTTCAACCATTTTGAGAACAATCTCCAGGGTGATAAATTTTCTTCTGCGTCTTGCAGGCTGATTGGCTGGGGGAGGAATATGTCCATCTTGGGAACTGGTCAATGCCATCTGATTGGCTGTTTTGGGGTTCTGGGCTCTCTGGGTGACCCCATGGCTAAAATGGCTGGTTCCAGATGCCATTGCTGATAAGGGATTTGGGTTGGCAGCTGCCTGTGCATGATGGGCAAACAGGGCCATGCTGGAAGTTGCAGGGGAAAGGACAGACTCCTGTGTGGTTCTTGCAGAGGGGCCTGCGGGTTGGGAGTGGCCATAGACAGAGGCTTCACTGTTAAGAAACCCAGTGTAGCCCTGCATAGATTTGTCAAGGCCAGGGAACAGCTTGTTGACTTGGTTGTTGTTAAAAGAAGACATAATAAAAATTTTATTATAATTTTAAACTTGAGGAGAGGAATGTATATTTTAGTCAATTTTATTGTTATATATGTCAATTTTGTGAATATTACAATCTAAATTTTAGCTGACCTAAAATGGAGTAGGGTGATTTTTGAGAGCACCTGTGATTCCTAAAAGAATTTGCACAAATCCACTCTAGATCCTTTATCATCCTTTTTGAGACACCCATAAATTATATTTATTTCAAATTCATTGCAATTATGATTTGAAACTTGGTTCTTGGATTTGACAATCCCGCAATTTCAGATTTGCTAATTTTCACATGATGTCTATGATTTGTTTGACATACAGGAAATCTCAAATTGTACATAAGAATCCTGCATTTCTTATTCATGTATCCCGCATTTGTTTGCTGAGTTTTGTCTTTTGTTAGTTGAGTTATCTGCTCAAGAGATTCAAAATTTGCCAATTTAAATAAACCAAAAAAAAGCCAAATTAAATGTTTGATTTTATTAAATATTTTATTTTTCACTCAGCTGAGTTGCCTGCAAAAGTGATTTGAAATTTGGACCAAGGATTTGACAATCCCGCATTTTTATGTTCAGGTTCTGAATTTACAGTAGTAGAGAACATGATCTCCAATGCTAAACTCAGGCAAGGGAGAACGTCCAGCATTGTCAGGAGAGAGCTCAGGGACCTTAATCTTGTATGCAGAGGTATACTCAGTGGCCTGTATTTCAATTATGCAGTTGAATAGATCTTTGATATGGTCATCAGGGTTCATGGCCTTATCAGAGGAGAGTAGGGGGCCCAAGAGCAACAGAGTGGTAGCCTCATGCCCATACAGCATAGCAAAGGGGGTATACCCGGTGACACAATGTTTGCTAAGGCAATAAGCAAAGAGAGCAGCAGGTAAGTATAGATCCCAGTTCACAGCATCAGAGTAAGTAAAATTCCTCATGATAGAGACCAGAAAAAAAATTTGCACACTCAACCGCCCCATCAGTAGAAGGGTTATAGGGAGCTGAGAAGAATTGATAAGATCCCAAAGACTCAACAACAGAAGTCACCAACTTTGCATTGAAGTTAGTTCCATTTTCTGACAACAACACTTGAGGGCAGCCATGGCAATAGAATACATCTTGCAGTAGGAAGGCAGCAGTTGGCTTAGCATTGATGTCCTTAGTAGGGCGTGCTTTCACTCATTTGCTGAAATGATTTCCAGCAATTAGGATAAAGCAACAACCTGAGCAAGAGCAGTGTAGAGGTCCTACAGCGTCAATACTGACAGTGTGAAAGGTGTGCTGTGGAGGGACTAGCTTGAACTTATGAGAGGTAGCTCAGGGTGTTGAAGCTGACAGTCATGACAACTAGCAATGATGTCTTATATCAGCAGGCAGATGTTCTCCCAGAAATAGTTCTTCTGGAGTCAGTCATAGGTCTTGGCAATGCCTCCATGTCCAGTCTTCTTATGAGCTTGGAGCACCAATAAAAGAAAAAGGCTAGGGCGTATATAGGGCATGTATTTATCAAGCACCTTTTTGAAGAGCTGATTGTCTCAAATAAGTGTATCCTCAGATGGTTTGGACAGGGCTAATTGGGCTTCTTCTGTCTTGCTTTCCCAAGAGGAAGAATATCTGATTAGTTCATATAGTTGATCAGCCTTATCAGAGTGCAGAGCAAGGATGGGCATTCTGTATAATCCATCAGCGTTCTGATGTTGAATCCCGGGACAATGTAGCACAGTGAAGTATGTAACCTTGCAGACAGAGAGCCCATCTAGCTAGTTGTCCTTCTGGTTCCTTAAGCTGTTGTAGCCACTTAAGCGAGGCGTGATCAGTGACCACAGTGAAATGGGTGCCATACAAATAATGACAAAACTGCTTAACTTCATGAAACACAGCCAGGCATTCTTTCTCTGTAATGCTGTAGTTCTTCTCATGTTTGTTTAGGACACAAGAAGTATAAGCCACAGGATGGTCCACACCTTCATTGTCTAGTTGAGCCAAGATGGCCCCAATAGAAAGGTTGCTAGCATCTGTGTAAAGGATATACTCCTTATCATATTCAGGATACACCAATATGGGAGCATCTTTGAGTTTTTGCTTAAGAGTCTCAAAGGCCTGTTGTTGACTAGCAGTCCATTTGAAGGGGACATTACGTAACAGTTGAACCAGAGGTTTACTAGTGTCAGCAAAGTCAGGGATAAACTGTCTATAGTAACCCATCATGCCCAGAAAAACTTGTACTTCTTGCAAATTGGTAAGTGGAAGCATTTTGTCAATAGCCTCAACTTTCTTGGCCATAGGACAAATCCCAGCCTTGGTTACATTATGGCCCAAGAATTCAAGATGTTCTTTGAAGAAAGCACACTTAGATGGTTTCAATTTGAGTCCAGCCTCTGGAATTTTAAGGAACACTTCCTTTAGGTGGTCCAGGTGATCAGTAAAGGTTGCGCTGAAGAATGGTATATTTTCCAAATACACCAGGACACATGAAAGTTTCATATCATAAAGAATGGAATACATGGTCTGTTGGAAGGTAGCAGGGGCATTGCATAGTCCTTGAGACAAACAGGTAGGCTCAAACAGCCCTTCAGAAGTGATAATCACATATTTTTGCCTATCTTCAGGGGAGAGGTCAACTTGTCAGTAACCAGGTGCCAATTCCATAGCTGAGAAGAACTTAGAGCCTCCAAGACGGCAGAGTACATCATTGATACGTGGCAAGGGGTAATAATCCTTCTTGGTTAAGGAATTCAATTGTTGATAGTCCATCACAATGCGGCAATCTCCATCCTTCTCCTTCAAGATGAGCAAGGGGGAGGCCCATGGACTTTGGGAAGGAGCAATCAACTCAGTGTCTAATAGCTGTTTGAGTTCCTTAGATACTTGAGTGTCTTCTACCCAAGTACAGCAATAAGGTTTAGCTCAGAAGGGGGGAGAATCACCAGTATCAATCTGGTGAATAACTCTTTTAGCTAGACCATAGTCAGTGCTATCTTTAGCAAAGATATTGGAAAACTGATCTAGCAGACAGAGCACTTCTTTCTGTTAGACTGGGGAAAGTTGCAAATATTCTTGAGCAGTAAACAGAGATAGTACCTGTGGCTTGTCTTAAGGTAAGTTGAAGTCCTGGAAGGTACCAAATGGATGTAGCAATAGTAAATCAGGAGCAAATAGCAGCTTGCCATAGCCAACAACCTGACCTCTGGATACATTTATGGGGAGAGCTGCTAAAATAGCTACCAACAACTGAACAGAATCTTTTTGAGAGACATCTAGGATCCCAGGGCAGAGGTAGGTTTTTTTTCAGCCTAGCAAGGGAGGAAATTACAGCTCTAGGAATTTGCACTCAGACAACTCATACAATACCTGAGAGTCCAGGATGGCTTGAGAGCCAGGAGGAATGGTCACAGCAGAAGTGGTCAAGAGTGGGATTCCTTCAGATTCAGGGCAGGCCATAGGGGGACACTTCATGTTAGACAAATTGGTACAGTACTTCAAAGTGAAGACACCAGTATGGTACTCTAAGGCACATGTCTTGAGGCGTTTTCCCAGGACTTTGACAGGCTTTTCAAAGATCAGAGAGACTTCATACCCTAGAATAAAGAGGTAGCCATCTTTTAAGTTAATGATCTAATTGTACTCCCTAAGTAACTGGGTACCACTTAGAAGGTTGTAACTCTTGTTCTCCAAGATCACAGCAGGTGCAGCCAAGAGTAGTTTGCCAAACTTCATAGGAAGAGCAGAATAGGCCCCTGTAGCGAAAGTCATGGACAGCCCAGCAGTACCATAAGACTGGTGGTAATTAAGGTTGGGGAAAGTTTAAGATTCTTTACAAGCTTTGAAAAAACAACATTAACAGGAGACCCAGTGTCCAAGGCGGCTTTGATCTTCACTTTTCAAATGGATATCTCTACACAAGTAGTAGTAAAACCAAAGAGAGGGAGGACAGCCAGGATGTCTTGGGCTTTAGCTAGCTCCTTGTCCCACTTTTTGATCATGCACTTCAAACCTGGGAACTCTTTGTAGACAGTCTGAAGAGGAAGCAAGACTGATAAATTCTTAAAGATAGCATCAATTACTTCAGCAACTTCTTCAGAAGACTCTACAAGTACAGGAGACCTCTTAGCTTAGGTGAGATATGGGCAAGAAACAACCTCCTTGGCTTCAGGCAAAGGCTTGGTAGTTGTTGTAGTCTTTCCAGAGCGTAGTTTGTAAGGAACTGTGATGGTTTCTGGAACTGCTAGGACTTAATATCCATATGCGTCAGAATCATTAATGTCTGAATTATCAGAGATATCATGGAACAATAGCAGAATGGGAGGAGCCTCAGAGTCAGCGGGCTCATAGTCTGCTATGGGCGGGGGAGTTGGAGGAGACTGGGAAGAATTGTCAACCAAGAGCGTCTCCACCTCTATGTTGACTGCTTGTTTCCCGCCTGGTCCTTGGGATCATCTCCTTTGACCCAAGGATTGGTACAGAAACTAGAGGGGTGACCTATCTGTCCACAGTTATGGCAAACTTGGCGTCTAGAGGATTATGTGAGTTTGTGGTAAGGATGTGCAGGCCACAGGAAGAAGAACCAGAGTTAGAGGCTCTTCAGTTCTTGCACACAACAGCTCTAGAGTGAGTGAGATGCATGTCCTGTAACAGCGTCTTTATGCTCTTCATAGATGAGAGCATGGCCTTTTGTGCTTTAAAATGGAGGCACAGAAGTTGATTGACTTTGAGGGCTATAGCGCAAGCCATGTAGGCTTCATGTGCTGTCAGCTGTCTGCTAGTTATAAATTGCTGTCCTTCCATATAGAATCTGTAAGAAAACTCAGTCAGAGTTGCTTTGGGTTTGAATGCAATGTGCATAAAAGCGTCATTTTTCACTTCTAAACTGAGTTTGCCACCAAACTCATCAATCTGAAGCTGCTTCATCTCCTGCCAAGTATTAATGGAGGGCATTTCAGGCACTACTACCTCCTGGAAAGTTGGGTACAAACAGGTTAAAATGTGCTCCTTCTTAACCTTGTCAGAAGCCTGTTGCATGATTGTCTCATAGATGACCAGGAAGGCTGTAATAGTGAAAGTTTTAGGGTCAATGGCCTTCTTGAAGGTAGGCTTGAAGCAAGTATTGGGGGTAGGGCCCCCATTGTTACTATCTAGCACATTAATACGCAAGAAGAATTAAGCTTCAGATTCATAAGGGGGTTGTTGTGCCCACATCTGACAAACACTCTCTTCAAGAGTGGTCAAAGTGTCAGAAGTACGGGTACCCAAGTTGTTGGCCTAGTCAGTCTGTTGTTTGGTAACATCTAGTTGTTGCCCATGAGTAGTCATCACAGTTAAAATCTCAGCCAAGAAAGAGCTCAAAGAAGGTCCCACCAAGAGACAGGGAGAGAACCTGTCATTTACAAAGTCAATTAACTCACTCATCTCTTGAGCATCCTTGTCCAGGATGAAGTGATCTTGCTTCAGGTGGTCTATTTCATTGGCTAGGGTAATCAACTCCCTATAACACTGGATTTGAGGGTTCCTGGGCAATCCTGGGCAGCAGCCATCTTCATCAGTGATCCCAACTGAAATAATGAAGCTAGTCACAGAGCTGCAAAGAACAGCAACTTCTTGTTGCAGGGTAGCAACTTGTGAAGTCAAGGCAATTACTTGAGTATCTGGCTGTGGAGGGTCTGCAGGGCGTCCTTGACTACAAGTGAATGCATGTAGTTCTCTGATAGTGTCCCATAACTTCTGTTCCCTATCCATCATGTCATCTAACAGGGGGAGGGGGAACATCCATTTTAGGCACAGACACCTCATTTACTTGGGCTTGAATCTTGGCAATGGAGGCAGCAGTGGCGGCTCTCTCTTGAACAAAACTCATCTTGTAGATAATGGAGACCTCTAGCAGCAAGCTCTGCTACCTGTTGGAGTTAATCAAAGGAGTAAGTGCTAAACGCATTAAATTGTTCCACAAGTTGTTTGAAATTAGAGAGGTAAGCGTTCATGGTGGAGTCTACTTGAGTTCATCAAGGTTGTTGTAGCTGGTGGAATTCATGAAAATGTTCCCTGACATATTTTGGGATGGGTAAGCACATTTGCTCTATAGAGGAAACCAAGCAAGCCTTAGAGGTAACAGAGTTGTGCTGGTTATGAGATACCAATAGAACAAGGGGTGAATTCACTGCTGGTAGGCAGCAAACTGATCCCAATGATTAGTTACAACAGCTTGGAGAGACAAAATCTCTTGGATGTGAAGCCCAAGCACTATTTGGTGATGGGCTAAGGCAGGCTGCACAAAGGATGAAAGCAGGTGCTCAGCAGAACCAGTTGCTGAGAGGAGATGTTACAGGAACTGTGGGGCAAAAATTAACTTGTATTATTCTGTTTGATCAAACTGTAGTCAAAGGCAAGGGATGGCTCCATCATGTGCTATCCCAAGGACTACTGCCATGACTTGTTCTAAGTCTGGGGTACCCATGGGGTAAACTAATAGACAGGGACCATTTTCTAGGTTCAAGACAGTGGGGACAATAGGCGGTTCCTAGATGTCCTCTTTAATAGGAGGACGTGTAATTTCAGGCAAATACAGCTCCTGTATCAGGGTGAGAGGCGGGCCTGAGAACGTAGTGACAAAAGGAATAGCCAAGGGGCTTACATCCCCTGTAGTGAGCACCATTTTTATTGTGTTCTGAGGTGAAGACCAGACACACAACAGGAAATCCTAACCTATGGATTGAATTTGTACTAAGTCTTGGTTGGTAGACAGGGAAGGTGATGCAATTACCTTGTGGTCCTGAATAATAAATCTCTACTAGATGTGACTAGAGAGAGGCGCCAAAGTACTTGAAAACACAGAGACAGAAATGTTAATAGAACCTAGGTTTTATTGAAGATAGGGAATTGAAATATATATTGCTCAGTGATACCACAAAAGAATACACAGACATTAGGATCACTTGCCACTGGCATGAGTGGGGCAAGTGAGTTGCGCAGAATCAGGAAACTGAACAATCAAACTTCCCACTTTGGAAATAGACCCATTTCAAGGGGCAAAAGCAAAAGCAAGGGATTTGTCCTTGAATTAACCCAACAAAATCAAAATCAATAAAGCGTGAATATTGGCATTCACAACAATGCTAATAATAAATAGAATTATACAGTAGTTTTCAAACCTGTTGAGATAAATGTATATTAGTGAGTTTAGAACATATGGGTACAGTCACAAAACAAATTTCAATTTGATAGATCTAAATATAAAATAATTTCACAGAAAATGAGCTCTATTTGGTGAAAATGTCCAATCATACAACAACCTATTAAAACTGGGGATGAATGCTTAACAATTCAACAACAAGTGTACCAAACACTAGAATGCATGAGTTTTCAGTCACATAACACATCTACTATGTTTACTATATTTTTTGAATGCATGAAACTCAGTCACAGAAGTTATAAACTTGATCCAATAACAAGCCTCAATAGCAACTGAAACTGACAACGTAAATATCAAATATCAAAACGCATGAATTAATATATAATACTGTTACAAGATCATCCTAATTAAGAATGCAAACTAGAATACAAAAAGGAAATAAATATTCTGAGTGTCTTTTTTGGAATTAGAATCAATAAAAATATCAAATTTAGTCAAACTCATGATTAACCGTGCATATTTACAACCAAAAATAATTATTATAGAAATCTAAAACCTAGTTTGAAATAAATGGTAGTGACTACAAGCTTTCATGCTACTATATATATAGAGATAAAAATTAAAATAAATAAATTATATAGATAAACTTTTTTTATTTTATTCTTATACCAAAATGGACGCATCCTAACAACAGAGCCAATCATAATAGGTGTACATGTGGTGTCTTTGTGCTTGGTTCAGACCAGATGCGCCTCAGTTATTGTACCCAGTTTAAATTAATGAAATAAGCCTGTTGAAAATAGGAGATGTCTTTGTTTGCAAATTGGCACACCAACTTGTGGTCAATCTAGCAACAGAGAACCCAGTGGTCTGGTGCTAGATTGACCACAAGTTGGCGTGCCAATTTGCAAACAAAGACATGTCCTATTTTCAACAGGCTTATTTCATTAATTGAAACTGGGTACAATAACTGAGGTGTGTCTGGCCTGAGCCAAGCACAAAGACAGCACAAATGTTGCTCATTCCAATTGGCTGGTCCATAGCACTTGTAGTTTTTAAATTCACTTTAGTGTAGCACTTTGAATGTATTAAAGTTATGATAAAAAACAATAGAATTAATAAAAAATAATCCATCACACTGCATATATCTCTTAATTGTATGATCTATATATAAACTCTGAGTGTGATCATTTTTTAATAAATTTGTTCTCTGCACATAATTAGCATACCAAGTTAAGAACAAATTATATTGCACTTAGACAGAACATGTACATGAACAGAACAATTTTTTCATGATACTAAGAATGAGTTGGTTTACATGCTCTAGAATATATGATCTACATATAACCTGTGAAAGTGGTTATCTTTTAATAAATATGTACTTTGGCTTAAACTTGACATACTGATTCATGAAAAATTATATTGTACTTGGACAAAACATATACATGAACAAAATATGTTGTTCATGATACTAAGAATGGGTAGATATATACAATAAATATAAATAATGTTGCAACATCTTCAATTACTCCCTCTCAGGGAATTAACGCCCCAATTAAATCACCAAGCAGCTCACTGAATGATTCACTGTCCAGTCAATAAACTGGTGGCACCATTATCAGTTAACCATCTATGACAGGGATCACTCAATCCAGGTCCTAAATGAAAAACAACTTGATTAAGCCTTGTGACTCAAGAGGAACATTACTCAGATAAGCCCCATGACGTACATGGACAGTATGTGGCTTCTCATGATACTATATATTATTCTATATTCATATTCAATAAAGTATCATTCTCTTCTTAATCTTCCCCTTTATTTTGTTTATTATACTTCCTAGAATTATAAACTTGATAGTGGTAGCACAGGTAGGTTATCCATACCTACCCAACTCAAAGGGAAAAATCCTCCCAAGAAAAGAACCCAAACAATGTCACTCCCTAACGGCTGGAGAGATTACAAAGTAGGACAAGACATTCCCCCAGGCCTTGTCATCTATGATAATGTCCTTGTACCCATTGACCAGTACAATGCTCTCAAAGCCTGCAGACTGTTCCCTACCACGCCAACCACAACAGCGCCTACGCAACCTGAGATACCCAATATTGTGTTTCAACACTTACATACCGCTGAAATTGGCGCCTTTGCAGGACTACACCGTGAAAGCGCCTCTCTTTGGATCAACAGCACCGAGAGCAAGTTTGAACAAGTGGAGTACCCCCAAAGACTCTGGGTCAGCAAGATTGCCCTCTGCATCACAAGGACTGCTTCACATTTTGTAACCAAATGGCTAGCCCAACACCCTGACCAAAAGGAAAATTGGGAAGTGTTCAAGGCTGCATTCCTCAAAAAGTTCTACATGAAGGACTTGAATGTGGTGATCATGACCAAGCTTTGAACCTTCAAAATTACAGGAACCATCAAAGAATACATTGCTGCATACAAAGGACTACGTGACTGTGCACCCAACACCATCAACTTTGATGAACCTGGGCAACATCTGGACTTCTACAATGGCCTTCCCACACACATTAGATGTCAGTTTGACATGATCCACTGCAAGAATCTTGAGGATGTATTCCTAGAAGGAAAAGGCGTAGCTCAGAAGTCTGACAACCTACACACCACCAACAAGCGTAAGGAAATCCCTGCAGTTAAGAGAGAGCCTTGCCCCGATAAGCAAAACAACCAAGCCCACAGTACCCAGCCTCAAAGCGGGAATTGCACTGTACAAGCCAACCAGGCCAGCACCAAAGATACTAACAAGGAGGGAAAAGCTCAGGGAAGTGCTTAGGCAAGCCGCCCTCCCCCACTTCACAAGACATGTACAGAGAACAGGACGTGGACTCAATCATCATGATCCAAGTTCCCTCCAGCAATCCTCTACTGTTTGCCGCCCAAACTGGAAATAAACTCCTTATCTATCCTTTCTGTTTTTGCAGATACCAGGACACAGCACTATTTGACACTGGAGCCAATCAATTTCTCATCAACAAGAGTTTTGCAGACCTCATGAAGTTACCTATCACTCAATGTAACATCAAGAAAGTCATCATGGCGGACAACTGTAGCACACCAGTTACCCACAAGACAAAACCTTTCCGCATCCAAATTGGAGATGTAAAAACAATAATTAGCGGCCCCATCATACCCATCCCCAAATACAATGTCATACTTGGATTGGATTAGATGAGAAAGAAAAAGCCTCACATCAACTGGGACAGTGCCACCCTCACCATTCAGTGAGGAGAAGTCCACCATCACGTGTACCCAACACATCTTGACACCCTCATGAGGGACCACATATTTGTAAAGATCATGGAAACGGAGAAAGAAACTGACATCAGCAAAATCAATTGGAACACATGTACATATGAGGTCATCCACTTCAAAAACGCAGAGACTCAACACAAACAGAACCCAATTAGAAACAAGATAGTCAATGAATTTCCCTCTTTATTCCAAGAAACACTACCTGGGTTGCCCCCTGATTGGGGTATACAGCATGAGATTGACCTAAAAGGTATGTGTTCCTGAAGCACAACCCATCTACTGCCTCACACCACAAGAAGACAACGCCCTAAAAGCTTACCTTGACAAAGCACTCAAGAAAGGCCTCATCAGACCCTTGAATCACCCTTTGGTGCTGCTGTCTTCTTTGTGGCAAAGAAAGATGGAGGCCTCCACCTGGTCATCAACTACAGGGCCCTCAACAAGGTCAAAATAAAGAACAGGTATCCCCTGCCCCTAATTGATGACCTTTTTGATGCCCTGGGGGGTCCCAAATCTTCACAAAAATTGATTTGACAGCAGGATATCACCAAATTTGCGTGAAACCTGAAGACATTCCAAAGACTGCATTTCAGACTAAGTATGGATCCTTTGAATGTGTTGTCCTCAATTTTGGCATGACAAACGCTCTCAATACCTTTGTAACCTTCATGAATGAAGTATTAAAGGAACACATTGGGAAAAGAGCAATCATCTACCTGGACAACATCATCATTTACAGTCCCAACCTGCAACAACACTGGGAAGACGTCTGCTCAGTTCTCTGTACCCTGGAAGAAAACCAATTGATTGCTAAGCTGTCCAAATGTGAGTTCTTTTTAACTGAACTTCCATTCCTTAGCCATATCATCAGCAAGGATAGTATCAAGCCGGATCCAGACAAAATAAACGCTATAACAGAGATGCCAGCCCCAAGGAACAAGTGCAAACTCCACACTTTCCTTAGAATGCTAGTCTATGTACACAGGTTCATCCCTGACTGGGGCGCTCTGACAGCCCCCTTGTCATCCATCACTGGGAAAACAACCAAATTTGTCTGGACACCCTTACAAGACCAACATTTCTTCCAACTGAAGAAATGAATGGTTACTGCCCCCATCCTACAATACCCAAACCATGAGGGTGTCTACAAGCTAGAAACCAACACCTCTTATTATGCCATAGGAGGAGTCCTCTGTATCCAAACAGCCCAAAAAGACTTCCTCTGATAGCATATGAATCAAGGAAACTATCAGACGGCAA
Organism: Entomophthora muscae; assembly: GCA_014839935.2. Taxonomy (NCBI): domain Eukaryota; kingdom Fungi; phylum Entomophthoromycota; class Entomophthoromycetes; order Entomophthorales; family Entomophthoraceae; genus Entomophthora; species Entomophthora muscae. The sequence continues at coordinate 261,638 of QTSX02005055.1, read as the reverse complement.
ACAAAGATACCCCATACACAACAAGGAATTGGTTGCCATCATACACTGCCTCATGAAATGATGATGCTATCTGGAAGGAGCCCAGACGTTCAAAGTACTCACCAACCACAAGTTGTTGATATTCTTCAAAATACAACAACACCTGTCAAGAAGACAAGCCAAAAGGATGGTTCTCATACAGAGATACCCCATGCAAATTGAATACAAGCCAGGCAAGGAGATTCTTACTGCAGACACCCTATCAAGGCTATACAATAAACACATCCTTTGCACTGATGGTGACCCCAACTGGCCCATGTTAATCATGGGGAAACTCCAGGAAGGGTTCCCACCTGGCACACCAATGGACATCCAAGAGAAAGTCCTCAAGAACAAACATCTGTTCAAAAATGTATATGGTACCTTTCACTGAATACTTCCAAATGGTGAAACTGTACCCTATGTCCCGTCAACACAAAAGATTGACACAATCCTCCTATATCACAGAGACTTGGGACAAACCCGTAGCAGAAAATTGCATGAATACCTCAAGACACGCTACTGGTAGCCCAACATGCTAGACAATATCAGAGAGGTACTGGAGCAATGCAAAGTCTGTGAAAAGTACGCCCAAATCAAAGCTCCACCCAGGTCAGTAGTACCTGTATCCATCACACAATCCTTCAAGGTATGGTCATTGGATATTGTGGGACCTATGCCTGGTGAAAGCAAAGGCAAAAAGTACATCATCACAGCCATTGACTATGCAACCAGATGGCCAGTGGCACAAGCCACAAAGGAGCACAAAGGCAACAACGTGATACAATTCATTGGCAAGGAGATCATAGCAAAGTTTGGAAAGCCTGACCTCTTAATCACAGATGAAGGCACTGAACCCAAAGCTATTAACACCAAAATCTATCTTGCCAAAAATGGAATAAAACACGTCACAGCCAGCCCATATCACCCACAAGCAAATGGACGCGTAGAACAACTAAACAGCTCTCTAGTGGAAGCCCTCAATAAGTTATCTGCCAACAATCCAAAAGCCTGGGTCAACATGCTACCAACTGCCCTTATGGTCTATAGAATACTAGTCAACTGCAATACAGGCAAAAGCCCTTATGAGCTTATCTATAGTCAGAAACCCTCACTTGTCATTACAACCACAGAACCATGACTGCCACTTCCAAAGAAGATACCAGACAGTAATGACCCAAAAGTACTACAAGCCAGAAAGGACCAAGAAGTGATGGAACACCAAAGAGTCCAGCAGGAAGCAATCCCATTGCAACAAGAAATGTTCCAAGTCAGAGACAAGATCTGGGTTGTCAATCACAACCAACACAAACTAGACCCAGGGTTATGCGGACCAGGCATTGTCATGGAGGTCAAGCCCAATAACACCTACCTCATCAAAGGAATTGGAACTCAAATTGAACTGAAATGTATGCATCACAACTGACTCTGTTTATGTAAGGCAAGAGAAGCCCAACAAAATTCAAGGCTCCCTGTACCCAACACCAAACTGGATTAATACCAAGCCCACATACCAGATACTCTCAAGAAAATCCCCAAGGCTCCATCTTCCAGCACCCCAGGGGGAGATGTCGCAACATCTTTGATTACTCCCTCTTGGGGAATTAACGCCCCAAGTAAATCACTGAGCGGCTCACCAAATGGTTCACTGTCCAGTCAATAAACTGGTGGCACCATTATCAGTTAACCATCTATGACAGGGATCACTCAATCCAGGTCCTAAATGGAGCACAACTTGATTAAGCCTTGTGACTCAAGAGGAGCATTACTCAGATAAGCCCCATGACCTCCATGACGTACATGGACGGCATGTGGCTTCTCATGATACTATATATTATTCTATATTCATATTCAATAAAGTATCATTCTCTTCTTAATCTTCCCCTTTATTTTGTTTATTATACTTCCCAGAAGTATAAACTTGACAATAATATCATTATAAAATGGATAATATTACTTAAAGCTAATAAAAAATTCATAATTAAAATCAGATAATTTTATTAAATCTCTATCAGATACAATAGAATAGATATAGGTTATTGGGATTTTTTATTGATATAAAAGGGGTTTGGGTAATAACAAGGAAAACATGTTGGAATTGGAGGCAATTATCAAGGAGTTGGACGTGGTGGTGACTAAAATCAAGAAGATCAATCAAAAGTTGAAAGACATGCTCAAGGAGGTGATGTTAGAAGCCAAAAAAACTAGACAAACTTACCGTGAAGGCCGTAAAGAAGAAGATACCTAATACTACCAACAAACTTTCAACAAGGCTTCTTAATGTGCAGAAAGATGCTCTTGCTGACCTACAGTTCAAGCCATAGGGGTTTGCAACTGAAGAGGCGTGGTTAAAGAATCCTGAGATGTTTGAGCAATAAAAAAATAAAAAGAAACAGAAACCAGCAGAAGAAGTCCAGCAACAATCAAGTGACAAGTGTTGTAAAGCAGCCTCTGTCAAGGAGGCAACAGGTAAGGATATAGAAAAATGCAAAAAATAAAATTATAAGTAAATAAAAAGATTATGCTAACTTTTTTATTTATAGAAGAGAAAAAAGAAGTAGTCTGACATTACCTAAAACCCTATGTATCCTGAACCTTTTACAGCAACTATGTCCCCCACATAGGGCGTCAGCTGGTCCTGACACCAGCCGCTGTCTCTGAGATGATTAAAAAATTAGAAACAAATTACTCTATGAAGCAAGAACAACTTGAAGCACTCCAACCAAAGCAAGACAACTCCAAATGGCAGGTCTTGGCTTTGGCCGCAGCCCCTAACCTGCACCTCAACCAATACATTCTGCTCCCAGCCTTATGCAAGCTCTTTGTCCTTCTTGTCTGGGACTTTGTCAGAACCATGCCATACCAAAACTTACCCCAGAGGAGAGAGGACAATAAGAAGTCTGTTCTTGTTTCTTGACAAGCACACAATATCCCACATCCTAAAAAAATTAAAGAAAAAATAGCCAAGCTTAGCTATAGTTTTTCTGCCGTCCTGCCTGCTGTTGTGAGCGTCTTCAGAGACTTTGGGGCCTCCTGATGCTCTGACAAGACTGGAATACTGCCAACCATGGGGAAAAACCTTTGCTACCATATCCTTTAAAAATAAAATCAGTACCATATACAATAAATTTTATGAGTTCTCAGCCCTGTTTGTAGAGCAGAGACTTCACTTGATTGTTTACCTAGGTCTTGTTGAACTGATGGTGAATAAAGCAGAAGCACGTAACCTGCCTGCTGTAATAATAAAACAAGATGAAATTTGCCATTTATTAGATGGAAAAAATTGCCCCTGGATACAGCTCAATAGAGCATTTTATTCAGGATTCAGTTATTCTTGTTGCCACATATGGAATGGCAGATCCACCTGAAAAAATTCTACTGGCCAATTGTATCACAGTGCTCCTTTACTCAAGCTGCTGCAATCTATATAGTACAGAAGAAATTTTAATGTACGCTTTGGCAATAGAAATTTCTAGTTTATTTCATCATCAAGTCCTGGAATTCTGCCGCTCACACCCCCAATAAAGCTCTAAACCCAAATACAATTTCTAAATCTTTTATATATAATTTCTTTAAAATCTACTCTAATCAAACCATTCATATTCAACAAATAAATACATAATAAAAAAATTCTGTATGTTCATTCATTCATCCTTCTTTGCTTTGTTAATTTTTAGTATACATGACAGTATACAATTGTTATCATATAAATAATGTGAAAAAAACTAACCTAAATAAAATCATAATATATATATATATTGTGTTATTCATTCATTCATTCATTCAATTGGCTTTGCTTTGTTAATTTTTATTATACCTGACAGTATACACGCAGAATTACAGAAATAAAGTAAATATAAATTAAACTAATTAAAAAACAGTATTAAAAATAAAATGCAAAAAAAAACTTTGGAAATAGCTAAGCCTTTAATTGATTGGCTGCTTGGAGAGGCACACAGGGAGAAACAAATCAGTGTGGCCATAAAATTTAGCCACAGTTTTAGCTGTGAGGGTATGGACACTGACCTGCAGCAAATTAAACAAATCATCGGGCCCAGGTGGCGCCCCTTTCTTGACCACTTGCTTGAGCCACTCAAAGACCTCCTCAATTGGTTTGAGGAATTGGGAATAGGCAGGGAGTAATAGAAGACATAAAGGTGCTGTAGCCAATTGTTGGGAGCCAATTTCCATACCAGGCTCAATCACCTGAAATTCTGCAACAAATATCAGCCACCTTGTGGAGTCAACATTATCTAGCACAATGACATTGGTGAAGCCCAGGCTTGTGCGCCTCAGGTGCTCCTGAACTAATCAGAGAAATTTCATAAAAGTCCCACTATTATGTGAACCCTTGATCATCTGGTAGAGCTCTATGCTAAGAGGACCAAGAAGGGCTACTATTGAGTAGGCAACAGAGTGGACAGCCACACGCCGGGACATGCCATTCTTTTTGCCTTTGAGGATGTAACTGTGCTCAATTCTCATGGAGGATGCAAAAGAGGAATTGTCAATGTAAAAGAACTTTACTGTACCTTTTCCTTCAGCGCAGTGTATGTCTTGGCATATTTCTGGTGGTAGACAATGTTGTCTGGGCTGTTTTGATTGTACAGAGAAACTCCAAGTTTCTTCCAAGAGAATCTAAAACTCTTGACAATGTGGTAACAAGTGGAAACCAAAGCCTCAATTACAAAAGTGAACTCAACCATTGACTGAATATTTTCCAGTTCAAGATGGCATTTACACTTGATACACTTTTGGATGGCCCACAAGTGTTCTTTAACCAATAGGATCTGTTAGTGCTTGGATTTCTCCAAGAGTAGGATAACCACTGTTTTTAGGTAGGTTTTATGGAGCCTATGGGTGGTTTTATCTGAAATCCTGATAATGGCTGTGGCCTAATTGTAGTCTGATATCTCATCCATGAGTCTCATGAAAGTCTTGTGGGTGGCGTCAGAGATGATGTGGTACTTGGGCTTTCTGGCAGTAGGGATTGACTCATTGGGCTTGGCCATAACACAGGGCATAGGCACCTGACTTTATAATGCAGCAACCTTTTTGAGCACCTTCTGCCCACCAGTGGTTTGTAAAACTGGGGCTGCTTGTTGTCATCTTGCCCTTTGTTATCATTCATGTAGGGCTTGTATGTGGTGTCAAGGACAGGCTTCATCTTCTCCATAATGGTGGCTGGAACACCATTGTGGCGGTATACAGGGTTGTATACAAAGAACACCCTCTTGGCAGTGATGTCATTTACTGTTTTGGTAGTGGTGACCTTGGTGTATCTTTGGGTGAGCTTTTGGACCCTTGGATTGATACTCCATTCCCTTGCACCTTGAGCTGCTTGAGGTGGTTGTGTCAGTGCAACCTCACAATTGAACTATCCTCCCCTGTCTCCTTCCTGAGTAGGCACTTGTGTTGCACTAACATGATTTTTGACCCACAAGGGCGTCCACATCTGTGGTGTACTCCTTTGGCTCCTTGGCTCTGTTGTTGTGAAGCTTCCATTTTGGTATAAAAATAAAATAAAATTAAAATCAGTTTATCTATCCATATATAGTAGCATGAAAGCTTGTAGTCTCTACTATTTATTTTGAATTAGGTTTTAGAATTATATATTAATTATTTTTTATTGTAAATGTGCACTGTTACTTGTATGTTTGGATAAATTTGATATGTTTATATATATTAATCCCAAAACAGGCACAGAATATTTATTTCATTTTGTATTCTAGATTACTGTCAGGCACCCACCCGCTAGGGAGTAAACCCCCAAGGTGGTGAATGATTGCAGAGGGATTCAAACCCATCACCAGGGGTCCCAAAGGTACGGAGACCATTCCCAGATGGAATAACTCTCCAAGGAGCCGGTACCTGCCTAGCAGGAGATTAAAACAACCCAGAAAGAAGTACGTGCCAAGGTAACTTAATAAAAAGACCAAAGCCAAAGGACAAAACACTTGAGGTTTGTTCACCTGGGTGGAGGAGCCATAAAACTTGGTTTCTTCCCGGACAGGTGGATTGTTGGAGAGGGGACTTGCTGTATACCAGACCCCCGGAATCACGTGGCGCCAGGAGCTTTCAATAAACTGAGAATCTGTTGTTGTGCCTGAATCAGCGCGTGAACCTATTGTCACGGCCCGTACTAGAGTCCAGCTGGACTCCCACAGGGGAGGCAGGCCAGGCCTGAAAGGCCATGTACACAATAGGCGCTATGTGGACCAGGTAGTTCAGAGCAGTGACTAGGGGGCGCCAACTCCCAGTATGGGGCACAACTTGGTTGGCCAGCCCCAATACTGTTATGTAGATGAACCCCAGTTTGCTGAAGTCTTGGGCAGGAGGCGCATCAGGGAGAGGAGGAGCAGTTGGTATATCCTTCATTACAGGTGGTAGATCCAGGTGATGGGGATGGAAATACTCCAGGTCAAGGGCGCAGGGAGGTTTGGCAAGGACAACAGGAGTATGGCCAGGAGGATATGGGTATGCAAGCTTGTATTGAGTAGTGGATTCACAAATAGATGCAAAGAGAATAATTAAATTTGAGCAAAAATAGACAATTCCTGCAATAAGTTAATAATTTCTAGGCATAAACTCGCTTTATTAAGATGTCAACAGTGAGGAGGGCTTCTCCCCCTCACTACTTATACTTACTGATGATTCTATGGTCTTTTGTGCCACCAGAGAACTGATGGCATCATTTGGAGGTGGATTTGCAATTTTATCTGGAATTTGCGTGCTTGGCCAAGAGGGTGAGCTCTCATTGGCTGCTATAACATGAACCCTTTGAATTTTGCAGCATGGTGAGTTGCTACAGTTATTTTTAGCTCCCGCAATGAATCAATTGTATGATTGTGCAATCAAACAATTGCGCTCCCAATGTGCCATTTCCTGATAGGTAGGTGGCCCAGATTTGTTAACAGGCTCAATTCCAGGGAGTTGAGGATTGTGTGCCTCTCAAATCCCGGGCCATTTGTTAGTTGAAAGGGGGTATTTTGCCCTGGAAAGTGCTTTGTGGGTATTTCCAAGCTGCATGTTTAATCACCTCTAAAGAGGCCAGCTGACTGTCCAGGGCACTCTGGGCCCTGACATCATCCCCTACCTTAGTCAATCTTGCAGAGCACAACTCTTTACTCTGAGACTTATATTCCTTTAGTAGGATGGCGGTATTCTCCAGGTTGGACTCAGGTTCCCAAGTATTCTCTTTGTGGGAGTATCCTTTCCATTTGACCAGGAAGTGAGATTTTTGGTATTAGAGTTTGTGTCCCAGGATGGCTTTGACATCGTGTTCCGTGAAGCTTCCTATTTTGATGAGTGGGGGAGATGTTCTCACTATCTGGTGCAGAAGAGAGGGTCCTTTCTTTTTCAATAACAGGGAGCGGTGGAATACATTGTGAATCTTTCATCCAGGGGGGAGTTCTAGTTGGTATGCTATGGTGCCAATGTGTTGTAAGACTTTTTAAGGACTTGTTTGACGGGGGCTCAAGCTAGCGCAAGGGGCAGTGGTCTTGATGTTCTTGGCGCTGAGATACACAAGGTCTCCTACTTCAATTGGGGGACCAGGGCTTTGTTTCTTGTTGTCTGAATCTTTGTATACTTGTACTGCTTTTCTCAGGTTCTTGGTGCATTCTTCTTGGCATGTATGGATGTTGCTACCCCAGTCTTGCCCTTCAGGATTGTTGGCTTCCTCTGTGGGGGGGCATCCCATGTGGGGTTGAATCTGTAGTTGGCTTTGAAGGGGGATATACCAGTGGAGCTGTGGTCTTGATTGTTGTACGCAAACCAAGCCATTGGTAAGTGGGTTACCCAATTGTTCTGTTCTGAGTTAACGTAGCATCTTAAGTACTGTTCAAGGACCTGGTTCACTCTCTCAGTCTGTCTGTTGCTCTGGGGGTGGTATGCAGTAGACAACAATCTTTTTATTCCCTAGTCCTTTATAATTTGGGCCCAAAACTTAGAGGTGAATTGTGGGCCTCTGTACAAGACCACTTCTTGTGGAAGTCCATGGTTCATGAATACTTGGTTATGGAATAGAGTGGCGGTTTCCTTGGCGGTTTCTTTGATTGTTGTTGGAATGAAGTGAGACATCTTGGTGAAGCAATCAACAATTACAAGGATGGCATTGAATCCTTTTGAATTTGGTAGCTCCACAATGTAGTCCATGAAAACTGACTTCCAAGGGCCTTCTGCAATCTGAAGGGGTTGTAGTAATCCTTCTGGCTTTCCTTGCTTAGGTTTGGTACGTTCACATGTCTTGCAACCACTGAGGTATCCTTCAATCTCTGGCTTCATCCTGGGCCACATGTAGGTTCTCTGAATCCCTTTGAGAGTCTTTGTACGTCCAGGGTGTCCTGACATGGGGGAGTTGTGGTATTCCTTCAGTATCTCTAAGCGCATTGGGCCTTCTGGTACATAGGTGCATCCATGTAGCTGCAGGGTGTTTCCATGTAGGGAGTAACCATTTTGGTAGTATTGACTGCTGATATCTCTCTTTAGGTCTTCCATGATGGAGATGCAGTGCTGGTCTATGGTCTGAGCTAGTTGGATTTCTTCTCTTCTACTGGCTAGCCCCAGGAATAGGAGCATTGGCTCAATCATGTTTGGGGACAGCAAGGATTTAGTGTTGAATTCTTTAATCTCTTTGGAACTAGGAAAAAGGTCTACTCTTTGGCTTAAGGTATCTGGTACAATGTTGATATTGCTGGGCTTGTAACTTATTGATAAGTTGTAGTCTGCTAGAAATAAGGCCTATCTAGCTTGTCGCTGATTTAGTTGTCGTGGTTTGAAGAAGTATGTCAGGTTCTTGTGATTAGTCATGATTCTCACAGGGTGATTGGCGTCACACAAGTATCTTCTCCAATGTTTCAAGGACTGGATGATAGCAAGCATCTCTTTATTGTAGATGGGGTAGTTCAACTCAGGCAGAGTGAACTTCCTTGAGTAGTAAGCTATAGGGTGCAGCTTACTATCATGCCCCTCCTGAAGCAACACCCCCCAATGCAAAGTCAGAGGCGTCCGTTTCCACTATGAAGGGCTTATCTTAAACCAACATTGCCAAGATGGGGGCAGAAACAAAGGTGTTCTTCAGCAACTCAAAGGCTGACTTGGCGGTATCATCTCACACAAAAGGGTGTTTCTCAGAGGTGAGGCAGGTCAAGGGCAAGCAGATTGAAGAAAATTTTGGACAAATTCCCAGCAGAAGTTTGCCAGGCCCAGGAAACTTCTGACCTCCTTGTGGTTATTAGGTTCAGGCCATGATGTCACGGCCTCTATTTTATCAGGTGTCATTGCAAAACCTCCTTTCAGTACATTTTACCCCAGAAACTCTACATCTTCCTGGAAAACTCACATTTCTGGAGCTTAACAAAGATTCTGTGTTCCTTGAAGCGTTGTAGGACAGCTTGAAGGTATTCAACATGTTCCTCAGGTGTGCAACTGTAAATGAGGATGTCATCTAAGTAGGCTACGCAACACTGGTCCTTGAGTCCCCCCAAGACCACGTCTACAATAGTTTGGAAGGTACTGGGAGCGTTGCACAGCCCAAGCAGCATAACCAAGTATTCAAAAAGACCTTGCCTAGTCTTGAAGGCAGTTTTCCATTTGTCACCAGGCCTGATCCGGATCTGGTTAAAGGCATCCCTCAAATCAACCTTTGAGAAAATGTTGGCTCCCAAAAGCTGGTCTGAGAGGCCTTTGACATTGGGTACAGTGTATCTGTTCTTCACTGTGATGCTGTTTAGGTCCTGGTAATTGACACAAGGGCGTAAGTCACCACCCTTCTTTTTAACAAACAATAGAGGGGACAACCAGGGAGATTTGGAGACGTGTATATATCCCTTCTTCAACATCTTTTCCAAGTACTCTCTTAAGGCAGCTTGTTCCTTCATGTTACAACCATAGACTGGTCCATGCTTAGGTTGGGTTCCAGGGAGGAGGTCAATGGTGTGGTCAAACTGGCTATGTTTTGGCAAGGCAGTGGCTTCTTCTTCAGAGAAGACAAACTCCCAAGGCTTCAAACATTTTGGGATCTTGGCTTTGCAGGATTCCATGGTGATGTTGTTTAGCTCAGGCGTTTGCTGAGGGTTCAGGCAGGGGACCTCTAAGGTTTGGCTCTCATGAGTGACAGTCACTTGATGGTTCTTATAGTCCAAATTCATCTGGTGGTCAACTCACTATTCAAAATCTATCACTACAGGTTTGGTAAGCTTCTCCATGATGTGGAATCTGGTTGGCAGTAATCTCTTGTTTAACTTCAGGGAGACAAACTCTTCACATTTGTGGGACAGGTCGGTTGTCTTGTTACCCAAGGTTACCAGTTGGGAATTTCCCTGGATTGGTACACCAAGTTTCTCAGCTAGGCTATGTTTCATGTAGTTGAGGGTTGTCCCACTGTCTAGGAGAGCTACAGTGTTCACCTCATGGTCATTATAACATAAAGTAGTGTCAATGATAGGATAAGATTGTGAGGCGTTATTTATTGCTGAGATAGTTGCTCCTTGGGTTCCATTGGAGAGGCTAGTGCAGTCCTTGGATAAATGGCCACTCTGGTGGCAATAAAAGCATAGTCCACTTCTGACATGGTGTTAGTACTCCTCAGGGGTCATGTTCAAACAGGGCCTAGTTGTACCAGGGGTTTGGTTGTTACGGGGTTGGCCGGCGTGGTACCCTTGTGGGTGGCTGAAGTCCATGCCTCTGGCAATAGCCAGGAGCTCATCTTTGGGAAGGTCACATTGGTGGTGTCTCATTAGGCTGACATGGTGTGGGTTCAGACCGTTTCTGAAATGCAAGCCTGATATGTCATCAGGAATCTTGGCTGCATCTGCCAGGCGTAGGAATTGTTGTATATAGGTCTCCAGGTTGTCTCTTCCCTGGGCCAGGCGGATGAGTCTCATGTAGGCTTGGGTCTTGGCCCCAGCAAGGGTAGTTGCAGAGTTCATTCTCTCCAGGAATTTATTGTAGGAAAGTATGAGGTCTGGGTCTTCCTCAAGGCAGGTCAAGAAGGTTTCTCTGGCATTGTCCTTCAGTTGGGCGGCCACCATCATAACCTTCTGGGCGTTGTCTCTGAAGCTCTCAGGGTGGGCGCAGAACAAGGCACTTATCATGATCATTCCTTTTTTGAAACCAGCCAAGTCCAATTTTGGCAGGTCAGGAAAGGTTGTGGGGCAGCAGTATTCTGGTTAGAGGTGGAGATGGTCACAGTCTGGACTTAGGATGGCTTGGCAACAATTTCTTCTTGGCATTTGTTTGTTTCTTGTTTCTTGGTCAAATACTGTCTTAGGTAGTAAGCTGAGGTCATAAATAAAAGCATACAAGATGCCCCTATAATCAGAGAAGAATAGGGGCCCAGGGTTACTAGTTTAGATATGGTTGACATACTGTCACAGCCCATACTAGAGTCCGGCTGGACTCCCACAGGGGAGGCAGGCCAGGCCTAAAAGGCCATGTACACAATAGGTGCTATGCGGACCAGGTAGTTCAGAGCAGTGGCTAGGGGCGCCAACTCCCAGTATGGGGTACAACTTGGTCAGCCATCCCCAATACTGTTATGTAGATGAACCCCAGTTTGCTGAAGTCTTGGGCAGGAGGCGCATCAGGGAGAGGAGGAGCAGTTGGTATATCCTTCATTACAGGTGGTAGATCCAGGTAGTGGGATGGAAATACTCCAGGTCAAGGGTGCAGGGAGGTTTGGCAAGGACAACAGGAGTATGGCCAGGAGGATATGGGTATGCAAGCTTGTATTGAGTAGTGGATTCACAAATAGATGCAAAGAGAATAATTAAATTTGAGCAAAAATAGACAATTCCTGCAATAAGATAATAATTTCTAGGCATAAACTTGCTTTATTAAGATGTCAACAGTGAGGAGGGCTTCTCCCCCTCACTACTTATACTTACTGATGATTCTATGGCCTTTTGTGCCACCAGAGAACTGATGGCATCATTTGGAGGTGGATTTGCAATTTTATCTGGAATTTGCGTGCTTGGCCAAGAGGGTGAGCTCTCATTGGCTGCTATAACATGAACCCTTTGAATTTTGCAGCATGGTGAGTTGCTACAGTTATTTTTAGCTCCTGCAATGAATCAATTTCCTGATTGTGCAATCAAACAATTGCGCTCCCAATGTGCCATTTCCTGATAGGTAGGTGGCCCAGATTTGTTAACAGGCTCAATTCCAGGGAGTTGAGGATTGTGTGCCTCTCAAATCCCGGGCCATTTGTTAGTTGAAAGGGGGTATTTTGCCCTGGAAAGTGCTTTGTGGGTATTTCCAAGCTGCATGTTTAATCACCTCTAAAGAGGCCAGCTGACTGTCCAGGGCACTCTGGGCCCTGACACCTATAGAGACGCTGGCAAACACTGTCAAAGTCAGGACTATCCAGAGTAACCATTTATACCCAAGCCACTCCCCATGAGGAGTCTTGGGTAATTTCATGGCCTTGGAAATTTAGAGGTTGTGTAAAAATAAAAATTAACAAACAGTCACTTGGAGGAATGTAGACTTTATTGATTGAACAAGTAATAGATCATAAACTACCAGCCTTATATAGCATGGTAGTAAAAAATAAAAACTGGAGAAAACATAAAGGAGATCAACTTCATGGCAAAGAAGTTGGAGATGTTTGGGGAAATTGGAGATCCTGGGGAGTTTGGTGGTAATCTGGGGTTATTTGTCTTATGGAGCCAAATATTGACCTCAAGGTGGTTTTAAAAAACAATATTTGTTTTAAGTTACCAATCCACAGGACAGGCAGAAGCAGGAGATTATAAACTATTTCCCAGTCAAAACTGGGGAAGGAGAGCAGGGAATGACACTAGGAACAGTGGGGAACTGGCAAGTTTTGATTAAAACAAGGTCAAAACCGTTGTAAATGTCACTGGGATGCTTAAAAGCCTTTTTCAAAATGATTGTTGTATCATCTGATTGGCTGGAAAGGTTAAATGAAGGTAATGATTTGTCTTTAAATAAACTAATGTTTTCCTTAATTTGATTGTTCATGCAGTCAGCAGGAGACCCAGGTTCAAACCCTGGTGTTGAATTAACAGTATCCAAAGCTGTTTTGAAATCAACTATTTCAGGTAAAATAGGGCAGAAACTACTAACTAACCCAACCATTTTAGGATCAAAAATCAACCCCAAAGAAGGGGGTATTTATGCCAATATACCAAGAGGAAAATTGTTGTCAGTAGGCTCTGAAAGAGCATTCCTGACAATTACATTCTTAATTAGGACAAGTTGGTAACAGTATTATAGATTCACTCGTTTTTTTATATTTGACTTTATTTTCATTGTATGGCTGACTGTTTTTGTTTTCTGGCTATAGATAAATGGAAGCTTTATTGAGTAAATTGACCTTCAACTGGTTCCAGTTGAAATTTGTTTTGTAAGTGAACCTATACACTCTAAACTGACTAATATATGTTTATCTCAACAGGTTTGAAAACCACTATACAAAGAATTCAATTTAATTAAAAAAGACTTCTCATTTGATTATATTACATGCCTAATTTGACGGTTATTCAGCAAATATATCCATTATTAAGTCATGAATGATAGATATATTTATCATCTATGTTACTCCTGCATATTCACTTGGATATATACTGCTATAAATAGACATTAATCAGATAATCTGCTTGATTGTAATATGAATAGTTTTATTTGGATTTCAGCTGGAGATTAACAAATTAAGTACATTTAATCTATCAAATTATAACATCTTTTTATCACATTTATCATTAAATAAAAATACAAACTCAACCTTATCCTAAAACTGTTACACTAAACAGAGGTGAAGTTGGTATTACAACCAGGTACATAATTAGTAAAAATATTATTGGCTAATGATATTCAAATAATTTAAATATTTTTAACCTTGAACCTATTTACTTTTATCAAATTGTTAAAGACTTAAAAATAGCCATTTATAAATTTTTTTTCCCTGCAGGGAATCGAACCCTGGCCGCTCCGGTGAAAGCGGAGTATCCTAACCACTGGACTACAAGGGATAGGCGTTGTGTTTGAGGTAAGATTTATTTTTTTATATTAGTATAAATATACATTTTTTGCTTTTCTTTTGCCCCTTTATGTTGGAGGACCCTCAGGGTACTGAAATACTGGTAGATAAAAAATTAATAACATGACTCATAAATCAGGGTTCTGTGCCACAAGAAGGGGCTTTATCAAAATGCACAATTGTGTGTTAAATCTCAATGCAATATCTAAAGGCTCTACTATGTAGAGAACATGCTTGAATCAAATAGTGACAGTATTTTTCAGCTTTTCAAATTGATTTAATAAAAAATATACAATTAATATAATAAAAAACAAAAGAAAGACTTTAAGAGACTATATTTAAAAAAAACCCAATTCCTGTTTTCAGTGACACCTTACATTCAATGCATATGTCATATTCCTAGAAAGTACACCAGGTACACACACCATTTATATTTTTCTTTGTAATAATAAGGTGGTAGCCAAAAACCCACACTATAGTACCAAAAAAAGATGATAGCTCATAACCAAATATATCAATAAATAATACATTTAACCAAAATGGTATTAAATAACTTTTCACAGCTGATGAGATGAACACATCAAATTCAAATTTAAACAAACTAAAGTTGCACACAGAAAACATTATAGAATCAAATTTATAATAGTTAACAATAGATTTTGGTTTGATAATATTTTTTTTGTTTTGTGGGCAACTTTAGTTTGCTTAAATTTGAATTTGATGTGTTCATCTCATCAGCTGTGAAAAGTACAGTATTAACTTTTCTTTTAATATACAAACTAGTTATTATTAAAAATACTCTATTATTTTTAAAAACTTTAATATGTTTATATTTTTAACAAAAACATATAGTTTTATTGGCCTATGTGTTAGGGCCCAGGACGCCTATGACAATCAGATAACATACATTGCTACAATATCACAAAATGGATGAAAGCAATTGCCAAATGCACTATCAGAAGAGAAACCCCCTTAATGATCTAAAATGACCAGGGGTTTGTGAGGCTCACATGCAAAATTGGGCCCCAATTATATCAGAAAAAGGTAGATCATACAAACAATTGATTGATTGTACAGCCAGGCAGTTATTTCCTTGTAAGTATAAGTAATGAGAGAGGGAAGCCTTTCTCATTGTTGACATCATCCAAATAAACAGTTTTTACCAAGGTGTCATTATTTGATTACAGGAATTTTCTATTTTTGCTTCAACATAATTATACTATTAGCATCTATATGTGCATCACAACAACAATGCTCCACACCTTCTCATACCTTCCTGGCTCTAAAAATCTCATGTGCTCACACCTGCTTGCGTCCCTAACTTAGAGTTTTATAATTCTCACCACCTGGATCTCTCTCCTGGTTGTTATAGAAGCCAGATTTTAACAATCATGAAGGAGATTTCAACCACACTCTCTTTGCCAGAGGCCCTTTCTGCTCTGGACTTCAGTAATCTGGGTTTCATATACATTACAGTATTAGGGCTAGCCAATCAGGTTATGCCTCATACTGAAAGTTGGTGTCCCCTAGCTATTGCAGTCAACTATCTGATCAGAATTGCGCCTATTGTGTACTTGGCTTTCCAGGTCCTGCCCACCTCCCCTGCAGGAGCCCAGTTGGACACCAGTATGGGCTGTGACATTTTCCTTCAAGGGTGTTTTTTACAGTACCATGGAAGCTACCTTGGTAGATGGCATACTAGAGTACAAGGTGGAAGAAGTGGTAGTGTCCTTTCAAGTGAGGAAATCCCTGCAATACTTGATGAAAAGGGTATTTTTCTTATAAAAAAGCTGTGTGAGCTCTTCTGACTGTGGCAATTAATGGGATCTGGTCCAGGGATTTCATTGGGACGACCTTAAGGCTCTTGGACCTTCAAAATTTCTTCTGGCTCTTAAAATCCCCAAGAATCACAAGAAATTTTCTGTAGCCACTCCCCCAGAGAGGGATCCACCCCCAGGAAGAAGGAATGGATAATTTAAAGTTACTCCCCATTTGGCCTTAAATAGGGCTATTTTTTCTTGATGAACCAAAAAATCCTTCCAAAATCTGGCCAAACCTCAAAATTCTCTGAGATATTTGGTACACATCATTGATTAGAGATTTGTCCTGGTTTATCCCTCTCAGGTGCTCCCCACTTGGTCCTAACTCTTGTGTCCAACCCTGTAGAAAACCATGACTAATTTTGATAAGGAGCAACTTTTGGGGAAGCTTTAAATATGAAATTAGGAGAGAAGAGAAGTATCTTTTATTGGACAATATTTTAGACTTATATAAATTGGGCTGTGGTGGAGATTTAGTCGGATCAAACCTAGGGGTTGGTCATGTGCGGGATGGGTTCAAGCCTCTGGATACTTGGATTGTCATGTGATATTGCTTGGTTACCATTCTTGTTATGTCAAACAGTATATTGGAAGGGCACCAAATTGGGCAATGACTGGATGTTAAGTAGGTTGGCGGTAGCCAGAATGCTTGTACATCCAGACCCTTGACAATTTGGATTTTTTGTTGACTTGGTCTTGCCTCATTTTAAACAAATTCATTGCAGCCAATTGGAAAATGACAAATTGAAGAGTCTACCATGCTATGAATCACTAGTGTTGAGCTTCCTGCTTATTCTAACATAATCACCCAATCAGATCAATTTGCAGAAATTCCTCCAAAACACCCAACCCCCCTGTTACAGGATTGAAAATTGTATCTTCTAACCAACCAGGAGGGTTTCTGCTCCTGGTGGCTCTATGCCCAAGACACAAATCCCTTAAAAGCCAAGGAGGCCCTCTGATAGTCCCTGCTTGTCTATTTTTTAATTAAGACTTTAAGTTTACTTAAAAATTTCTCAAGTTGGTCTTGGGAGCCTGCAGTTAACCTAAAAATAATTGGTAGTAAAAATCTTGGTTTTTTGTTATCTTCTGGTCCTTCCCCTTGATTTTAGGTACCTTCAGGCAATCATATAGAATTTACATTAATTTTAATTACTTGATATTATCCTATACACTTTCTGGTGCGGGTTCAAACTTGAAATTTTACTTTACACTTATAAAAGCGGATTTGAACTTTATTTTTCCTAATAAAATTAATAAAAAACCTTCTTTAAGTTGGTTTTCATCCAAACCAAAGAAAAACTGGTTCCAACCTTAGTCCCCTGCCTCCTAAAGACTCCTCCACAATTCTCCTGGCCTTTGTCTTCTGGTTGAGCTTCCTGTTAACCAACTTAATCTTGTGGCAGCCCCTGAAGTGCTCTCAATTAATCAACCAACTTACTGCAAATATCAGGACCATCATTTATGATGATCCCAACATCCATTTTCTGACAAAAGCTTGTCACTATGAAGGATTAGGTCCTGATTTGGTAGGAATCAACTCTTGGAAATCAAGTAGTTCTTTGGCTCTTTAAGAAGAAATGGAATTTAACAAGTTATTGTTTAATAATATAATTAAATTACCTGTTAATTCAAGTCCGAAAGTTAAACCCAAGTCCTCCTATATGCTTTTTCACCATCTTAGTCTGGAATTAAACTCTGGAGATGAAGATAAAGCCAAGCAAAAATAGTCCAAACACACTGTCTCTAACCAATAATGTGCTACAAACAGCCTGGATGACAATATCAACTGTTATAGAGACTACCAGGTTCCAAAAAGCTGTTAAATCTTACAGTTTGATAATCAATCAAATATACTATGACTTCTTAGTTTTAAGCCTAAAGTGCAAACTTTTCCTTATGTTCCTGCAGACCTGTTGAGTAAGTGTGACGGTTACTGATAGTTGAAGAGTTTGAAAATGTGTTTGATTATTCACTGATAATTTGCCCAAACCCTCAAATATTGCTGTTACGTAACAGGTCAATATCCTTTCCCAATTTCCCTCAATCTATTTAATATATAAGATCCTAAGCCTTGTTTATAACAATTGCTCAATCAATATGTCAGGGACCCACTTGGCGGGGAATAAACTTCCCAGCTGATGGGCCAAGGCCCCTACATTCAAACCTGCTATTACCAAGACAATAGGAACTGTGACCATTCCAAGGTGTCCAAGATGTCCTAGGTAAGCAAATCTTCCAAACATAGAACTGAATTGTCAAAGTAGATAATAACCCACCAAATACGTCAAGAGGTAAAAGGAGGCATAAGGTCTAACCAGAGTAGGTTCAGTGGGTGGAGTAGTAAACAAACAGCCATAGTGAAATTTACGTACCCAGTGTCCAGAAGGATATTTAAACCATCCATGGGCAAGGGATGCCTTCTGGTGGGTGTCATCTGGGGAGGAATTATACCAGTCAGTTGTAGGAGTTGGATTTTCCAAGGCATACACCTTGGGCAAGAATTAGGCTAGAAACCAGGATAGGAAAAGAATTCCTCTCATGGCTTCAAAAAGGTGTGTTATCAAAAAAAGAGGAGTAGCTAGAAGTGG
Source organism: Entomophthora muscae (assembly GCA_014839935.2). Taxonomy (NCBI): domain Eukaryota; kingdom Fungi; phylum Entomophthoromycota; class Entomophthoromycetes; order Entomophthorales; family Entomophthoraceae; genus Entomophthora; species Entomophthora muscae. The sequence continues at coordinate 243,204 of QTSX02005055.1, read as the reverse complement.
AATATTCTTTATTGTTGCAACTGAGGTTTGAACCTTGCCTGCCAACATATATTACAATACACAGGGGGCGCTCAATGAGCCTCCCCTTGATGTATCTAACGTTATGAATGAACCTGGTGGCAATGTCAAATGGCGGGAACTTTATCCTAATTAGGAGCATTGCCAATTCAACCTGCTGATCCCCGCACAAGTTATTCCTTGGCTCCAAACCCTACATGGAACTCCCCACTATGCCACCCCCTTATGGCCTTATGGCTTTCCCCATATAGTATATTAATCACAATATTCTACAATAAACAATACCTTATTCTTATTATTCTGTCCTTTCCTATTGGACTGTTGTCTTCCCCAATTCAAAATACTGAATCCTCATTGGTTCAGTTGCAACAGTGGTAGCAGAAGTAGGTTCTGACCTATTTCAAAAACAAAATTCCCCCAAGAAAGGACGGAGTACAGGCCACATGGCTACTCTACAACAAGAGACGTTTCTCCCAATCCCTGAGGGGGACATTCCCAAAGGATATGTCATCTATCAAGACCAGTTAGTTCTCACCAGTGTATACAATTGGCTCCACCTCGGGCAGCATGACACTAGCGTCACACCGCCACAGTCGGATCTGTCACAACGTATGCTCAACCTCCAACTAGAGTCCTTCACTGGCAGCATCAAAGGAGCTGACATTGTCAGTTGGCTCCAGTCCACCAAAACGCGCCTTTGTATCTGTCAGGTTCCTGAGTCCATGTGGGTTGCCACCGCATCTGGCTGCCTTACGGGGCCCGCCGCCGTGTGGTTCACTAACTGGGCCAGCCAGGAATTCAACATCACCTGGGCAACATTTTGAGACGCCACCAAGTCCCGGTATAGCAAAACCTTCTCCCCCATTATCTTGGGGACTCCCCTCCTAGCCATCAAGCAGACTGGTTCCGTCCCTGAGTATCTTGCCACATGGCAACAAGCCCTTGCTGCCGCCCCCAAAGCAGTGACTAATGGGAACACCATGTTGCTCACTCTCATTGTCAATGGGTTAAAACCCCATATTTGCAAGTGGGTTCCCGTAGGCCGCTTTACCTCCATTGACAACTGCTACAAAGCCATTGTGGAGGCTAACAACCAGGCCTCAATGGGCTTCTGCCACACCAGTGACGCTCCATCCCAACCATGTACCACGCCTGGAAGTGGCCACAATCAAGTAGGCCACCGCCAACCACAACAGCAGGATAATGGGACTAAATGCCCCCGCAAGGGAAAGCTTCAGCTAGCACAGATTGAGGACCAGGGAAAAGCCTGGGGGTTGTAACAACGAGAGGCCTTACAACCCCACCTGACCCATCCTCTCAATCCCTGCTCGCAAAAAACCCCTATGACTACAACATTCACAAAGTTGAAACCCTGGACGTCTTTCAAGTCCACAGTGACAACCCCGTATTGCAAGCAAGTCACTCCTCAAATAAAGTAGCACACTTGTCCTATCCCTTCCGTTTCTGTGAGAACACCCACAAATTACTGGTAGATACTGGGGCCAACCACACAATGGTGGACCAGGCGTTCACTGACTCTCAGCAATTAGACCAAGTGCCCAGCAGGTTCAAAGCAGTACACGTAGCTGATTCCTGCAGAATTGCCATCACTCACAAGACAGTACCCTTCTCCATAAGAATGGGGAACGTCCAGGTCAAGCTCTCTGGACCAATCATGGCAGGCCTCAGCCACAATGTAATTGCTGGCCTTGACTGGCTCTGGCATAATCACCCTTACATTGACTGGAATACCTCTGTCATCACCCTCAATAGAAATGGGATGGGTTTTCAGATTTACCCCATGGAAATGAACAAACTACTACATGACACTGTGTTTGTCAAAATGACAGAAACAGGCTCATACAATTTCAAGGGGGGAGACTAGACTTTAACCAATGTTCAGTCAAAGTTATCTGTGCAGAATCATCTGCAGTCCCTCCCTTGTCAACACCACCATCACCAGCGCTAGCTGCACTCCTCAAGGAGTACAAGGACTTATTCAGTGAAACACTCAAACAACTACCTCCACCCTGGGAGATCCAGCATGCTGTACAACTTCAAGGATTGTTACCTAAAGAACAACCATTATACCGTCTCATACCAAAGGAAGATGAAACCCTCTGCCAGCACCTTGTGGACGCGCCTGATAAGGGATTCATTTGCCCCTTGCTCTCTCCATACAGGGCAGCGGTCTTCTTTGTAGCTAAGAAGGATGGGTCTCTTTGCCTGGTCACAGACTACTGCGCCCTAAATGAGGTGACAGTTAAAAATAAGTACCCCCTGCCGCTGATTGACAACCTGTTTGATACACTTGCCGGCGCAAAGGTCTTTAGCAAGATTGATCTCACCGCAGGGTACAACCAGGTCCGCATTGCACCAGGGGATGAGGCAAAAACTGCCTTCTGCACACGCTACAGGTTGTTTGAGTGTTGTGTCATGAACTTTGGAATGATCAACACTCCCTCCACCTTTGCCATGTTGATGAACAAAGCCTTCAAGGAACTGATTGGGAAGTGTGTGGTTGTGTACCTTGACAACATTATTGTCTTCAGTCAAGATCAAACCACACATCTCCAACACCTCCATGCTGTCCTCAACACCCTTTGGGGAAACCAGCTAAAAGCTAAACCCTCCAAATGTGAGTTTCTCAAGTCAGAGTTGTTATTCCTTGGGCACATCATCTCTGCCCAAGGGATAAATCCTGATCCCGCCAAAATCAAGGCAATCACTAGCATGCCGCCTCCCACAGATGTGGGCCAAGTGCAAACATTCTTGGGCATGGTTGCCTACATACGCAAGTTCATCCCCAATTGCGGGGAACTAATTGCACCTCTCACTGAGCTCCTCAATACCAGACAACGCTTCCATTGGACCCCTGCCAGAGATCAAGCCTTTGAGACGTTGAAGCAAAGGCTCACAACAGCACCAGTACTGCAATTCCCCAACCAAAACCAACAGTACAAACTTGAAACTGACGCCTCTGACAGGGCCATAGGGGGCGTGCTAAGGGTAGAAATGGACAATGATGTCTTCCTTCCCGTAGCATATGAATCCAGGAAGCTCACTGACTTGGAACAACATTATCCCATCCATGATAAAGAGCTGGCAGCCATTGTACACTGCATTGAGAAGTGGCACTGTTACTTGGAAGGTGCGACCTTCCCACCCCGCGTTCTGAGGGACCATAAGTCCCTCCAATACTTCAACACACAGTCCCATTTGACACGCTGCCAAGCAGGATGGGTTGAACGCCTGTCCCCCTATCAATTACACATTGAATGTAAGCCTGGGAAAGAGCTCGTTATAGCCAACGCTCTTTAACAACTCTACGTAGCGTCCATCACTGGAGACAACAGTCTGGACCCCAACTGGCCCATGCTATATCTGTGCCCTGAGGCAACCTGCTACAAAGGCCTTAACTCGGTCACCATCTCCAAACTGAAGGATAACAAGAGTCAATTCACTATCAATGCTGGAAACGTCTGTCGCCGAGCAGAGACAGGCAAGAAGACACCGTATATTCCCACTACACAACAAGAAGACACCATCTTAGGCAACAGCGCACATGTTGACACTAAAAATGTTGACAGTGGCCATGTCAACACTTTGTCGACATGGCCACTGTTGACTTAAAACTCTAAATCTCCTATGTTTTTTGCTAGTTGCGCTAGCTTAATTTTTTTTAAAGTGTTCAGGGGTGCAAACCCAGAAAACACAACAAAATTGTGGCCATCTTGACACAATTTAATATTAAGCTTAATAAAAAACTTGATTTAACCTGATTTTCCCTTTATTTTTACTAATAAAAATTAGTTTATTTTTTATTTGATTTCACAACGTAAAAGTGTCAATGTCAACACTTTTTAAGCCAAACTTATTTTTAATAACAAAACTGAAGCATTTACAGTAAAAAAAACAAGTGAAGATTTAAAATATATTTTTTATTGAATTATTATATTGAAAAAACACAGTGCACATACATTTGATTGTTGAAAGGTTGATGTTATAAATATATCTGTGGCACTTATTACGGCTTTAATATAATAAGTGGATTGGATGCTAACGGTAATCCAATAATTTAAGCGTGACTTACTATGTAAGTTACTATAGATTTTATTATTAAAAATAATGTTGACACTCATAAATGTTGTTTATTTGCTTGTGATCACCCCTGGGGTGGAGTTAAGCAAATTAGAGTGGCGCAATTAAGCCTAGATTAGTATGCCACCTCATATAAAGAATGTCATAAGTGACGTTGTTGACACTTTACCTTTTTCAATACTTGAATACAACTTCTTAACAACTTTACTTAAGCGCAATGGTAAAATATCATATTCTCACTACCCAAATATAATTTTTAATAAAGAAATAAAGAACCTTGATACTTTTTTTACTTATTTTTATATGTTTTTTTTTTAATTTTTATATGTGAACAAAAATACACAGGAAACAGTTAATTTTTTGCTAGCCCACGTAAATTTAATTAAGCGTACTATGAAAAAACATAGTAAATTTTCAAAATAATGTTGACAGTGAGAATGCCGTCAAAAATAATGTCTACAATTTTTGTAATCAACAGTGAGAATTCAGCTTTTTTTACTAATCATCAATCATAATGTTGACACTTTTCACTTCTCACATATAAAACTTTATGTTTTATATAATAAAAACTTCTCATTTTTTGATATGTTGTATTTTTGACTTTGCTCTTTCATATTTTTTAATTTTTAAAATAAAATCTATATCTAAATATAATACTTTCACATAAATATCTTAACTTTTAATTAATTTATTTAAAACTTTAATAAAATAAAAACTATACAAATAATTTTTAACTTTTAAATGCCCAGAAAAGGCATATAAGATTTACTTTTTATATATTATGCTTTTTAAGTTTTTTGTCTGTTTTTAATATAATTTGCTTTATTTTAAACCATTTTATATATTATTTTAGGACAAGAACACCTCTAAGCAGCCAAAGGGTACCAAGCGTCTCTCCAAGCCCACCAAAGCCACCAAGAAGAAGCCTGTCTCATCAAAGAAGGCCACCCCCAAACCATCCCCCAAGCCCTCCCCTGAGCCCTCTCCTGAGAAGAGCCCTGCTCATTCCACTGGGGGAGAGGAAACTGATGGCTCTCTTACAGAGCACAGTTTTTACAACTCGGCTTCTGACAAGGAGCCAACCAAGAAGAAGCGCTCAGCCCAAAAGTCCCCACCCAAGGATAAGTCTCCTGCACATGAGGAGCACCACGACAAGCCTCCTTCTGCTTCCCCACCCCCGCCAAACTCTCCCCCTTCAAGCTCATCTGGGGATGATACAAAGCCCTGCCCCAATTACTTCCCTGTCTTCCGCCATGCTCCTGCTGGCCCTTGGGACCCTCTTGTGGCCCACAACATCTGCAATGTTGATGGCAAGTTCAAGGTTCCTTCCACCCTGCCCAAGTTTTCCCCCATCATGAGTGTTAAAGGTGGGCTGGCCATGGTGGCCAATGGATACATCTTCTCATGCAACAATGCCAACCAGGGCTTTAAGAGCCGGCATTACACCTTTGAGGACCGCTCCTGTCTAGTGCGGCTCAACACTGAGCGCTGGGTCCTGGTCCAAACTATCAAGGGCAAGCACACTTGTGTGATGCCCAGCACAACCATCTCCCGCCTCCTGAAGTGGTATCTGGTGCAGATTATGCCCACTTCCAAAGATCTTTCTGCCACCCAGATGGCTGTGCTTGCTTGCAAGTACCTGACCCCTACCAACTTGAAGAGGGTGCTAACCCACAATCAGTTGGTCAAGTTTGTAAGTGATAGGCATCAAGCCTCAAACCCCCTGGCCAAGAGTGCCACCAACATCAAGGACCTGGTCCTCACCAATGCCCTCAAGAAGACAGAGGATGGTGAGATGTTCCTGCTCCATGACAATGGGCAGGAAGTGGAGGATGGGATTGTAGCCTACGCCACAACCCAAAACCTGGAGCAGCTGAACACTGCTACTACCTGGCTGTGCAACGGCACATTTGCTACTTGCCCCCTATCTTTAAGCAGCTTTGGGTCCTGCATGGGCAGTTCAATGACCAGGTCATCCCCCTTGTCTTCTTTCTCCTTCCTGGTGCTAAGACAGAGGTCTATGCCAGAGCTTTCAAGATTGTCTGGAATGCTTTGAGCTCCCTTCCCACCAACCAGCTCCCCCCTCCCACCCACACCACAAGGGCCAATCCCTCCTCCGCTGAGAAGGATGAGGCAACCTTAGCCGCTGAGCAGCTAGCTCATGCGCGCTCACTTGGGCTGAAGGGTATAATAATGGACTTTGAGCAGGCTCAGTTCAGAGCCTTCCAGGCCACCTTTGATGGAGAAGTCCAGGGCTGCTTCTTCCATTTTTGGCAGGCCCTTGTCAAGAATCTAAAGAGCCTGAAGGACCTTTTTGAGAAGTATCTCAATGATGGTAAGGGGAAGTGCCGCTTTGCCCTAACCCAGTTTGCTGCCTTGGCTTTTGTGCGCCTGGAGCATACTGGGCTTGGCTTTGAGGCCCTCCAAGAGGATGCTTATATCAAGAAGCACTCCACCATCTTTGAAGGCTACCTGGAGTACTTTGAAAATCAATGGGTGGGCAAGAAGGTGACTTCCTGGAGAGGAAAGTCCGGGGCCACTGCCCCTTGGAACTGCCAGGGCGCCTGCCTCAAGGGGGAGATGAAGATCACCTCTAGCCTTGAGGTTTGGCACAAGCACTTGAAGACCAAGTTTGGGACCAACCCCAAGTTCAACAAGTTCTTCCAGAAGCTGCAGGAGGAGCAGGCCCGGACTGTCTCCAAGTTCCGCGACCTGGCCAACTGGGTGGCCCCCAAGAAGAGGAAGTCTAAGGACCAGGACTACCAGGAGGACGTGCAGAAGGTAGTAAAGAAAAAGTACAAGGTGTCAGAGATCAAGAAGTACCTTGAGGACGTTGCAACTGCTCTTGCTGGTGGCTTTAACTAGCCCAATAAATCTTGCTTTGCTTTGCCTATATATTTTTTACTTTTAATCTTTTAATTTTTTGATTTTTTTGGTTAGTACTAATCTTTTTAGGTATAAATGGTAAGTTTAAGATACAGTTTTAATGTGGGTTTGTAAGAAATATCTTATATTTTGTTAATTTATCTTTAAGGTATGAGATAATTTCAGTTATGCTTATATAAAGTATAATAAATTAAAATTAAAATTTTCTTATATTTTGTGGTTATTATGATATATAAAATATCTTTATTTTTGGTTCATTGGAATTTTAATTTTTTGGGAATAAAAAATAATTTTATAATGAAGAGTGTAATTTACATAGTAAACTAAAAAATAGTTGTCTATATCTCCTTATTCTTATAACTTACGGTATTTTTTATTGCATTTTTGATCTCTCTGGGGTCATTTTAGTATATTAAAGTATTTAAAATAATTTTTTATATTAAAAATGTTCAGGGTAAAGTGTGCCGTTAATTAAAAAAGTGTCGACATCCAGGAAATGACATTAAGTAAAACTGGGTTAACACTTTACTATAGTGTTGACATTAAAAGTATCAACATGGCCACTGTCAACATTTTTAGTGTTGACATGGGCGCTGTTGCCCCATCTTACATTACCACCAAACCTTGGGTCATATCAGAGGGCGCAACCTCTTTGAGATTATGAAACATAAGGTTTGGTGGCCGCGCATGTGCCAAGACATCTTGGACCTCCTTGAGACATGTGTATTGTGTGAAAAGAATATGTCCAAACCAGCACCTCCTAAGTCTGTCCTACCCATTAAGGCTATGGAACCCTTCAAAGAGTGGGCCCTCGACATTGTGGGACCGCTTCCTAAAGACAGACTAGGTAAAAGGTATATTATCACCGCTATCAACTTTTTCACGCATTGGCCAGTGGCCTGGGCCACAACCAACCACACCACCACCACCGTTACCCACTTTATTGGCAAGGAGATTGTAGCTTGCTTTGGGCAACCCAAGCGTCTTATCACAGATGGCGGGCCTGAACTTGTTGGACACGTTGTGAAGGCATACTGCATCAAGAACACGCTCCAACATATAGCCATGACCCCCTACCAACTGCAAGCCAACGGGCGTGTGGAACAGTTAAACAGCTCCCTGGCTCAATTGATTGCCAAGCTCTTGCAAGAGCATCCTAACACTGCGTGGACTGAACACCTTCCAACTGCCCTACTGATCCTGCAAGCAAGAATCAACAGGGGCACTGGGTTCAGTCCTAACACCCTGGCCTTTGGAACACCTGACAGTCTGACGGGGGTTGAACAGGGGAAACTACAGTCCAAGGTCCCCAACAAGCCCCCCTTAGTGCCAACTCCCTCCCTAGACCAATGGCGTGCCAAAGCCCGGGAGATCAAACACAAGCAGATTGCAGGAGGAACAAAACACCTTGAAGCTAGATACGCCATAGGTGACCCCATCTACACCCTCAACCCCAATTCTGCTAAATTAGAACCCAACCACCTAGGACCCTTCAAGGTAGCTGCTGTCTATGACAACCACACCTACCAACTTGAGGATGCCCAGGGAAACACCAAGTAACTTCACCACAATTGCTTGCGCCCCTGTTGTGCCATCCCCACACAAAGGTTGTTTGTGCAGACCTTACCAGACCTTCCACAGACTCCAGTCCTGGTGTCTGACAACAAGCAGGGGGCAAGGGGGGTGTTGCAACCGAGGTTTGAACCTTGCCTGCCAATGTATCTTACAATACACAGGGGGCGCTTGATGAGCCGCCCCTTGACGTATCTAACGTTATGAATGAACCTGGTGGTAATGTTGAATGGCAGGCACTTCATCCTAATTAGGAGTGTTGCCAATTTGACCTGCTGATCCCCACACAAGTTATTCCTTGGCTCCAAACCCTACATGGAACTCCCCACTATGCCACCCCCTTGTGGCCTTGTGGCTTTCCCCATATAGTATATTAATCACAATATTCTACAATAAACAATACCTTATTCTTATTATTCTGTCCTTTCCTATTGGACTGTTGTCTTCCCCAATTCCAAATACTGAATCCTCATTGGTTCAGTTGCAACATTATTGTTGAAACATTTTGAATGAAGGAAAGTTGGGAACTTATATAGCTTTAAAACAGGGCTGAATCTTTGAGAGGAGTTTGGGAAATGAATATGATTTACCTGAAACAATCATTGAAAATACCTGTCTAAGTACAACTTAATTTTAGCTTAATGAGTATCAAATTGACCTGATGCAGGCAGAGGCACCAGAAAGACTTTAGCATTATCAGGCTGATTAAACGGTGTATCATAAGAAGATCTAGTATTCTAGAGTACAGAGCCATATCTAAATTCAAAGAAAGCGGGTCCTGAGTTGTCTGGGAAGCTCCCAGCAGCCAATCATACACAGAGTGGTAAGTGACGTATACCATCTGATTATTAACGTTTTTGAGTTCAAAAGGCTTTTCAAAAGCAAAAATTGATTGAATTGACTGATAATAAAAAGGTAAACCAAAGCTTTGTGATGACCTGGTGTTAACAATCCATTCATTTCCAGCGTCCTGGGTTTGAATCTGGGTCCCAAAAGTTTTACAAAAAACTGTATAATTGTTGACTATGTTGTGTTGTGTTTTTGACTGGGTGTCTTCAATATCTTTGTTCTGGTGTTGCTTTGCCAATATATCTTTCCCAAGGCTGTCAATAAAAGTCAGGTAGTCAGGGGAAGAATCCCTGACACAATAAAGACTTTAACCTTATATTTTATTTATTTTTTGTAAGACTTTTGTTGCAACTGAACCAAAGAGGATTCAGTATTTGGAATTGGGGAAGACAACAGTCCAATAGAAAAGACAGAAATGAATAGGATAAGATGTAGTTTATTGTAGAATATTGTGATTAATATACTATACAGAGAAAGCCATAAGGCCACAGGGGGTGGCATAGTGGTATCTTCCATGTAAGGTTTGAAGCTGGGGAATAACTTGAACAGGGATCAGCAGGTCAAATTGGCAACACTCCTAATTAGGAGATAGTGCTCACAATTTAAACCCACCATCAGATTAATCCATGTCATTAGATATATCCTGGGGCAACTCATTGTGCGCCCCCTGTATATTGTAAGATACATTGGCAGGCAAGGAAGGAAACTTGGTTGCAACACCCCCTTGCCCCCTTTTTGTTATCAGACACAAAGATTGGAGCCTATAGGAGATCTGGGAAGATCCACACAAACAACTTTTGTGTGGGGATGGTGTGGCAGGGGCGCAAGCAAATGTGGTGGAGTGTTTTGGTGTTTCATTGGGCATCTTCAAGTTGATAGCTATGATTGTTGTAGACTGCAGCTATCTTGAAGGGTCCTAGATGGTTAGCTTCTAGTTTGGCTGAATTGGGGTTGAGGGTGTAGATAGGGTCACCTACGGCATATCTTGCCTCAATGTGTTTTGTACCTCCTTCAATTTGCTTATGTTCTATGTCTTGAGCTTTGGCGCACCATTGGCTCAAGGAGGATTCCACCAAGGGAGGTTTTCCAGAAACTGTGGATTGTAACTCTCCTTGCTCTACCCCCGTCAAGCCATCAGGGGTTCCAAAGGCCAGGGTACTGGGGCTGGATCCTGTGCCCTGGTTAATTCTTTCCTGAAAGATGAGTAGGGCAGTGGGCAGGTGTTTGGTCCACTCAGTATTTGGGTGTTCTTGTGAGAGCTTAGTAATCAGTTGGACCAATGAACCATTCAGGCGCTCCACACGCTCATTGGCTTGGGGATGGTAGGGCATTATGACTACTTTTTGGAGGGCGTTCTTGGCTCAATATACCTTCATGATGTGCCCTACAAGCTCAGGTTCACCATTTGTGATAAGGCACTTGGGTCATACAAAACGGGCCACAATTTCCTTGCCAATGAAGCAGGTAATGATGGTTGCAGTATGGTTAGTGGTTGCCCAGGCTACTGGCCAGTGTGTGAAGTAGTCTATGACTGTAATGATATATTTCTTGCCAAGCCTGTCCTCAGGAAGAGGCAACACAAAGTTGAGAGCCCACTGTTTGAAGGGTTCCATGGCTTTGACAGGTAAGACCAACTTGGGTGGTGCAGCTTTGGGCGTGTTCTTCTCACACAACACACATGTTTCAAGGAGGTCCAGGATGTCTTGGCACATAAAGGGCCACCAAACCTTGCGCTTCATGATTTCAAAGAGGTTACATCATCTGATGTGACCCAAGGTGCAGTGATAATGCAGTATGGTATCTCCTTGCTGGGTGGTGGAAATGTACGGTGTCTTCTCCCCCATCTCTGCCTGGCAATAAACGTTGCCAGCATCAGTGGTGAACTGGCCTTTGTTGTCTTTTAATTTGGAGATAGTTGCGGGGTTAAGACCTTTGTAATGAGTGGCTTAAGGAAGTAGATAGAGCATGGGTCAGTCTGGGTCTAAGCCATTGTCTCCTGTGATGGACACTATGTACAGCATGGAGAGGGCGTCAGCTGTGACAAGTTCCTTCCCAGGTTTGTATTCAATGCAAAATTGGTAGGGGGACAGGCGCTCAACCCATCTTGCTTGATGTTGTGTTAAGTGTGACTGAGTGTTGAAGTACTGGAGCAACTTATGATTGGTTAAGACACAGGGGAAAGATGGCAACCTCCAGGCAACAGCGCCATTTCATGACGCAGTACACAATTGCTGCCAACTCTTTGTCATGTATGGGATAGTGTTGCTCAGAATTGGTAAGCTTCCTGGACTCATGGGCCCCAAGGAAGAAGTCACCTTTGTCAGTTTCCACGCTTAGCACACCCCCTATGGCCCTGTCAGAGGCATCAGTCTTGAGTTTTTTACTAGCAGTTCCAATTGAGGAACTGAAATACAGGTGCAGTTGTAAGTCTTTGCTTCAATGTCTCAAAAGCTTGATTTCTGGCAGGAGTCCATTGGAAATGCTGTTTAGTGTTTAGGAGCTTGGTGAGAGGTGAGAGGTGCAATTAGTTCTCCACAGTTGGGGATGAACTTGTGTACATAGGCAACCATGCCTAGGAATGTCTGCACCTGGCCCACATCAGTGGGGGGCGGCATGCTGGTGATTGCTGTGATTTTGGCAGGGTTGGGCTTTATCCCTTGGGCAGAGATGGTGTGCCCAAGGAATAACAGCTCTGACTTGAGAAACTTGCATTTGGAGGGTTTAGCTTTTAGCTGTGTCGTGAATAACAGCATTCACTATGTTTTGATTTTGCCTTTGGTGGGCCATTTTGAAGACAAATATCTTGCTTTTGCTTTTAACCCTCAAAATGAACTGGTTTCTGCATCAGGAAATATGATTGTTTGGTTTCCTGACTCTACGCAACTCACTTGCCCCACTCATGCTTGTGGCAAGTGATCCTACTGTCCTGGTAGTGTTTTGTGGTAATCCAAACCACTATATAATCCATTTCCTATTTTACCAATAAAATTAAGTTCTATTCAAATTTTTGTCTTTGTGTCTTCTGTACTTCCACGCCTCTCTCTAGCCACGCCTAGTAGAGATTATTCATCCAGGACTGCAAGGTAAACACATTTGTCTTCCCTGTCATCTAACCAAGACTTAGTACTAATCCAATCCTAAGGTTAGGATTCTCTGTTGTGTATCTGTGCTGCGCCTCAGAACATGACAAAAATGATGCTCACTACAGGGGCTGTAAGCCCCTTGGTTACCCCTTTCACATCTATGTTTTCAGGTCTCTTGCCTCCGCTTATTTGGGAGTTGACCTTGCCTGAAATTACCAGCCCTCCTATTGAGGAAGACATCACCAATCCTCCTATTGTCCCTACTGTACTGAACCTTGGGAATGGTCCCCACCTAGCTGCTTACCCCATGGGTACCCCTGACTTAGATCAAGTCATGGCAGTAGCCCTTGGGATAGCTCAGGACGGGGCCATCCCTTGCCTTCAGCTACAGTTTAGCTGTGCTGAATACTATGAGTTAATTGTGGCCCCTCAGTTTCCACAGCATCTCTTCTCAGCGGCTGGCTCCACTGAACACCTGCTGTCATTCTTTGTACAGCCCGCCTTGGCCCACCACCAGATGGTGTTGGGACTTCATGTTCAAGAGATCTTGTCTCTACAAGCAGCTGTTACCCATCATTGGGACCAGTTTGCCGCCTACCAACAATGGATTCTTTCCCTGTTCTCCCTAGTATCTGACAATCAGCGTGATTTGGTCACCTCTCAAACACGTTTAGTCAATTCTATCAAGCAAATGCGCCAGTCCATCCCTGAGTACGTTAGGGAGCAGCTACATGAGTTTCACCAGTTAGAACAACCCTGGCGCACTCAAGTAGACTCCACCCTAAACGCTTATCTCTCCGACTTTGAACGCCTAGTGCAACAGCTCAATGCATTCAGTGTCTATTCCTTTGAGCAATTGCAACAGGTAGCTGACCTTACCGCCCAAGGTCTAAATGAGCTCAGTGCGGAATTTGATCAAGAGAGAGCTACCACTGCTGCTGCTATAGCCAAACTTCAGAGTCAGGTGAATGAGCTGTCTACTCCTAAACCTGATGTTCTGCCTTCTCCTCCTGCTGATGATCTGGTGGACAGGGAACAGAGGATCTGGGAGGCCATCCGGGAATTACGCACTTCCAATTGTAGCCAAGGACGTCCTACTGAAATGCCTCAACCTGACCCCCAGGTTCTTGCGCTGACTGCTCAGGTTGCTGAACTACAGCAAGAAGTCACTGCTTTACGTGAGGTAGTGACGTCCGCTACTAGCCTACTCGGGGTTAACAAGGAAGATGGCTGTTGTCCTGGTTTGGCGGGGGCTCCTCAAATCCACTGTGCTAGGGAGTTGATTGCCCTAGCTAATGAGGTGGACCATTTGAAACAAGACCAGACTGAGTGCAACAGGGACATACAGGAGATGAGTGAGTTGATTGATTCAGTAAACAACAGATTTGCCCCTTGCCTATCAGTGGGGCCATCTCTTACTTTGCGGCTGGCTGAGCTCTCCACTGTTGTCACTACCCAAGGACAACGCCTAGATGTTACTGAACAACAGACCTCTCTAGCCAACACTATGGGTGCCAGAACTACCGAGAATCTGACAACCCTTGAAGAAAGTGTTCAACAACTATGGGCTAGACAACCCCCCTCCAAATCTGAAGCTGAGTTCTCCCCGCGCATAAATGTACTCAATAGCAGCAATGGTGGTCCAGCTCTTGAGGCACACTTCAAGCCTACTTTTAAGCAAGTCTTTGATCCCAAAACCTCAACTATTGTAGCTTTCTTGACTATTTATGAAACTGCCATGAGGCAAGCATCAGATGAGGTTAAGAAGGAACACATTCTAACCTGTCTACACCCAACCTGTCAAGAAGTAATCATGCCAGAGCTACCCACCATTGAGACCTGGGAAGACATGAAACAGCTCCTGATTAACAAATTTGGTGGTGATATTAGCCTGGAGGTGAAAAAGGATGCTTTCATGCACATATCCTTAAGCCCAAAGAGACATTAGCTGAATTTGCTGACAGATTTAACATGGAGGGACAACAGTTAATAACAAGCAGACAATCAACAGCGCATGAAGCATATATGGCCTGCGCCCAGGCCCTCAAGGTGAATCAACTCCTGTGTCTTCATTTCAAGGCCCACAAGGCTATGTTGTCCTCCATGAAAAGTATAAAGACACTGCTACAAGATATGCATCTTACCCATTCTGGGGCAGTTGTTTGGGAGAGTTGTGCCACTTCCAACTCTGGCTCTTCTTCTCGCGGTCCTTGTATCCTCACTATGAGCTCACAAAATCCTCCTTGACGTCAAGGTTGCCATAACTGCAGTCAGATAGGTCACCACTCTCACGTTTGTACCAATCCGCAGGTTGAGGGAGCTGATCCCAAGGATCAGTTGGGAAAAGAACAGTCAACCTAGAGGCAGAGACACTCTTGGTTGACAATTCTTCCCAGTCTCCTCCTACACCCCCGCCTGCTACTGACTCTGAGCCTGCTGATGATGAGGCTCCTCCTATCCTCCTTCTGTTCCATGACATTTCTGATGATTCTGATGTGGATGAATCTGATGTTGAAGACCCTGATGCATACAGGTATTCTGTTCTTGCCGTCCCAGAGACTATTGCAGTTGCCTACAAGCTACAATCTGGGAAGACTACAACTACCACCAAGCCCTTGTCTGAGGCCAAAGCAGTTGTCTCCCGCCCCTATCTTACTCAGGCAAAACGGTCCCCTGTATTAGTGGAATCATCAGAGGAAGCCGCTGAAGTTGCAGACGCTGTTTTCAAGAATGTATATGTCTCACTCCCTCTCCAAACCGTATATAAGGAGTTCCCAGGACTAAGATGCATGATTGAGAAATGGGACAAGGAATTAGCCAAGGCCCAGGATATCTTGGCTGTTCTACCACCCTTTGGACGCACCACCACCCGGGTAGAGATATCTATTCAAAAAGTAAAAATCAAAGCTGTCCTGGATACTGGATCTCCTTTCAACGTTGTTTCTTCTAAACTGGTGAAGAAACTAAAGCTGGCCCATGACCTCAACTACCATCAATCCTATGGCACCACTGGTCTCTCCATGACTTGCGCCATTGGCGCGTACTCTGCCTTGCCAATGCAATTTGGTAAACTCCTGTTGGCTGCGCCAGCTGTTGTTCTATAAAATGAGAGCTACAACTTTTTGGTTGGTACCCAGTTTCTTCGGGAATATAATGGGATCATCAAACTAAAGGATGAGTAATTTTCTATCCTAGGGTACGAAGTCCCTCTGATTCTTGAGGAGCCAATCAAAGTTCCTGATAAACGTTTGAAGACATGTACTCTGGAGTACCCCACTGGGTTTTCACCCTAAATACCAAACCCATTCCACCAACATGAAGTGTCCTCCCATGGCTTTTCCTGCAACTGAGGGAATTCCTCTCATGGCCACGTCTGCTGTCACCATCCCTCCAGGTTCTCAGGCCATCATAGACTCCCAGATATCATATGAACTACCTGAACGGACTTTCTTAGAGCTGTACTCCCCTCCTTTGCTGGGGTGTAATGAGCCTTACCTTTGTCCTGGAATTCTGGACGTCTCCCACAAGGATCCCGTTCAATTACTAGTTGCCAACCTTACTGCGCTTCCTATGACTGTATCCAGAGGACAGGTTGTTGGTTACAGAAAGTTGTTAAATACCCCTGACGTCTTGTCTCTTCACACTTTTAGAACGTTTCAAGACTTTAACCTACCCAAAGACAAGCCTCAAGTCCTATCTCTGTTCACTGCCCAATACTTTCCTCAGTTGTCCACAGTTTAACAGAAAGAGGTGCTTGATTTACTAGACCAATTCTCAGACATCTTTGCTAAAGATAGCACTGATTATGGGCTGGCCAAAGGTGTGATTCATCAGATTGACACAGGAGATGCTCCCCCCTTTTGTGCCAAGCCATATTGCCAGAGCTGAGTGGAAGGTGCACAGGTTTCTAAGGAGCTCAAACAACTGCTGGACTGCTAGCTCCCTCTCAAAGTCCCTGGGCTTCTCCTCTGCTCATCTTAAAGAAAAAGGATGGAGGACACCGGATTGTGATGGACTATCAAAGGTTGAATTCTCTAACCAAGAAAGATTCCTATCCCTTAACGCGCATTGATGACACTCTTTGACGCCTTGGGGGTTCTAAGTTTTTCTCTGCCATGGATTTGGTGTCTGGTTACTGGCAAGTTGACCTCTCTCCTGAAGACCTTTAGAAGGCTGCGCTCATCACATCAGAAGGATTGTTTGAACCTACCCGCATGCTGCAAGGGCTCTGTAATGCCCCGGCAACTTTCCAGAGGGCCATGGACTCCATCCTGTGTGACTTGAAGTTGTCGTGTGTCTTAGTCTATCTAGATGATATAACAGTCTTCAGCGCAACTTTCACAGATACCTAGCTCATCTTAAAGAGGTGTTCATAAAGATCCAAGAAGCTGGCCTCAAGTTAAAGCCATCTAAGTGTGCTTTCTTCAAAGAGCGCCTTGAATTACTGGGCCATGAAGTAACCCAAACTGGGATTTGTCCAATGACCAAGAAGGTTGAAGCCATTGACAGAATGCTTCCGCCCACCAACCTACAAGAAGTACAAGTCTTTCTGGACATGATGGGTTACTATAGGCAATTCATTCCTGATTTTGCTGATATTAGCAAACCTCTGGTCCAACTGTTGTGTAATGTTCCTTTCAAATGGACCGCCAGCCAACAGCAGGCCTTCAAGACTCTAAAGCAGAAACTCAAAGAAGCGCCCATTTTAGTATACCCCAATTACAATAAGGAATTCATCTTGTACACTGATGCTAGTGACCTTGCTATTGGGGCTATCTTGGCTCAGCTCAACAATGAAGGTGTGGACCACCCTGTAGCCTATACTTCCTGTGTGCTGAATAAGCATGAAAAGAATTATAGTGTTACAGAGAAGGAGTGACTTGCTGTGCTGCATGCAGTCAAACAATTTTGCCACTATGTGTATGGTACCCATTTCACTGTCGTCACTGACCACGCTTTGCTCAAATGGTTACAACAACTTAAAGAGCCTGAAGGACGCTTAGTCAGATGGGCCCTCTGCCTGCAAGGTTACAACTTCACTGTGCTCCATTGCCCCAGGATTCAGAATCAGAACACTGATGGGTTGTCCCGAATGCCCATCCTTGCCCTACATCCTGCTGAGGCAGACCGCCTGTACAAGCTAATTGGCTACCCTTCTTCCTGGGAAAATGAGACAGAAGAGGTTTAACTTGCCCTGTCCAAATTGTCTGAAGACACCCTCATACACGACAACCAACTCTTCAAGAAGGTGCGGGGTTAATACCTGCCATACGTGCGCCCCAGTCTTTGCCTCTCCTTAGTGTTGCAAGCTCATAAAGAAACTGGCCATGGAGGCATTGCAAAGACCTTTGACTGGCTTCAGAAGAATTACTTCTTGGAGAATCTTTGCCTGTTGATCCCAGATGTCATAGCTAGTTGTCAAGACTACCAAATCCAGAGGCCCTGAGCTACTTCTCACAAATTCAAATAGTTCCCCCTCAACACGCTTTTCATACGGTTAGCATTGATGCTGTAGGCCCTCTCCCCCGTTCACGCTCCAGATGCCGCTTTATCCTGATTGCCGTCAACCACTTCAGCAAGTGGGTAGAAGCTTGCCCTACTAAAGACATCACTGCTAAGACTACTGCTGCCTTCCTGCTGAAGGATGTTTTCTACTGCCATAGCTGCCCTCAAGTGCTGTTGTCAGACAATGGAACCAACTTCAATGCCAAACTTGTAACCTCTGTTGTTGAAGCTCTAGGAACTCACCTGTCTTTCTCTGCCCCCTATAATCCTTCCACTAATGGGGCAGTTGAGCGTGCCAAATTGACACTAGTTTCTATCATGAGAAAACTCACTTACTCTGACGCTGCCAATTGGGATCTATACTTATCTGCTGCACTCTTTGCCTATTGTCTGAGCAGGCATCAGATCACAGGGTACTCCCCCTTTGCCATTGTGTATGGGCATGAAGCCACCACTCTGTTGCTCTTGGGGGTTCCCCTACTCTCCTCTGATAAGGCAATGAACCCTGACAACCACATCAAAGACTTAGTCAACTGCATCATTGATATACAGGCCAGTGGCTACACTTCTGCATATAAGACTAAGGTGCTCAAGCTCTCTCCTGACAACGCTGGGTGCTCCCCCTTGCCTGAGTTTGATGTTGATGACCATGTCCTGTACTACCAACATTGTGTGGGTGGGCGCGCGCATAAGCTGGACTCCCTGTGGACTGGTCCTTTAGAGGTGACTTTCAAACAAGGATCTGAGTACACTATAAAGCTCCTCTCCAGTGGTCGTCCTTTTGCTCGCGTACACGCCAAGTTCCTCTGCAAGTATCACCCCCCCTAAGGCCAATCTAGAGGGGGGCAACGTCGTGAATAATGGCATTCTCCATATTTTGATTTCGCCTTTGGTGGGCCATTTCAAAGACAAATCTCTTGCTTTCTCTTTTGACTCTCAAAATGAACTGGCTTCCGCTTCAGGAAATATGATTGTTTGGTTTCCTGACTCTGCGCAACTCACTCGCCTCACATATGCTTGTGGTGAGTGATCCTACCGTCCTGGTAGTGTTTTGTGGTATTCTCAAGCACTATATATTCCATTTCCATATTCACTAATAAAATTAAGTTCTATTCACATTTTTGTCTTTGTGTCTTCTGTACTTCTGCGCCTCTCTCTAGCCACACCTAGTAGAGATTATTCATCCAGGGCTGCAAGGTAAACACATTTGCCTTCCCTGTCATCTAACCAAGACTTAGTACAAATCCAATCCATAGGTTAGGATTCTCCGTTGTGTATCTGTGCCGCGCCTCAGAACACAACAAGCTGGTTTTTCCAAAGGGTGTCAAGGACAGCACAGAGGTGTTGGAGGTGCATGGTTTGATCTTGACTGAAGACAATAATGTTGTCAAGGTACACAACCACACATTTTCCAATCAGTTCCTCAAATGCTTTGTTCATCAACATGGCAAAGGTGGAGGGAGCGTTGGTCATTCCAAAGTTCATGAAACGACACTCAAACAACCTGTAACGCGTGCAGAAGGCAGTTTTTGCCTCATCTCCTGGTACAATGTGGACCTGGTTGTACCCCGCAGTGAGATCAATCTTGCTAAAGAAATTTGCACCTGCAAGTGTATTAAACAGGTTGTCAATCAGCAGCAGGGGGTACTTATTCTTAACTGTCACCTCATTTAGGGTGTGGTAATCTGTGACCAGGCAAAAGGACCCGTGCTTCTTGGCTACAAAGAAGACTGCAGCCCCATAGGGTGAGAGGGAAGGGCAGATAAAGCCCTTGTTGATTGTGTCCATGAGGTGCTGGCAGAGGGTCTCATCTTCTTTTGGTGTAAGACAATATAAGGGGTGTGCCTTGGGAAACAACCCTTGTAGCTGTACAGCATGCTAGATCTCCCGGGGAGGGGGTAGTTGTTCTAGTGTTTTGCTGAAAACGTCCTTATACTCCTCAAGGAGAGCGGCAAGTGCTGGTGGAGGTGGCATGGTCAAGGGGAGGACCGCAGGTGGTTCTGCACAGATAACTTCAACAGAGCATTGAGAAAAGTCTATTTTCCCCCTTGAAATTGTATGTGCCGGTCTCTGTAAACCTGAAAAATACAGTGTCATGGAGTAGTTTGCTCATTTTGATGGGGTAGATCTGAAAACCCATCCCATTCCTGTTGAGGGTGATTACAGAAGTATCCCTGTCAATATATGGGTGATTGTGTCAAAGCCAGCTGAGACCAGCAATGACGTTGTGGTTGAGTCCTGCCATGATTGGCCCAGAGAGTTTCACCTGGACGTTCCCCATTCTCACATAGAAGGGTAATGTCTCATGGGTGATTGTCACTCTGCGGGAGTTGGCTACATGTACTGCTTTGAACCAGCTAGGCATGTGATCTAGTTGTTGAGCGTCTGCAAAACCCTTGTTGACCATGGTGTGATTGGCCCCAGTGTCTACCAAAAGTTTGTGGGTATTTCCACAGAAACAGAAGGGGCAGGCCAAGCAAGTGATTTTACTGGGAGAATGACTTGCTTGTAATGCGGGGTTGTCACTGTGGACTTGAAAGACTTCCAGGGTTTTGACTTCATGAATGCTGTAGTCACAGGGATTTTTTGCAAGTAGGGATTGAGAGGATGGGTCAGGTGGGGTTGCAGGGCCCTCCTCTCTACAACCCCCAGGATTTTCCCTGCTCCTCAATCTGCGCTAGCTGGAGCTCCCCCTTGCGGGGGCGTTTAGTACCATTATCCTGCTGACGGGGCTGACAGCAGCCCACTTGATTGTGGCCATTACCAGATGTTGTACAAGGTTGGGATGGAGTGTCACTGGTACGGCAGAAGCCCATTGAGGCCTGGTTGTTAGCCTCCACAATGGCCTTGTAGCAGTCATCAATGGAGGTACAACGCCCCACAGGAACCCACTTGCAAATATGGGGTTTGAGCCCATTGACTATTAGAGTGAGCAGCATGGCATTCCCATTGGTCACAGCTTCTGGAGCGGCGGCAAGGGCTTGTTGCCATGCTGCAAGGTACTCAGGAACAGACCCCCTCTGTTTAATGGCTAGAAGTGGAGTCCCCACGACAATGGGTGAGAAGGTTTCACTGTAACAAGACTTGGCGGCGTCCCTGAAAGACACCCAGGTGACCTCTTGTTCCTGGCCTGCCCAGTTGGTAAACCACACGGCGGCAGGACCCTTAAGGCGTTCAGAGGTGGTGGCAACCCACATGGGCTCGGGCACTTGACAGATGCAAAGACGGGGTTTGGTAGAATAGAGCCAGCTTACGATGTCAGCCCCTTCTACACCACCTGCAAAGGACTCAAGCTGGAGGTTTAACATGTGTTGTGAAAGATCCAATTGAGATGGGGTAACACTTACGTTGTGCTGCCCTAGGCAGAGTCAATTGTAAATGCTTGCAAGTACCAACTGGTCCTGATAGATAATGTATCCCTCAGGGATATCCCCATCAAAGATAGGGAGGAAGGTTTCCTGGTATAGAGTAGCCATACAGCCCGTACTCTGTCCTTTCTTGGGGGAATTTTCTTTTAGGTAGGTTGTGAACCTACTTCTGCTACCACTGTTGCAACTGAACCAATTAAAGTTCAGTATTTGATTGGGGAAGACAACAGTCCAATATAAAAGACAGAAACGAATAGGATAAGATGTAGTTTATTGTAGAATATTGTGATTAATATACTATATGGAGAAAGCCACAAGGCCACAGGGGGTGGCATGGTGGCGGGTTTCATGTAAGGTTTGAAGCCGGGGAATAACTTGCACAGGGATCAGCAATTCAAATTGGCAGTGCTCCTAATTAGGAGATAGTGCCCGCAATTCAACCCCACCATCAGATTGATCCATGCCGTTAGATATGTCCTGGGTCAACTCATTGAGCGCCCCCTGTGTATCGTGAGATACATTGGCAGACGAGTAAGGAAACTTGGTTGCAACATTAATGCCATAGCTTTGAAACTACTGTAACACCATAGCTTGTAGTCCCTACCATCTATCCCACATCAGGGTTTGATTTTTCCATACTTATTCTTTTTGGTTGTGGCGGTGCACTTTTAGCTGTATGTATTGATATGTTTGATTCAATTGATAACTTTCTTTCAAAAGCAGATACACAGAATATTACATTTCCCTTTTCTGCTCTAGATTGTATATCTTAATTGGGATTAGCTGGCAACATAATTATAGATCTGTTGATTTGTTTTGATATTGGATGTTTTTGTTGCCTGTTTCAGTTGCTATTAGGGTTCGTTGTTAGATCGAGTTTTTCCCTTTAGTGACTGGGTCCAATTCGGTTTAAAAGCCATAGTAAATGTAGTAGCTTCGTCTTGTAACTGAAATCTATTTGTTCAAGTGATTGGAATATTTGTTGCTGGACCATGATTAATTTGTTCTCAGTTGACATAATTTGTTGGGTGTCTGGACATTTTTGTCAATTGTCTCACGTTTTCTGTGGAATTGGCTTCTATTTCTATCAAAAAAGTTGAAATTTGTTCTGAACTGAGCCAATTTTGTTTGTCTCAACAGGTTGTAAAACCACTGTAATAAAATTTAAATGAATTTAAAAGCTTGTTTAAATATCTCTAAAAAAGATTAAATTGGTGATAAATAATCCATACTTCAAAATCAAATGAAAATATTGAAGCGATATGTCAGATTCTATTTTTATCTGTCTTTTAACAGCGAACCACCTAGTTTTGATCAGCACAAGCCTATTCGTTGCTTAGCAGCGAGCCAAGTGCTAACGATCCTAGGGGTTATTTTCAACTAAGGGTTTAAATTTGAAGACCAGACCTCTGTGCTGATAGTACATTTTGTTACTTTTACATGCAACTTACATTGCATTTTAAACCCTTTTGATAGTTAAAACCCTCATCCCCTTAGCTCCCTTCAAAGGTTTATAAGTTCTCATGGAAAATGTAAAATTAAGTGAAGGTTTTGGAATCGAACTTGACCGACCTGCACATAGTCTTTCAAGTGTTGAGTTTTGTTCTTCGGATAGGGAGCAGGTTTTAAAAAAAGTTGAGAATGCTCTTGGGACTTTTGAAAACGCTAAAGCTGTCCCTCCTGATGATACGACCCCCCTTGCCGATTTTGACTTATCGGATGACGAACTTTTGACCCTCTTGGACAGTATAAGTAAACCTGGACCCCTAAAAAAAAGGAAACGTAAATCTACAGGGAGAGCATCGGTCACCGAGTTTTCTCAGATTAGCTGGTGTGAATTGCAGCACTATTACCAGGGCATTTTTGGAAAACCCATACCAACTGAAAGCATGTTGAATGGGGTCGAAAGGCATTATGAGCTGGAGCAAGAAGTGCATACTCTAGTCAAGGTCAAAACTAAGACAAAGCTAGATTCTTGGGGTCTAAAGCTTTACGATGCCCTCTCGAGAATACATACATTTAAAAAGAAAGGTACTTTATTAAAAGGTCTAAATCTGACTTTTAGGGGTTGCTCGTGAGGTTAGGGTATTTGGTTTTTTAAAATTAAAAGGACACCATTCCATGGTTCTCACAATGGGAATAATAGACTTACTCCAAAGAAAAGATGGTACTGCAGAGCATTCAGGGTGTGAAGCAATCCGTCTGGTCGACAATAAAACTCGAATAGGAAAGAGTCTTCCTTCTGAGAAACAGTCCAAGAGCCAGAAATTGCAAATGATGCTCTACAAGAAGATGCTTGATGATCTTATCTCATGTGGAAAGAAGGCAGCTGTTAGTTTAAAAGAACTACCTGCTACGTATGAAAATATAGCCTCTTCTCTACGCGAAACAGAGCTTCCCGCTGACGAATTCTTCGATGCGCTTGGGGTTGACTATAACGGAAGCTTCTCCGATGTTTTTCTTGATCAGCTATCAAATCTAAAAGCTCACAGGCTTATTAGATCGTCCAAACGTAAAGCACCAATCACAATATTAGAAATATTCAGAGCTCTTCTGCTCAGCCTCAGTAACCTCCCCTATTGTTCACCTGAGCTCACATTGAAGTACGAGCACCAGAAATCTCAGAGCTTCATCGGTGAAGTCAATTTTTCATACGACCCTACAGGTCTTGATGAGCACATCCAAAAGTCTCTTGAATATCTTCTAAATACTAGGGAGCCCAAGGGGGTGACTGACGTTGAAGAAGCAGGCTACAAATGTGGAAACTGTAGCTTTGCTGAGAATTGTGACTGGAGGGAGGCAATGGCCGAACATTATTCTAGACCAAAGCAGTAGTTTATTTAACCCTGGATTATGAACTTCACTATAATTTGCATTCTATACGTTTATCTTCAAAAACAAGTACTGAAATGGCAAGGCATCTCACTATCGTTGTAAAACTACATGTTAAGTGATGCTAGGGCTAGATAATATAATCTAGTTTGGCTCCAATCTTCAAGTTCCACCTTTACCTTGTTGACTCAAAGAACTACATCCGTTTCAGTCAAGATTTTTGGAGTACAACCTCCTTTTGCTCTTCAGAAGCTTTATAAACATCAATTTGATCCTTTTAAAGGTAATTTTCAGGCTTACAAACCACAAGGTTTCTTGCTTTTTAAAGAACCACTTTAAACAAAACATACTGCAATCAAGTTTTTACACCATTATTTCTTTAAAATCGTCATCATAATCAAGCAATATATGCCGATAACTTTCAAAATTTCTCAATAAGACTAATTCAAGTCAAGCTTTGAATTAGATTTTGAATTTTAAAAAACAAGCTGAATTAGAAAGTTAACATTTATTGCTTCTCTTGATCTTTTCTACACCGCTGCATAGCGATCTGACTACATCAAGCCATCGGAAAAGATGTGATTAATGATGCCACAACACTGTTTTATCGAGGAACATTGATAAGAAAATGATAGAGAAATCTAAGCTGAATATAGTTACCTGGGAATATATAAAATCAAAATGTAAAGTAATATGGCACTAGGGTCTCTGGGAGATAAACTAGAAATACTGAATAAAGCAACCCCGATCCAGATAGAATATAAAATTCATCAGCATGATAGTACAGCTAGGTTGCCTCAGTCAAGCTTTATGCCAATGTATTAGATACAGCAGTACTCGTCTCGTTTTGGACGTCCTTATTTCTAGGACCAAATACGCTATAGTATAACACTATCCTCAACATTTTAAAATATAAATTGTAAGAGAACATTATAAGATTGCTATCATAGTATCAAATTTTGGCCCCTGCAGATAAGGGTTTCCAAAATAAGGAGAGTACTGTTAGAATCATACCATAGCTGTACTTTAACCAAATGTCATTTAACTTAAACTAGGAGTGACTTCTGCTATGTATCGTAGTAAGTGTGCTGCTTTAGAAGAATCATATAATGAAACCCCAATTGGGGCTTGATAGTATCTTAATTTAGAGAGACCATAGTTGATAGTTAGTAATGTGGGTTTTAGGAGAAGTGTTCTGATAATAGAGGAGCTGGTCCAAATGATAAATTGGTCGGAGACCACATTTGATAATTGGTTGCTATAGGGTTTTAGTCAATGGGCTCAGTTTAATGATAAGACTTTTTTTAGCTTTTATAATTTGAGTCAATTAGGTGGCAGCTCTTAGAAAGTCAAAGTCTTTTTTGAGTGTCAACCTCATAGTTTTGACACCCCTCTATTAAAAGTTGGTCTGGTTTTCAGAGGGGATATTGGTAGTCAGTTTCAAGGTTGGAAATTAATCCTTGGGTACATACTATAAAGTCAGAACCTAAATGTAAAAATGCGGGATTGTCAAATCCTTGGTCCAAATTTCAAATCACTTTTGCGGGATGGTCTTTTTTAATTAAATTGATTTTTTTGTGTATTTATTTGAATTTTTAAAAATGCGGGAACTCATAGACACTTTGCAAAGTTCAAGTCAAACTGTATATTTCCAATGGACAAAATCAATTAACTGGAATCAGATTTGAAGCGTTCAAACCCATAAACCATTTTCATTAAGTTTACTATGTTTTTTGGAATTGCGGGATTGTCAAATCCATGAACCAAATTTCAAATCACATTTGAATGCCACTAGTAAACTCAGATATTATTTGCAGGAACTGGAATCCAAATTTAATGTACAGTAAGCACACAAGGAAACACCAACCCAGATCAAGAAGCTCCATCACAACTAAAATCAAATGAAAAATTCAATCTTGATAACCATGTTTAGACATAAAAAGTGATGAAACTTTAAAATCATCCAAAACTGGAAAGTATACAATATTATTCACTTCAAATAATGGATATAGAAATTCTGTTACTATTCAAGGCTAAATCAAGAGAAAACAACTACCCACAACTAAACCAAAAATCCAAATAAATACATATTTAATCAAAATGTAGTTTTTATTTTATTTTTATGGACAGACAATCACATTTCCAATCAGCTCCTGCATCAGCCTGCAGGGCAGCCCATCCACAAGGGCGTCCCAGAGGGTCCAAGGATAGACCCAGAACCCAACTTGAGGGGAGTAATGCCAACACACAGGCCTCCCAAGGCGTCAGCGCCAGTCAACCACCTCCCGCATCCCAAGCCAGATCACACAGCCTGAACCCTAGACAGAAGACGCTCTCAAGGCCTGCCACCAAAGTCTACTATACCAGGGTTACCGGGAACACTGAGGTTACCTAAACCTCCACTGTGTACCCAGTTGTCACCCGCCCCCACTTTTGATCCAAGAGTTGCCACTTCCTGCCCCCGTGTTTTTGACACCTCCTATGAGCCATTGGCCACAACTGAGGAGCCATCTGCACCTGTGATGTATTCCATCATTGATGGCGCCACCGCAAGTAAGGGTGATCCCACCTTCTACACAAAGGTCCCCATCCCCTGTGTTGAGCCTGCCAGCCAGGATGCCGCAGTACCTGCCAAGGGCTGGCGTCAGTTGATAGATAATGAGCGTGAAACTCCCCTCAACTGCTTGAACGGGGGAATGGCAGTTCAGGATATTGCGTCCCAATTTGGTGTCACAGCCAGTTATGTTGGCAACCTCAACACCAAATATGGCTTCACCGGTCAAATTGCAAAATCAACCAAGGCTAAGCAGCAGCCCAGCCTACTTCAGCCCACTCATCTCAAGGCAATCAGGCAGTGGGTGACCAAGGATTGCCACCTGGACACACTTGCTGTCCAATTATAGCTTACCACAGAGTTTGGGCTTTCTGTCTCAAAAACCCTTGTTTACCAATCAATGGTTGATTTGGGCTTCTTGTGGAAGGTACTGGGTGTTTCTCCGCATAACAGAAACAGTGAGAAGACAATTGAGGATCAACACATTTATGCCAAAACCAATCTGGCCCTAAAAAAGACTAGGAATGTCCAGTTCTTCTACATTGATGAATTATCATTTTCCTCATCACTCAGGTCTAGGCATGGGTGGGTTTAGAAGGGGTCCAAGGATGGTGTAGCACATTGTGCAGCTGTTTGTTCCCAGACATATTTGATGGTAGCGCTTCTGGGTCCTCACGGGTTGGACCAATATCAAATGATCAAGGGTTCCCACAATAGCAGGATTTTTCTCAATTTTCTCCGAGCTGTAAAGGAGTAACTCCAGATCAATTACAGAGGCACAACCAACATTGTTGTGTTGGATAATGTTGGGCTCCACAAGGTGGATTTGGTTGTGTCAGAGTTCCCACCAATAGATAAAAATAGCCATTTGGCCAGACACCACCTGTCTGACTTCCCAATGAGACTCCTCTTTCTTTCACCCTATTCTCCATTTCTTAATCCAATTGAGGAGGTGTTTGGTTGGACTAAGAATAAGGTAAAGAAAGGCCTCACTCAGGACACTGAGGATCTCTTCAACATTCTTGAGATCAGCCAATTTGCGATGCCACCCAATGCGGTGGCGGCTTTTTACAAGCACTCGGAATCCTTCCTCCCTAAAGCCCTGGCCTCTGAGCCAATCAGATAAATGGGTGCTCTGGGTTTTATTTGGTTTTAATTTTATTTAGTTTGTTTTTATTAGGACTCAAAAATTATTATTTATATATAATAATGTGATGTTTGATTGTATTATAGACATATAAGAATACATAGAAAAGGTAAGTAAAACTAATTATACGAGATATAGAGACACATATTTTTATTATAATGCACTAAATAGTGTATTGACTGTTGAGCTAATAAATAAATAGATTTAAAAAGATGGAAATAGATTAATTTTATTTAAATAATTATGAACCCATTTTGATACTTTGGCTTTTTCTAAGCCACAAATTGGACCTTGCAAGTCATCATCTGACCTTATTGATTTGGTGCCACTATAGCCACACGACACAAAAACCAATGATTTTCATGTATCTCTTGCTAATTAGTACTCATGACGCGGGTTAAGTATATTGAATATATTTATCAAATCATATTACAAGGGAAAGATAATTTGAGTTCTAAACAATCACTTTTTTAGAATATAAGTAGAGTGGGCCGCTTGATGCAGATAAATTCAGTTCTAGTTGTTTAATTATGTAATATATTTTCCTTTTCTCAACAAGCAAGTAAATAAACACATTTTTAAAATATATTTTATAATTCACAGTTTTTCTTACTAATACTACTGTCTTATAATATATTTAGATATATTAATATTTAAAGTTTAATATTTAAGTTTAAAATTTTAAATTTAAATTTAAGATAAAAATAATTTAAAAAAATAAAATAAAATAAATATAAAAGTTAAATTGCAAGGGAAGATAATTTATTAGGGACATGCAAATTGCAAAGGGAATGCAATTATTCCGAGGAATTATACCCCCAAATCAAAATTTCAGCTAATGTGTCTAATTGGATCCACATACTCTTCTGTACGTGGTGGTCAACTCTGGATGCAATTGCAAGAGGGGTGGCGCTCTGCACCCCAGTGGCTGCTGAACGCTTAATAAAAGGCAATCAGGTAAGCAAATCAATTAACAGGTTCTTTTTGGGAGGCACATAGTACCCATACAACAATGCAAAGGAGTTGTACAGGATGTGCTCAACTGTCCTATACTCCCGCGGTGTCTTCTGGCATTCTGGTGCTAATTGGCATATATCAAGTTGTATAGGTACATTCTCCAACTTTTTAACATTTGTTTTTAATATGCAATGTAATAGGCTTCCTAGGTATATCACAACATGAATCCTTTGAGAGGTATATTTTTCAGAAAACATGCATATTTTTTATAAATTTGAGTAATCTGTTGATTTAGGATGTTTTCTGAACTTGAATATGGTTCCAGAGGGCGCCTGACTTGTATCTGCCCCCATGCCTTGGCAAACAAAATAAATAAAGGTTTAAATGTATTCACAAGGACTGCATCCCTGACTTTATTTGATAATGTTTTGAACACTTTGTTGAAAATTTCAGTTTTAAGATATTCAGTTCTTATTTGAAAGTCAGTTTTTATTAGATTTTTTTCATATTCATTTATGTTTGAAAAGGGAAATTGTTGAATACTTTCATAAATATATTCATCAAAGTTTATCTTGATATCCCCGCAAATTTCAGTCATCTCTTTGAAATTTATATTTGCTTCTATTTCATATGCTTCCCTAATCCACAGCAAGCACCCCACAGGTGGTAAATATTCCTTGGTTTTTGCTTCAATATTTGCAAAATTATTCATGTTCATTTGAATTATTTTATTTATTTCATTTTTATTTATTTGCTTTACAGGGGCTACAAGTGATCAGTAACCCCTGTAAAACCAACTGGGTGTAAAGGCCGCCACTTCAGCGACCTTGTCCCCATTCCTAGTTATAAATAAAGTAAATATAAGTAAAACATAAAAAACTTACTGATTGTTTCCCCTGCGGCCCCCTCAGCTACAGGCGCTTTTTCAGCAAACTTCATGAGCGTTGGCTGCTCTTCATTTGTTTTCCTGGGCTTGATCTTCCTTATTTTTTGTGCTACTTGTGTTTTCTCTTGATTTTCATTTGTTGAATTTTCACTGTTGTTGTAACTGTGCTGTTTTAGCAGAGTTACAAGGGGAAAAATATTTAGAGGATAGATAATAATCTTTATTGTGAGATAGTGATTATATAGCTATTGTGAATCAATGGATAGCAGGAACATGATTGGTGATCACACAGCTGGATGGAAAAAGGGGGTGGCTTGATCCTGCTAATGAGTCAAGCGCCAAATTGAGGTATCCACTGTGAGGGATCATCATTTGTTCATGTCAATTGATTTGGTAATCCAAGTTGACTTCCTGGTCTGGCTTTGAGTGACCGGGTAATTGGATTGCGGGTCACAAACCCGCTTGGTTGGAACCTTGCTGGCGGGTCAAGCCTGCGGTTTCAACACCCCCCAGCTGAAAGTTGGCCTCCTCAGGAGCCCGGGCACCATATTGAACCAGTTGTTGTTTGGTGGCAGGCAGGGCAGTTTCTCATTGTTTCTGTCTTGCTTTGAAAGGTCGTAGGCAGTTGTGGTGTAATGTCTTGTCTTGCGTTTCCTGAGCCCTTGCACAAGGTAAGTGTTATTGTCGTTTACCTTTAGGATTATTGCTGGCCCTACTTTTTTGGGTTGTAGTTTGCTTTTGTCAACATTCATGACCCAGACTTTGTCCCTGACTTCATGTCTCTGGCAGATGGGTACAAAGGTTTTTTTGTAAGCGTTCCTTTTCTTTGGCTGCTTGTTTGCTGTTGGCCTCTATTACTTGAGGATCAGAGCGAGGGGGGACTTGACTTGGGATTTCCAGTTTGGGTTCTGTCAATGCTTGAATGATATTAGGCTGTGTGCCGTATACCAGTTCAAACGGGCTTTTCCCGGTGGATCTGTTCACTCGGGTTTGGCACACAAGTAATGCAGTCAGTAGCTGCTTATACCAGTCTTCAGGTCTCCCGGCAGTGAGTTTGGCTAAGGCTTGCACAAGGCTACCATTAAGCCGCTCTACGCGTCCATTGGCCTGTGGATGGTATGGTGTTGTGACGGTGTGTTTGACCCCATTTTTGGCAAGGTACATGTTGGTGTTTTTGGAGGTCAATTCTTTTCCCCCATCAGTTATCAGGAGTTCTGGCTTTCCAAACTTACTGATTATTTCCTTGCCAATGAATTGTCAGACGTTGTTACTGGTGTGTGTTTTCACTTCTTGGGCTACTGGCCACCTTGTTGCAAAATTGATGGCTGTGACAATGTATTTTTTGTCTTTGTGCTTTCCTGGTGTCGTGTTCTGAGGCGCGGCACAGACACACAACAGGGAATCCTAACCTTAGGATTGGATTTGTACTAAGTCTTGGTTAGATGACAGGGAAGGCAATAGCTTTTACCTTGCAGCCCTGGATGAATAATCTCTACTAGGCGTGGCTAGAGAGAGGCGCGGAAGTACAGAAGACACAAAGACAAAAGTGTGAATAGAACTTAATTTTATTGGTGAATATGGAAATGGAATATATAGTGCTTGAGAATACCACAAAACACTACCAGGACGGTAGGATCACTCACCACAAGCATGAGTGGGGCAAGTGAGTTACGCAGAGTCAGGAAACCAAACAATCATATTTCCTGAAGCGGAAGCCAGTTTGTTTTGAGAGTCAAAAGCAAAAGCAAGAGATTTGTCTTTGAAATGGCCCAACAAAGGCAAAATCAAAACATGGTGAATGCCATTATTCACGACATTGCCCCCCTCTAGATTAGCCTTTGGGGGTGATACTTGCGGAGGAACTGGGCGTGTACACGAGCAAAAGGGCAACCACTGGAGAGGAGCTTTACAGTGTACTCAGATCCTCATTTGAAAGTCACCTCTAAAGGACCGATCCACAGGGAGTCCAGTTTGTGTGCGCGCCCACCCACATAGTGTTGATAGTATAGGACATGGTCACCAACATTAAACTCAGGCAAGGGGGAGCGCCCTGTGTTGTCAGGTGAGAGCTCGAGCATCTTAGTCTTATATGCAGAAATGTAGGCAGTGGCCTGTATATCAATGATGCGGTTGACTAAGTCTTTGATGTGGTTGTCAGGGTTCATGGCCTTATCAGAGGAGAGTAGGGGAACCCCAAAGAGCAATGGAGTGGTGGCTTCACGCCCATACAACATGGCAAAGGGGGAGTACCCTGTGACCCAATGCTTGCTCAGACAATAGGCAAAGAGTGCAGCAGGTAAGTATAGATCCCAATTGGCAGCGTCAGAGTAGGTGAGTTTCCTCATGATAGAAACCAGTGTCAAGTTGGCACGCTCAACTTCCCCATTAGTGGAAGGATTATAGGGGGCAGAGAAAGACAGGTGAGTTCCTAGAGCTTCAACAACAGAGGTTACAAGTTTGGCATTGAAGTTGGTTCCATTGTCTGACAACAGCACATGAGGACAGCCATGGCGGTAGAAAACATCTTGCAGCAGGAAGGCAGCGGTAGTCTTAGCAGTGATGTCTTTAGTAGGGCGAGCTTCTACCCACTTGCTGAAGTGGTTGACGGCAATCAGGATAAAGCGGCATCCAGAACGTGAGCGGGGGAGAGGGCCTACAGCATCAATGCTAACAGTATGAAAAGCGTGTTGAGGGGGAACCAATTTGAACTTGTGAGAAGCAGCTCAGGGCCTCTGAAGTTGGCAGTCATGGCAACTAGCTATGACATCTGGGATAAACAGGCAAAGATTCTCCCAGAAGTAATTCTTCTGAAGCCAGTCAATGGTCTTGGCAATGCCTCCATGGCCAGTTTCTTTATGAGCTTGCAACACTAAGGAGAGGCAAAGACTGGGGCGCACGTATGGCAGGTATTGACCCCACACCTTCTTGAAGAGTTGGTTGTCGTGTATGAGGGTGTCTTCAGACAATTTGGACAGGGCAAGTCAAACCTCTTCTGTCTCACTTTCCCAGGAAGAAGGGTAGCCAATTAGCTCGTATAGACGGTCTGCCTCAGCAGGATGTAGGGCAAGGATGGGCATTTGGAACAACCCATCAGTGTTCTGATGTTGAATCCTGGGGCGATAGAGCACAGTGAAGTCATAACCTTGCAGACAGAGAGCCCATCTGGCTAAGCTTCCTTCAGGCTCCTTAAGTTGTTGTAACCATTTGAGCAAAGCGTGGTCAGTGACAATAGTGAAATGGGTACCATATACGCAGTGGCAAAATTGTTTGACTGCATGCAGCACAGCAAGGCACTCCTTCTCTGTAACACTATAATTCTTTTCATGCTTATTCAGCACACAGAAAGTATAGGCTACAGGGTGGTCCACACCTTCATTGTTGAGCTGAGCCAAGATAGCCCCAATAGCAAGGGCACTAGCATTGGTGTACAAGATGAATTCCTTATTGTAATCAGGGTACACTAAAATGGGTGCTTCTTTGAGATTTCTGCTTTAGAGTCTCAAAGGCTTGCTGTTGGCTGGCGGTCCATTTGAAAGGGACATTACACAAAAGTTAGACCAGGGGTTTGCTATTATCAGCAAAATCAGGGATGAATTGTCTATAGTGACCCATCATGCCCAGAAAGACTTGTACTTCTCGTAGGTTGGTGGGCAGAAGCATTTTGTTGATGGCTTCAACCTTCTTGGTCATTGGACAAATCCCAGTTTGGGTTACTTCATGGCCCAGTAATTCAAGGTGCTCTTTGAAGAAAGCACACTTAGATGGCTTTAACTTGAGGCCAGCTTCTTGGATCTTTATGAACACCTCTTTAAGATGGGCTAGGTATCTGTGAAAGTTGCGCTGAAGACTGTTATATCATCTAGGTAGACTAAGACACACAATAACTTCAAATCACGCAGGATGGAATCCATGGCCCTCTGGAAAGTTGCCGGGGCATTACAGAGCCCTTGTGGCATGCAGGTAGGTTCAAACAATCCTTCTGATGTGATGAGCGCAGCCTTCTAAAGGTCTTCAGGAGAGAGGTCAACTTGCCAGTAGCCAGACGCCAAATCCATAGCAGAGAAAAACTTAGAACCTCCAAGGCGTCAAAGAGCGTCATCAATGCGCGGTAAGGGATAGGAATCTTTCTTGGTTAGAGAATTCAACCTTTGATAGTCCATCACAATCCAGTGTCCTCCATCCTTTTTCTTTAAGATGAGCAGAGGGGAAGCCCAGGGACTTTGAGAGGGAGCTAGAAGTTCAGCATTCAGCAGTTGTTTGAGCTCCTTAGAAACCTGCACATCTTCCATTTGGCTACAGCGGTATGGCTTGGCACAAAAGGGGGGAGCATCTCCTGTGTCAATCTGATGAATCACACCTTTGGCTAGCCCATAATCAGTACTATCTTTAGCAAAGATGTATGAGAATTGATCTAGTAAATCAAGCACCTCTTTCTGTTAGACCAGGGACAACTGAGGGAAGACTTGGGCAGTGAACAGAGATAAGACTTGAGGCTCGTCTTTGGGTAGGTTAAAGTCTTTAAACTTTCCAAAAGGGTGAAGAGACAAGACATCAGGAGCATTTAACAACTTTATGTAACCAACAACCTGTCCTCTGGATACTGTCATAGGAAGCGCAGTAAGGTTGGCAACTAGTAATTGAACGGGATCATTGTGGGAGACGTCCAGAATTCCAGGACAAAGGTAAGGCTCATTATGCCCCAGCAAAGGAGGGGAGTACAGCTCTAAGAAAGTCTGTTCAGGTAGTTCATATGATATCTGGGAGTCTAGGATAGCCTTAGATCCTGGGGGGATGGTGATAGCAGACGTGGCCATGAGAGGGATTCCCTCAGTTGCAGGAAAAGCCATGGGAGGACACTTCATGTTGGTGGAATGGGTTTGGTATTTTAGGGTGAAAACTCCAGTGGGGTACTCCAGAGTACATGTCTTCAAACGTTTATCAGGAACTTTGATTGGCTCTTCAAAGATCAGGGGGACTTTGTACCCTAGGATAGAAAGATAACCATCCTTTAGGTTGATGATCCCATTATATTCCTGAAGGAACTGGGTACCAACCAAAAAGTCATAGCTCTCATTTTCTAGAACAACAGCTGGCGCAGCCAACAGGAGTTTACCAAATTGCATTGATAAGGCAGATTACGCATCAATGGCGCAAGTCATGGAGAGACCAGCAGTGCCATAGGATTGATGGTAGTTGAGATCAGGGGCCAGCTTAAACTTCTTCATTGGTTTAGAAGAAACAATGTTGACCGGAGAACTGGTGTCCAGGATGGTTTTGATCTTGACCTTTTGGATAGATATTTCTACTTGGGTGGTGGTGCGTCCAAAGGGTGGCAGAACAGCCAAGATATCCTGTGCCTCAGCTAGTTCCTTGTCCCATTTCTCAATTATGCAGCGTAGTCCCGGAAACTCCTTATATACAGTCTGGAGAGGGAGTGAGACAGATACATTCTTGAAAACAGCGTCTGTGACTTCAGCGGCTTCCTCTGATGATTCCACTAATACAGGGGGCTGTTTTGCCTGAGTAAGATAGGGGCGGGAGACAACTGCTTTGGCCTCAGACAAGGGCTTGGTGGTAGTTGTAGTCTTCCCAGATCGTAGCTTGTAGGGAACTGCAATAGTCTCTGGGACGGCAAGAACAGAATACCTGTATGCATCAGGGTCTTCAACATCAGATTCATCCACATCAGAATCATCAGAAATGTCATGGAACAGAAGGAGGATAGGAGGAGCCTCATCATCAGCAGGCTCAGAGTCAGTAGCAGGCGGGGGTGTAGGAGGAGACTGGGAAGAATTGTCAACCGAGAGCATCTCTGTCTCTAGGTTGACTGTTCTTTTCCCGACTGATCCTTGGGATCAGCTCCTTCAACCTGCGGATAGGTGCAGACGCGAGAGTGGTGGCCTATCTGACTGCAGTTGTGGCAACCTTGACGTCAAGGAGGATTTTGGGAGTTCATAGTGAGGATACAAGGGCCGCAAAAAGAGGAGCCAGATTTGGAAGCGGCACAACTTTCCCGAAAAACTGCCCCAGAATGGGTAAGATGCATATCTTGGAGCAGTGTCTTTATACTTTTCATGGATGACAGCATAGGCTTGTGGGCCTTGAAATGGAGGCATAGGAGTTGATTCACCTTGAGGGCCTGGGCGCAGGCCATATATGCTTCATGCGCTGTTGATTGTCTGCTTGTTATTAACTGTTGTCCCTCCATGTTAAATCTGTCAGCAAATTCAGCTAATGTCTCTTTGGGCTTAAGGATATGTGCATGAAAGCATCCTTTTTCACCTCCAGGCTAAGATCACCACCAAACTTGTCAATCAGGAGCTGTTTCATGTCCTCCCAGGTCTCAATGGAGGGCAGCTCTGGTACAACTACCTCTTGATAGGTTGGGTGTAGGCAAGTCAAAATATGTTCTTTCTTAACTTCATCTGACGCTTGTCTCATAGCAGTCTTGTAAATAGTTAAGAAAGCTGCAATAGTCGAGGTTTTAGGATCAAAGATTTGCTTAAAAGTAGGCTTGAAGTGTGCCTCAGGAGCTGGACCACCATTGCTGCTATCAAGTACATTTATGCACGGGGAGAACTCAGCTTTAGATTCAGAGGGGGGTTGTCTAGCCCACAGTTGTTGAACACTTTCTTCAAGGGTTGTCAGAGTCTAGGTGGTTCTGGCACCCGTAGTGTTGGCTAGAGCGGTCTGTTGTTCAGTAACATCTAGGTGTTGTCCTTGGGTAGTGACAACAGTGGAGAGCTCAGCCAGTTGCAAAGTAAGGGATGGCCCCACTGATAGGCAAGGGGTGAATCTGTTGTTTACCGAATCAATCAACTCACTCATCTCCTGTACGTCCCTGTCCAACTCAGTCTGGTCTTGTTTCAAATGACCCACCTCATTAGCTAGGGCAATCAACTCTCTGGCACAGTGGATTTGAGGAGCCCCCACCAAACCAGGACAACAGCCATCCTCCTTGTTAACCCTGAGTGGGCTAGCAGCAGCTGTTACTACCTCATGTAAAGCAGCAACTTCTTGCTGTAGTTCAGCAACCTGAGCAGTCAACGCAAGAACCTGGGGATCAGGTTGAGGCATTTCAGTAGGACGTCCTTGGCTACAAGTGGAAGCGCGTAATTCCCGGATGGCTTCCCAGATTTTCTGCTCTCTGTCCACCAGATTATCAGCAGGAGGAGAAGGCGGAACATCAGGTTTGGGAGTGGACAGCTCATTCACCTGACTCTGAAGTTTGGCAATAGCTGCGGCAGTGGCAGCTCTCTCTTGATCAATCTTGCACTGAGCTCATTTAGACCTTGGGCTGCAAGATCAGTAACCTGTTGCAATTGCTCAAAGGAATAGACACTGAATGCATTGAGCTGTTGCACTAGGCGCTCAAAGTCAGAGAGATAAGCGTTCAGGGTGAAGTCTACTTGAGTTTGCCAGGGTTGTTATAACTGGTGAAAACTTATGTAGTCGCTCCCTAACATACTCAGGGATGGACTGGCGCATTTGCTTGATGGAATTGGCTAGACGTGTTTGAGAAGTGACCAAATCACGCTGATTATCAGATATCAGGGAGAACAGGGAATGGATTCACTGTTGGTAGGCAGCAAACTGGTCCCAATGATGGGTAACAGCTGCTTGTAGAGACGAGATTTCTTGGATGTGGAGTCCCAACACCATTTGGTGGTGGGCAAAGGCGGGCTGTATGAAGGATGACAGCAGGTGATCAGCGGAGCCAGCCACTGAGAGGAGATGTTGTGGAAACTGAGGGGCCACAATTAACTCATAGTATTTGGCACAGATAAACTGTAGTTGAAGGCAAGAGATGGCCCCGTCCCGAGCTATCCCAAGGACTACTGCCATGACTTGTTCTAAGTCAGGTGTATCCATGGGGTAAGCAACTTAGCAGGGACCATTCCCAAGGTTCAGTACAGTAGGGACAATAGGCGGGTTAGTGATGTCTTCCTCAATAGGAGGGCTGGTAATTTCAGGCAAGGTCAACTCCCAAATAGGCAGAGGCAAGGGACCTGCAAACGTAGATGCAAAAGGGATAACCAAGGGGCTTACAGCCCCTGTAGTGAGCACCATTTTTGTCATGTTCTGAGGCGCGGCACAGACACACAACAGGGAATCCTAACCTTAGGATTGGATTTGTACTAAGTCTTGGTTAGATGACAGGGAAGGCAATAGCTTTTACCTTGCGGCCCTGGATGAATAATCTCTACTTGGCATGGCTAGAGAGAGGCGCAGAAGTACAGAAGACACAAAGACAAAAATGTGAATAGAACTTAATTTTATTGGTGAATATGGAAATGGAATATATAGTGCTTGAGAATACCACAAAACACTACCAGGACGGTAGGATCACTTGCCATAAGCATGAGTGGGGCAAGTGAGTTGTGCAGAGTCAAGAAACCAAACAATTGTATTTTCCAGTTTGGATATACTCATTTTGAGGGGTGAAAGCAAAAGGGAGATATCTGTCCTCAAAATAACCCATCAAAGGCAAAATTGAAACATGGCAAATGGCGGCATTCACGACACACTCTCAAGAAAATTCCCAAGGTTCCACCTTCCAGCACCCCAGGGGGAGATGTCATAACATCTTTGATTACTCCCTCTTGGGGAATTAACACCCCGAGTGATTCACCAAATGAGTAACTGAATGGCTCACCAGCTAATCATTAAGTCAGTAGTACTACTATCATTTGGCCATCTATTATGGGGATCAAACAATCCAGATCATAAGCGGAACACAACTTGAATAAGCCTCATGACTTAAGAGGAACATTACTCAGATAAGCAATGACTTTCATGACGTACATGGACAGTATGTGGCTTTCTATGATACTATATATTATCCTATATTCATATCCAATAAAGTATCATTCTCTTCTTAATTTTCCCCTTTATCTTGTTTATTATACTTCCCAGAAGTATATACTTGACAACACCTTAAGCCCAATTAAGTATATTGTATTAAATATTAAATCCATTTTTATACCTACCATAGTAATGGACAGGACAATTGCTTAATAATTTAGAATAAAAATAAACAATCCACAGTTCAAGACTATTCAAAAGTTGATTTTAATTTTGGGAATTTTAGTCGTTAATCTGGCGCTTGCGAGTCATGAAGCTTAACTTTTGGTTGCAATTTTATTTGCAAACATATAAATTCAGTCTGGAAAAGTTTTTATTTTTAAAAGGATGAGCCAAGGCATTTGAAGCCTCCCCCGTACATAATTGTTTCTTTGAGAGAACTTAATGCTAGAGGTTCGCTCTAAGCAGAAGGACTCTTACACACCGCTGGCACTTTAGATCATGATCTAGGGCATTATGGAATAGAAAAAATAGCTACCTAAAAAACTCTACTAACAAGTTATTTAAGTTTCCGATAAGCATTTTTCCCACTCAAACGCCTTTAACCTTGACATCGTAAAAAGAGTGAGCAGTTTATGTTTGGATAAAGATCCTATCCCAAAGAATCAAAGTATTATACTATCTGACAAAATACTCTTGCACCACACCTGATAGCCAAGGGAGACATACCGTGTCTTTCTGTCTAAACATTTAGAGTGTCTTTTGGGATTCTCGCTAGGTTATGTAATTCTAACTCGCGAATTAATGAGCTTTTAGTTTTAGTCCAAATTCAATCGAAGAATGTAAAAATGTTTTATTTAAATTTCATTTTAAACGGAAATAAAGAGTGTGCCACCTATTACAATCGAGCAAGACCGTCTTTGAACTCGAATAAAAAATAGTCCCCCCCCCCCCAAAAAAACCTATTACAATCTAGCAACTTATCCTTGATTGGATGGATGTTTAGACAGGATGGATCACTTGGTCCACAAGGTTTAGATTCAAAAACAGTTGTAGTACATCACCTGACATCGATTCGAATCTGAGTTTTTTATAATCAAACCAATTAAATTTTTAAAAAATACACGCTCTTGCCTTTTGAAACTGGAAT
The DNA here is from genome assembly GCA_014839935.2 of Entomophthora muscae. Taxonomy (NCBI): domain Eukaryota; kingdom Fungi; phylum Entomophthoromycota; class Entomophthoromycetes; order Entomophthorales; family Entomophthoraceae; genus Entomophthora; species Entomophthora muscae. The sequence goes on along the minus strand of QTSX02005055.1, from coordinate 203,491 downwards.
TATTAGCCCACCAATAATAAAGATTTGATATTAAGTTGACGAAGTGGCTTTCATTATGATGTAGGATAAAACTAAAACTGGAATGGGAGCAAGTTAAGTTACGCTTGAAAAATCAAACTTATGAAAACCAAAAACAGTCAACTTAAATTGAACAACTAAAAGCCAAATTGGCATGCAAATTAAGTTACTAATTGAGATATGAAAATTGAAACCCGCCAAATTGAAACCAAAAACATATAATATTATTTTATAAAAAAGCAGTTAATATACTTCTGAGAAGTATAAGAAACAAAATAAAGGGGGAAATTAATAAGAGAATAATGCTTTATTGATATCAATTTAGAGGATTATATAGTATCATGAGAAGCATATAGTGTCCATGTATGGCTTGCAGTCATGGTGTTAGAGTATAATGGTGTGCTATGCTGTTCAAAGAAAGATGATGATGATATAATAAACAAATTGTCAGTTGTTTGAGGGGTAACAGACCAAATTGGGAGGTCAGTTTGATCATCTTGGACCCAGTTGTTGTATAACAAAAGATGGAGATGAAAATTGTCAATGTGCAAAGAATTTGCAAAGGTAAATTTGAAGAAGAATTATGGGGTACAGACATATAAAGAAGGTCAAGGGACCACCAAGGAACCAGTGTCCATCTTGATCATCACAGAGGCTAACTTTTTGAGCACAGGGGAAACAGCCTCAGGTGATCAAGCATTTTTGAGAAAATTTCCTTTATTTCATGGTAAATAAGATATCTAGAAACAAGTTTCTAGCAGGAAATGGGAAAAGTTTTAAGGCAGTTTAGGATGGGGCTGGTGGGGCTTCAATGTTGTCAAGTTTTTGGTTCTTGAAGAAGAGAGATTGTTTTTATTATGGGTATTGAACATTATTTCTGTGTTGATAGAAGTTGTCATGTTTGGCTCCTGGGGACAACATCCAGAGGACACAGCGTAAAATCTTTATAATGAAAGATTTGAGGTTCAAAGCCAGTCTTAGGTTAGCCTTCAGGGCAAAATTAAGGGTACATGCCTTAATTTCCTGGAATACAAAATGAGGATTTTTTTTAGCAAAAAGGAAAGAAAAAATCTTGAAGAATATTAAAGCTAACACAAATGTGGATAAATTTGTCTTTATCAGGAGAAGTCATTCTACTTAAATAGTAGACAAGGGTCAATGATCACTCATTAGGTAGACAGAGTGGCAGAGGGGGTCATTTTGGGTTGAAATCATACCAGGATCAGTTGAGAGATGGTATGGTAATCCAGAATGGGTGGACATTGGGGTTGACCCATTTATGGAGGGCAAGGAATTCACATATTTGAAAAGCAAAAACAACCAAATCTTTGCACATATAACTATTCAAAAGCCAGATCAAAATAGTGTTTATGGCACAATTTCTGACATCTCCCCCCTCAAGATTGGACACAGGGAGATGATATTTACAGAAGAATTTGGAGGGAACTTGGGCAAAAGGACAGCCAGACAATAGCAGCTTTACGGTGTGCTTGACGCCCTTCTTAAAGGTGACTTCACAAGGTCTAATCCAGAGGGAGTCTAACTTGTGGGCTCTATGTCATAAATGGCATTTCAATATTTGTATTGAAAACCCAAGAGTTGAGCCCCAGGATGGCCCAGGACCTGCCGGCCCGTTAAGTCACGGACTCAAATTGTTAAATTACCCCGCAACCTGCTGGCTTAATAATGATGATTCCCTGAATGATTGCCAGATTGCCGCCAAACTGGTGCCACTGAAGGCCCATACCTGCACAGGAGACGTGGCCTGCCTAAAGGTGGTTGGGAAAGGACCTAATACCAGCCCTGCCAACAAGTATCAGCTGTCGCCAGTCTCCAGTCCAGAAAGAGTATTGCAATTGGCCAGCTCAGGTGACATGGTGAACAACAGCAGCAAAAAAAGCATTACCACTTCTGTTCTCCAGAGCCAGCCCAACCAATACCCGCCAAACTGGTACCACTGAGGGCCCAGACCTACACAGAAGTTGTGGCTTGAGCAAGACCCACTACTAGCCCTGCCAATAAGCACCAACTGCTGCCAGTCCCCAGTCCAGAAAAGGGAATGCAATTAGCCCGCTCAGGTGATATGGTGAACCACAGCGGCAAAATTAAGCATTGCCACTTATGTTTGCCAGAACAAACCCAACCAGTACCTGCTGCTCTCAAGACCCTAAGCCAAGATCCATGCCCTGCCGTCAAACCACCCATGGACCTGAAGTCTGCGAAAAGCAAAGAAGCAAAACCACATGGTATGAGAACGCTGGCGGGGTGGTGATGACCACATTGTCATTTTTGATAATAAGGTTTTATGAACCTTTGGTTCAAACAAATCCTACCCTAACTAGTCTTTGTGATCTTTCATCTCAACTCCGGCCAAGTAGATAATCAGGCAACCGACTCCTCCAGAGACCAACCTGCCGACCCGCCCCAGGCATTATATCGCCCCCTGGAGCCCCCTTTGGACCTGTGCATTTTAATGAATACCCGCCCAACCCTGCCTACTCAGAGTACAACTTGTAAACCATCTTCATTGACAACCCCTTGATAAAGACTGGAGAAACCAAATACATAGGACACAAAGGAAAGAGGATTGAGGTGCCGCCCTTATTGTTCAAAGACAAGTACAATTATCTGCCAGCATACTTTGTCCCCATGACCCCACCCTTAACCATAAGACTGTATCACCCAATGGAACCCTCTGCTGCCTCTGAGACCACATCCATTCAACTGTTTGGAGTACTCTACATTATTTTGAAAGGATTGGTGGATTCCATAGTCCCTAACTCCGGACCATGGTCTTTACTTGGGCAATCTGTATCTTACATTATCAAGTTAGCATCCATTCTATGGTGGCTTTACCCACTGGCTTGTCCACACCCTGTCCTGAGCCACCTAATGCCTGGCTTCCTGACACTCTACCTCCAGTACAGTTCTGGTAATAGAGGACCAGGTCATTCACTTGAAACTCAGGAAGGGGAGCCCTAGATGCATTGGAAGGCAAGAGCTCTAAAGTCTTGACTTTATAGGCAGTTGAGTATGCTGTGGCCTGGATTTCAATGATGCAGTTGGTCAAGTCCTTGACATGGGTTTTGGGGTTGATGGACACATCAACTTCAATCAAAGGTGGACCCAAGATTGAAGGGGTTGTGGCTTCATGCCCATATAGCATGGCAAAGGGGGATTGTCCAGTCACTCGGTGTCTACTGAGCTAATAAGCAAAGAGGGCAGCAGGGAGGAACATATCTCAATTGGCGTCATCTGAAAGAGTGAGCTTCATCACAATAGATACAAGGGAGGAATTCACTCATTCAACTGTCCCATTAGTGAACAAATTATATGGCACAGAGAAGGACCGGTGAGTGCTTGTAGCTTCCACAATAGACATGATGAGGCGAGCATTAAAGTTAGTGCCATTGTCAGAGAGCAAAATTTGAGGGCACCCATGTCAATAAAAGATGTCTTGCAACAAAAAAATTGCTGTTGTCTTGGAAGTTATATCTTTTGTAGCTCTGGCTTTGACCCATTTGCTAAAATGGTCTACAGCTACCAAGATGAATTGACACCCAGACCTAGAACAAGGGAGAGGTCTAACAGTATCAATACTCACAGTGTGGAAGGCATGCTTAGGCAGGATGGGTTTGAACTGATGTTGGGATGGTTGAGGCTGTTGTAGTTAAAGGAGTGACACAATGCAAGGACGTCAGAAATTAGGAGGCACATGTTCTTCCAATAGAAGTTATTGCACATCCAGTCATGAGTCTTTGCAATACCCCCATGCTCAGTACTGTAAATTTAGAACCTAAAAGTAAAAATACGGGATTGTCAAATCCTTATCCAAATTTCAAATCACTTTTGCAGGCAACTCAGCTGAGTGAAAAATAAAATATTTATTAAAACAACCATTTAATTTGACTTTTTTGGTTTATTTAAATTGGCAAATTTTGAATCTATTGAGCAGATAACTCAACTAATAAAAGACAAAACACAGCAAACCAATGCAGGATACATGAATCAGAAATGCAGAATTCTAATGTACAATTTAAGATTTCCTGTATTTTAAACAAATCATAGACATCATGTAAAACTTAACAAATATGAAATTGTGGGATTGTCTAATCCAAGAATCAAATTTAAAATAAAAAATGAGGTGAATTCAAAATAAAAATAATTTATAGGTGTCACAAAAAGGATGATAAAGGATCTAGAGTGGATTTGTGCAAATTCTTTTAGGAATCACAGGTGCTCTCAAAAATCACCCTATTCCATTTTAGGTCAGCTAAAATTTAGATTGTAATATTCACAAAATTGACATATATAACAATAAAATTGACTAAAATATATACTCCTCTTTTTGATTTTAATTTTTTTAATAAAAAATTATTATGTCTTCTTCTAACAACAACCAAATGAACAAGCTGTTCCCTGGCCTTGACAAAATTATGCAGGGCTAAGCTGGGTCTTCCAATAGTGAAGCCTTTGTCTATGGTCACACCCTGTTGTATCTTCAGCTATGGTGTGGTGATGGCTGTTATACTCTTAACTCAATCACAACCTATTTATTACTAAAGACTAAGCTAAGATGATTCTTCTGACTAGTGTGTATAAAAAATGTATAGTTAATGTAATATCAATCCTTTATTGATAAATCAAGAATAGAGTTATATAGATATTGGGAGATTAACAGGAGCTGCTGAGCGCTAGGATCCTCTGTTCCACAGCCAGATCCCTCTGTTGGCTTGGCCCACTATTACCCTAATGATTGAATGATCATTAGTTAATATGGCTTCAAAAGGCAACTTAGTTGATTAGTAGGAATACCTGTCATCTAGTACCAGAGTACTATTGCTCTATTACTCCACGACCTTAATGAATCAATGTACGTTACAGTGAAGGCTAGTTTAACCAATCACTTAACAACATTTCCCCCCACTAAACTAGACGTTACTGTAAAGATTATCAACCTCTTTCAGCATGATGAATCAACCAAAAAGGAACAGAAATCCAGTTGTCCGCTATACAGATGTGCCTGAACAGAGAATTGGAAAAGCCCAAAGGGGAAAATCCAATATCTCTGTTGATAACGTTCTTAGCAACTTGCCTGTGCTAGTATCAGAAGAGGCTGAATTCACCAAAATATTAGGCAGTGAAATAGACACAGACTTCCATAGTTCCTCTAGTACAGTCTCATATAAACCAAGTACACCATCTGGTAGTTCTGTAGCAATAGACTCCGGCATGCCTAATTCCTTGCAGCTGTCAGGGACCCACTCTTGGGCAGCCAGCCCGCCAGTTTTGGAGGTAACTTGGGCTGGGTTTTTTGCGGGCAGGGCCCACCACAAGAGAGGGGCTAACTTTAAGAGGTAAGAAGCAGAATTTCCTAACCAAGACCACGGGCTGGTAGCCAGTACAATGGTGTCAACCACCCCAGTGAGGGTGATGTACACTATACCAAATAGCTTGCTGGTATGGTTGGTTGGCAGGTCAGGGGAAGAGGCTGGCATCAGTTTGGGTGTTATGGGTGGTTCCATATAAACATCATAGGCCAGGAGGTAGTTGAATTTTCCTCTAAATAACTTGGGGGTAGAGAATATCTACGGGCCTTGGCAGTTGTATCTGACAGCGGATTGGATACAGGCTAATGGGTCAAGTTTGATAATTTTCTCTGGTGTGTAATCCTTATATTCAGGCTTTAGTGGGTAATCAGTAAAATGAATGGACCCAAAGGAAGCACCAGGTGGACAGAAAACGGCAGGCAGAGGGGCAGGAGGGGCAGGAGATCTTGAACTTAACTTATAGACGGCAAATACAAAATATGGTAATAGCTGTATGAGCCAAAGTAACATAACCTTTATTCAAAAATGGCAATAAGTTTGGAGCGTGGGGTCCTTTGGCCTATATAGCACCCCACCTCCAACTTAACATTTTCCATGGGGGTTCATCAGGGCATTGGGGAAAGCTGGGCCGGGGGAATTGGGTACCCAGGTCTGAAGGCAGCAAAATGGCGCTTGGCCCGGGAGTTCTTTCATTGGTCAAAATTCTTGATTTGGCTACCTGATTAGCTTGCTTTAGCGTCATGGTCATGGGGCCGGGCCGCAGGCCCATGCCTCTTTCCTGGGTTGGCTCCTGATTGGTTGCTTGAGAGGACTTCAAACTCATGAAGTTTACATAGGTGCCATCTCTGCCTTCATTAGGCAATTTGAGAGGCTCCTCCTTGGGTGCCACTATGGTTGGGCTGGTGTCGGTATTCTGGCTTTGGGAGCTCACAGGAGCCTCGGCTTGCAGGGGTTTGATCCCCAAAACCCACGGGTGGGCGGCTCAGCAGTCCATAGGCCTGGCGGCCTGTAGGAATCCAGGGCCGGGGTTCAAATCCTGCTCCCGGGCCTGGGTTTCCAGAGGGGAAGCATTGTCAATATTGACAGCAGCTGTCAACTATTGCTAAGAAAAAGAACTGTACTGGCAAGAAAAAAACTCCTACACACATGTCCACTACTAGATCCAATGAGCCTGTACCCATTTTAAACAATCTTCTTCAAGAATTGAACAAGGACAAAGTGAGCTTGACTCCTGTGGCAATAAAAGAAGACAGTCAGGGTTCTTTCATTGAAATGGTTGCTTTTCTTTGTTGGGAAAGAATCCCTACCAAGCTTTTTTGTAGGCCAGTAGTTATGTGGTCAACACTGATGCTGGCCTTGGAGAATCCTTACATAATTTCCACAAAAAAGCTCAAAGTAGGGAACAACATGCACTGGTGTATTCCTAGGGTAAAGCTCATAAGATATGCTCAGTTGTGTCTTCAGGACTTCTCCTTTGATGGGGTATGTCTGACTGACAATCAGATATCTTGCGCTCTCAAAATTCTTGAACTGGTCTTTACGGCGTGGTCTGACTCTCAAGCTGCTACCAGTCCTGTGCCCTTATGAAATGGTTCAGATAGCCACAAATATTGGTTGTGACAGGCTATGGGCGCTACCTTGGAGCTTCTTAGTTATGGTAGGGCAGGAAGCCATCAGTCAATGACATTGGTTGGGAATTTGGTGCTTAGTGGCTCTAAAGTTGTTTACCATCAGAGACTACACCATATGCCCAAGTACATTGAGTGGCTCCTTGGGGTCATGTACTCTGTTGGAGGTAAGACACCAGCAGAATATGCGCAACACAAGAGCCTTCTCTGGGAATGTATTTTACTTGGACTTGCATTTCCTTATTCCATTGGCATAAATTGTGTCAACTTTCTTCCCATAGACAAATCTCTTTTCCTTCCCTTTGCATTCTTCTGGTTACCCAATGTCTGGCTAATATATGCAGCGGTAGCCAAAGTCCTCATCCAGTTGCATCTGGGTTTAGAGGCAATAGCATCTTAATAAAGCGCTTTTGCATAAACTGTCCTATTGTTTCTCTTTCTATAGGCTTTATCTCTTTCTTGATGCAAATAGGGTAACAACCCATGGCTTTTATATTAGTTTTATCTTTTTCTGAGTTGTTACCCATAAAGGGGTTTATGCTTGACCACTTGGAGCCTTATGCATGTATTGCACGTGGACTTTAGTGATCAGTTGGCCTGTTTCCATATCCTTGAGAGTGTAGCTATCTACAACTACTTTCTGGACTACTTTTACTGGTTCTTGTCATAAGGACGCAAGCTTGCTTTCACAACCATACCCTCAGTTGCTGTAGAAGTATACCAGGCTTCCTATTTTGTATACAGGCAGGGCTGGGCAAGTTTTTTCTGCGCAATCCATGCCTTTTTCCTTAGTTGCCAGATTAGTAGAGTATGCTTCAGACTGTAGTTTGATCAGCGTCTGAGCTAACTTCTTCAGATAAGCGTTGTGGGAGAGGGGGTGGTCAGAATTGACTAGACTGTACAGGTGAGGAGGCAGGCTAGAGTGTTGTCCATAAAGGAGCTGGAAAGGACTTTTCCTGGTAGCCCTATGGAATTCAATGTTGTACACAAAAGTGGCTTCCAGAAGATATGTATCCCATTCCAGTTTGGGTTGATGGCTTAGCTGCCTTAGAATCTGTACTAAGCTCCCGTTGGTTCTCTCTACCATTCCATTTGTTTAGTGATGATATGGTGTTGAAAGATTACTGCAAATACCCATTAGTTTGTTCAGTTGTGGTATCATATAGATAGTGAAATTGGATCCATTGTCTGTTAACAAAGTCTGTAGACAGCCATGCTTATAAATGATATTCTTAAGTATCAACTTGGCTGTGGGTAAGGCGGATTGATTTGGGATAGCTTTAGTTTCCACCCACTTAGTCAACTGGTCCATAGCCACTATCACAAATATATTCTTACTCATTATGATGGGCATAGGTCCAACTATATCAATTGCAAATGTATAGAATGCAAAACACGGTCTTGTCAGACAATGCTGGTAGCGCAAGACCTTGGGTTGTTCTATGTTGCAGTAGTGGCAAGCAGCTAGTGTTTCTGCTATGTTGGAATGTATCCCTTCCCAATAGAAATGTTGCTTTAGAAGGTTGAGAATCTTCTGGATACCACCATGACCTACAGTGCAATGTGCTGATACAACTGCATCAGTGTGTAAGGATGGTTGGATATAGGGCAACCATTTTCCTTTATACAACTTAAAAAGCTGATTGTTCTTAACACAGGTGTTTATCACAAGAGCTTTCAGAATTTTCTGAATCTTGAGTGGCTCCACCCACATAGAAGGCTTCAGCATCAACTTATTGTAAATCTCTCTGCTGCTGAGGAAACCAAAGCTATGGCAGGGAGACATGAAAGACAGTATGCATTCTGATGCATAGCGCCAGCGCAATGGATTATTTCTGTCAGGGATCCTTCATTGGGAAGTCTCTCTCCAATGGAGTGAAGGAGAGCTCCCAAGTTGAATTTGACTAGAATGATCCTAATGGAATCCCTATCATTAACATGTGCAAGAGATGACCAAATAAGAAGAATCTTCCCAGGAAGGGAGTGAAATGGTTTAAGAGATAATATATGCTAGTATACCCCAAAACCAACCAGGGGGCCTTGGGATGAATAATGGGGGAAATTGAGCAGTTTCAATGTATGGGGCATGACAGTGGCATGGTCCAAACAATACAAAATGGAGTCTTCTGATTTATTGGTTGGAGTGGGTTCAGGGGTTTCAAAGTTCATGTTAGCCTGGCCAAGCCCAATTAACCAACACAAGGCCCAGATGATAAATATGAGCTTCATGTGGGGAAGGGAATCCTGGGTATCTACTAATCAAAATTTAGGGTTTTTTTTTGAAAATATAAATGTATTAAAATGAAGATAGGAATATAAATTGTTAGAGAAATTTGCTCAGAGGGAATTATTCAGCTTAAATACTGAAGTCAAGTGGAGGAGGGAACATAGTGATTACCAGGTAATCCTGCAAGAGAAGGTTGGAAAGTATTGCTTTGCAGGTCTGCAGCAGGCTACAGCCTGCAATGCAAGAAGAAGAAGTAATTTGGGTTATTGCATTGCAGTATTTTTCTGCACTGTGATTGTGGTTGTCTTTTGGGTCTGGATGAATGATAATTCTTTGGCTTAGTTGATTTGAATCAACTGATTGGCTTGCTGGTTCCCCTGAATATTATTGGTATAGATTTAAGTATTTAATTTTTGTTTGATTGGCTAATTTGGGAATTTCAGAGCTAATTTTAAATGCTCTTTTGCTGTTGTTGTCAGATCCTTCATCTTTTTCCTGGATTTTTTATTTTGAAGTGAAATTTATACTATCATCTTGATTTGAGCTTTTTCTTTTGTTCTTGTTTTTGCTTTTGCTCTTAATAGTGCATTTGTTAATCAATTTTGAATGCGTTATTGAATCAATTAATTTAATTAAACTTTTATATTGTTAATTCCTATTTTTGCATTTAAAGATACAATTTATGTATCACTGTGTCTAACAATTGACCCAGAGTTTGATGTAATGCTTGTGAAAGAGATAAAATCTCTTACAGTAGATGTATTGTGCCAACCAGGATGGACGGGGGCCCGTCAACCCGCCAGGTCACAGACTCAAGTGGGTGAATTACTCTGTAATCTGCCAGCTCAATAAAGGAGATTCCTCAAATGTTCATCAGATTTCCACCAGCTGCATGCCTGTCACAAGTGACAAACTCCTATTGACCATGCTTAATGGAAAACCTCAACTACCGGATTCAAACCCTGACACCCTGCGGGCTGCCAGCCCACAAGACCAGCTGCCCAGCTGCCCACAGATTTTCGGGAACAAACCAGAGCAGGATTTGACTTTGGAGAATCCTCTAAAGCTTGATGAGACAAAATCACCTACATTGACACTCCCCACATTGAAGGTTCCTGTTAACTCAACCAATCAGCGGGCGGGCCTAGCCAAAGAATCCAAAATAACTTGGGCCACCCCGGAAAGGGAAACAAAGAAACTTCCTCTAAAAAGCGGGCCACCCGGAGATGACCGACCCCACAACCTGACTAGAAAAGTTGAGTATTCTCAGTTCAAAACAGCCAATGAATTAACTCCTGCAATGGATGCCACCAAGGACAGGAAAAATCTGGTAGACAGTAACATCTGGGCCAAAGAAATTTGTAAAAGTTTTCTCATGACAGATGGGCATACTTATACCCTGGACCGCCAGGAAGTTGCTTATTGCCATTCTTGCAATAAAGTGACATGAACCTTTGATTCAACCATGTTATTCCATATTTGATATTAGTTATATTTCATCTACAGTCTACCTCCTGTGGTTCCGCACCTCACACCTAACAACCCCAAGAAACTGCGGACCAGCCACCCAACCTTTACCATCTACCAGGAGCTCCCTACAGCCCAGTAAATTTCACTGAGTACCCACCCAACCCTGCGTATTTGGAGTTCACCCTAGAGGAAATCCTAATCTACAACCCAGAGGCCAAAACTAGAGAGACCAAGACCATCTACAGGGAAGGCAACAAAATCACTATACCCCCTGCTATTCCGCAACAAGTACAACTACCTGACTGCGCATTTGGTCCCAATGACTCTGCCTCTCACCCCGCGGCCCAAACGCCCGCAAGAATCTGTTGCTGCCAATGAATCCACTTCTACTCAGATATTTGGAGTGATGTACATCACTCTTACTGGCTTGATAGATTCCATGGTACCTGCCAGCAGACCTTGGGCCCTCCTGGGCAAATTATATCTTATATTGTAAAGTTAGCCCCAATCTTGTGGTGGGCTCTCCCTGCCGGGCCTGCGGGCTGTCTGCCCGCAAGTTACCAGGAACCCCCCACAGGTTGGATCCCTGACAATGCCACTGAAGACCCAGACCTATGCAGAGGTTTTGACTTACATAAATGAGGTTAAGATGAGGCCTGATACTGGCCCCGCCAATGAGCACCAGTTGCTGCCAGACCTCATTCCAGAATTGGCAACACAATTGGCTGGCTCAGGTGATGTAGTGAACAGAAGTGGCAGAAAAAAGTATCACAACTTTTGTTTGCCAGAGCTGGTTCAACCAGGATCTGACGCCCTTGAAACCCTGCCCCAAGGTCCACAGCCCGCTGGCAAGATGCTCACTGACCTGAAGTCCGCAAAAATTGAAGAAGCAAAATCATATGGTATGAAAACCCCACCAATATGGGGATGATCCTATTGTCATTCTCAATAATAAAGTTTTAGGAACCTTTGGTTCAAAAAAATCCTACCTTATCTAGTTTTAGTGATATTTCATCTCAACTCTGGCCAGGCAGATAACCAGGCAACTGCCCCCTCTAGAGACCAACCTGCCAACCTGCCTCAGGCACTATACCATCCCCTTGGAGCCTCCTTTGGACCTGACCACTTCACCAAATATCCACCCAACCCTGCCTACGCTGAGTTCAACTTGGAAAACATACTCCTTGCCAACCCTCTGGCAAGAACTAGAGATATCAAAACTATAGGTTGCAAAGGAAAGTGGTGCATTAGGACGCCAAGATTGTTTTGAGACAAATACAATTACCTGTCCGCCTACCTTGTCCCTATGACTGTCAGGGCCCAGATTGCCCTGGACAGTCAGCTGGCCTCCTTAGAGGTGATTAAACATGCAGCTTGGAAACCCCCACAAAGCACCTTCCAGGGCAAAATACCCCCCTTTCAACTAGCAAATGGCCCGGAATTTGAGAGGCACACAAGCCTCAAATCCTTGGCATCGAGCCTGTTATTGAATTTGGGCCACCTACCTATCGGGAAATGGCACATTGGGAGCACAACCGTTCAATTGCGCAGTTGGGCAATTGATTCATTGCGGGAGCTAAAAATAACTGTAGCAACTTGCCATGCTGCAAATTATAAAAGGTTCATGTTATAGCAGCCAATGAGATCTCACCCTCTTGGCCAAGTGCGCAAATTTTGGTTAAAATTGTAAATCCAACTCCAAATGATGCCATCAGTTCTCTGGTGGCACAAAAGGCCACAGAATCTTCAGTAAGTATAAGTAGTGAGGGGGAGAAGCCCTCCTCACTGTTGACATCTTAATAAAGCAAGTTTATGCCTAGAAATTATTATCTTATTGCAGGAATTGTCTATTTTTGCTCAAATTTAATTATTCTCTTTGCATCTATTCATAAAACCACTACTCAATACAAGCTTGCATATCCATACCCTCCCAGGCATACTCCTGTTGTTCTTGCCAAACCGCCCCGCGCCCTTGACCTGGAGTATTTCCATCCCCATCACCTGGACCTACACCAGTAATGAAGGAGATTCCAACTGCACCTCCTCTCCCCAACGCGCCACCCACTCAGGACTTCAGCAAGCTAGGGTTTGTCTACATCACTGTATTGGGGCTGGCGGACCAAGTTGTGCCCCATACTGGGAGTTGGCGCCCCCTAGCCACTGCTCTAAACTACCTGGTTTGTATAGTGCCTATTGTGTACATGGCCTTTCAGGCCCGGCCTGCCTCCCCTGTGAGAGTCCAGCCGGACTCTGATATGGGCCGTGACAATGACCCCGCCTTTGACCCCTCAAGCAGACCACCCCATAGAACCTGCCACCAACACCACATCCACCCAGCTGTTTGAAGTACTCTACATTAATCTGACAGGCTTGGTGGACTTCATGGTGCCAAACTCTGGTCCCTGATCCTTACTTAGGTGGTCCCTATCTTACTTATCAAGTTGGCACCCATCTTATGATGGGCATTTCCCTCTGGCTCAGCAGTTCATCCACCTGAGTCACCTAATGCCTCTGCCTGGCTTCCTGACATGGAGCCCTACACCTCTAGTAAAAAACAGAATAAATATGTTTGAAATGTTTTGTGATCTAATAAAAGGAACTAAAAGATGGAATTATGACTTTATGGCTATACAATTGATGTGATCTTTTCAAACCTAGTTGTAGTATTTAAGATATATTTAGCATCAAATAAAAGAGGATTATGGGTTATTAAATGCTATATTTAATTTGAAGATAAAAGGGGTTACAGGGATTTACTTTTGATTGGAGGTTGTTAATTAAGCATTATATGGTTAGTGAGATAAGCAGAGAAGCCTGGTGATTGGGTTCCAGAGAGATTGTTTTGTTGGGGATTGAAATTGGGATATGAAGTCCAGGGAGCATTGGAAGGAAAGAGGAGTGATGAGGCGTCCACCTCGGGATAGATGGCTATTGGGAATCTTTTCAGCTACTTTGACAGCATACTTGATTGTGAATTGTTTGGCTTTGTGGCAGTACAGACCCTCTTTCTTTGTGTCAAGGCGAATGTTTTGCTTGACTTTGCTTTGGTTTCCTTTGATCTTCAGTGACATGGTCTTGGCAGAGGGGCGGCTGATTAAAACAGCATAGAAGAACTCATTTGGCTGCAAGTCCTGGGCTAAGAATGTGAGGCTCATATCTGCCTTGTTGAAATGTGAGAACTTGAATTGCGCCTCGTGGCTCCAAATGCCTTCCTGGGTTAGGGGCAAACCAAGAGAGCATGCATCCAGCTGCTTTGGAAGAAGCTCCAACACCAGCTTATGCCAGGTACGGCACACTTGCATTGCAACAGGGAGACTTGCCAGATGGACTTGCTCCAGAATGAGTTGAACTACTTCGAGTGGCAATCGGTTCATGACAATCTTTACTTGATCAGCTTCTATAAATACCCTTTCCACCTGAATGGAAACTCATCTAATTTTAGCATGAAACCACCGATTGACCAGGCAAGTGCTCTTTTTGTTGAAATCAAGCCGAGCAGACTCTACGTTTTTCACAGTTCAAATATAAATGTTAAACTAAACCGAACCAATACTATGAAATTTTAACTCAATAACCAACAGCGCATGAAAATTTTATTCACAGCTTAACCCACATACCTTATGAAATCATAAAAAAATATTATGCACTTTTTCACAAATAATTCCAATCATTGTAGGGCCCTGTATTTCTCCATTTAAAATTTAAGTTAAAAAGGCGAAGTTTGGAACGAAGCGGGTATTTGGAAAGTGCTTTGATCCTTGAACAACAATGTGAGAGGGAGGAAGTGCTCCTAAAAGCCACCATCTTTGTATAAACTCTAAATCAAACCACTTCTTATAAGAGTGGTGAATTTCCAGGAGCCCCACCATTGATCGACTTAGTGGAGCCTCACAGGCACGCCGCAATTTGAGCCATTCGTCTTACTTAGCAGCCAGTCAAATAATGACGTCAAATTTCAAGCGCTATTGCAATTAGTGCTAGTCAACACGAATTATCTTTCCTCTATCCTCATCGAGCCTCGGGAGACTGCTCGAAGCCATCCAAAAGCTCACTACACAAATGCGGCATTGAGTATACAAGCCTCACCAGATCAGCCTTCCCCTAAAGCCAAAGTAAATCTGTTTCGAAGTTACCCCCAGCGATCCACCCCACTGCCCAAATCCAACCACCCCAAACTGACAACTCTCCAGCCAAAAATAAAACATCGAGTCCAGCCCCTGGCTGCCCAGCCACTACACTCAACCTCCATCCCCCGAAACAACTCAAATCCAATAAATCTCTCTGGATCCAAATACAACAAAAAACTACATCCCAAAGGCAATTGTGACGTCAACTCCAAGATATTTTTTAAAAAGGCAATATATTTTGGATTAAAGAGAGCATTTTCCCTACTGATCCAGGGTGAGTAAAAAATAGGATTAAATCATCTTAAAGCCAAGCGAAATTGATATCGCTGTGATAGCGTTAGCCTCGAATTTGAATAAATTATTAACACCATCCGATGGCTATAACAGTGAAGCCAATTCACTTCAAATAAACCGTTCTTTATCCCTTACTTTATTTTTGAGCTTTTTGTAGCTCACCACTATAAATTTTAGAGGTCACACCTATCTCCTTCCTTAGATTTCTCTGTTGTTGTTGGGCACCTGTTGTGATGGTGTCCCTGTTGTTGCTAAGCCTGCTGAGACTTCCCCTTTCTCTTCTAGTATGGTCACACCCTAAGAAACTCTTGTCTGTTCAATCTGAGTCCCCTTCCTCAATCAAGTTTGGGGCTGCTCATAATGTTGGTCATTTTAGGGGTAAAAGTTATCAAGTTTGGATCTGCCCCTATGAGGGTTATTGCACCAATTTAGTGTTAACAAATGCTACTTGTTTGAAAGAAGTTATATCCTTTTTGAATTATAAAGCCTGTCTCTGGCACCAGGGCTTTATTTTCTCTATATGAGATAGAAGAAAAACTAAGGCCCACATGCACTTTGTGAGCCATAACCTCATGTCTGACATCACCTGAACCAGATTAAAATATCCCAGTTTACTAATATACAGAACTCTATTGTTATCTTTCAAGATAAAGCCAATGTTATCATCGCCTAACATGTTAAATCTATTACTAGTACTAAACACACTATGACTGTTGAAATTGTTCACAAGCTTATTGGAATCACCATCTTTGAAGCTTATTAGACCCCCATACATGGCTCATATTTTTAAAAAGAAACCTCACACCCTGAATGATACAGATGACATAGCTCACAAGCAATACACCATTTATGTTGATTGAAAATTAGATTATGAAATTCACACAGCAAGCATTTGGAATTCTTTTATAGCTGAAGAAAAACCAAGGAAGAATGCAGCACTTTCTGAGATCATGGAGCCCAGCTCAAGAAGTTGAGCAGCAAGTTTGAGCCCCTGTTACTTGACCAAGGCTATGAAACTTATGTGCCCCGTGATACACCCATCACAACCCTAACATTAGTTCTCTCTGTTACAACTGTGAAAGTTTGGGCCACATTTCCCAGGTATGCACCAGTGAAAGCTCCATTTTAAAGAAGCCCAATTGCTCCAACTTCTACTGCCCTCACTGTCCCCACCCTGATCCTGGCCAACATCCAAACTATATCAGGATAAATAATTAAGAGTATGTTGCTGAGAAGTCCACCTTGTCCTCCTGCACCACCCCCAACCTATGAATCAAAAGACCAATTATGATTATTTGTTGATCCTAATAGCTTCATTTTCCATTCAAATCAATTAATCATAAATTAGGGTATGCCATGGCCTATTACCAGATCCTGGTCATATACCCTCTATTGTGAAAATAATGGATTATAAAGACACATCTATACTAAACTTTTTGGAGTCTGCCCCATTTGTAATTTTCAATTAGCAGCTGTTGAAGCACCACCCATCCCCAATCCCCAAAACTTCAATTTTGATGTAACTTTCATCAGACTTTCACTTACTATTTCAATAGCTGCCAAAATCCTGAGCACCTAAACCTCTTTAGTATTTTAGAGCTGCCTGAAGAACAGCTTGAATTTGAATATCCTGCTCTGGCTGAAGAGGACCCTACTACAACATGGTCCTTGTTTAGACTGCCTCAAAAACCCCACTAGGCAATCTGGGCCCTTCTGACTTCAACTTACTTTAATTCACTTCTGAAGACCCACATGCATCAAAGCATACATGCCCCAACCAATCAGAAGCCTTTCAAGTATCTAAAAATCTATCCAAGGCAGGTCATACATAATGAGAGAGCCCACACATCTGTTCCTCCTCACTATGATGAACATAGCTAAGTAGGTTTTGCAGATGTTGGAAAATCAGCAATTATTTTCTGTAATAATTTATAACCTCTTCCTGTCACAGTAATTTACATAATGCCTGGTATTACCTTTCCTGATTGAAAAGGCTTGGAAGACAGACAAACAGCTAACTAAGTTGACTGGGTTGATGGATTTAAACCGAATCATTGATCAAAAATGGGTCACTGCCGCTCCAGTTTGTCAGCATGATTTGATTACACCATGCAGGTTGATACTGATAAATATATGTAATCTGAGAGTCACTCAATACAACCTCATTTATTAGAATGGTCAACAGAAAATAATCACTCAAGGGTTTTTTGTGTACTGGACAAGGAATGCTTTGTATAATTGTCGTAACTGTGCTGTTTTAGCAGAGTTACAAGGGGAAAATATTTAGAAACTAGATAATAATCTTTATTGAGAGATAGTGATTATATAGTTATTGTGAATCAAGGACAACAGGAACATGATTGTGTTGATCACACAGTTGGATGATGAAGGGGGTGGCTTGATCCTTGTAATGAGTCAAGCGCCAAAATGAGTTACCCACTGGGAAGGATCAGCTTCTGTTCATGTTATTGTATTTGTTAATTTGAGTTGTCTTCCTAACTTGGCTTTGGAGGAATGGATATTCGGGTCGCGGGTTGCAAACCTGCTTACTCAGAACCTTGCTGGAAGGTTGAGCCTGCTGTTTTGACACCCCCTGGCTGAGGGTTGGCCTCCTCTGGGGGTAGGTTGTCTGGGAGGTTGTCAGGGGCATGGGCGCCATACTGGACTAACTGCTGCTTGGTGGCAGATAACACAGTCTCTCATTGTTTTTGTCTTGCCTTGAAGGGTCTGAGGCAATCATGGTGGAGGACTTTGTCCTTTTTACGTTTTCTGAGCCCTTGCACAAGGTAAGTGTTGTTTTCATTTACCTTTAGGATGATGGCAGGGCCAACTTTTTCTGGTTGCAATTTACTCTTGTTGGTATTCATGACCCAGACTTTGTTGCCAACCTTGTGTCTGTCTTTGATGAGAGCAAAGGTCTTTTGTAGACGCTTTTCCTCTTTTCTGGTTAGTTGCTATTGGCCTGTATGACCTGGGGGGCTGAGCGGGGAGGAACCTTGTCTGGCATCTCCAGCTTAGGTCCTGATAGCGCCTGGATGATATTGGGTTGTGTTTCATAAACTAGCTCAAAGGGGCTTTTACTGGTGGATCTGTTCACACGAGTACAGCATACAAGCAATGCAGTTGGTAGCTGCTTGTACCAATCCTTGGGTCTACTGGCGGTGAGATTGGCCAAGGCTTGCACAAGGCTGCCATTTTGCCGCTCCACGCGTCCATTGGCCTGAGGATGGCAAGGTGTTGTCACCGTGTGCTGGACCCCATTCTTAGTGAGGTATATGTTGGTATCTTCAGAGGTCAATTCTTTGCCTCCATTGGTTATCAGGAGTTCTGGCTTTCCAAACTTGCTGGTGATTTCTTTTCCTATGAAGCGTTGTACGTCAATGCTGGTATGTGATTTAACTGCTTGGGCTACTGGCCAGCGCGTGACAAAGTCAATGGCAGTAATAATGTACTATTTGTCATTATGTTTTCCGGGCATAGGCCCCACAATATCCAGGGCCCATAATTTAAATGGTAGTTGCATGCAGATGGGTAGTACTGACTTAGGCAGGGTCTCACTCCTTGCAATTGTTTCACATACTTTGTACTGGTCCAAGACTTCTTGAACATCTCAATATAAAGTTGGCCACCTGGCCTTGTGTTTTAGGAACTTGTAGAGATTACAACTCTTTGTATAGCCCAGGTCTCTGTGATAGCGCAAGATGGTATCTACTTGCTGATGTGTGGGAATGTATGGGATGGTTGTCCCGCCGGACATTTTTTGGTGTAGGGTTCCATAGACATTGGCAAATAGGTGCTCGTTTTGATGACAGTTTCTCTTGTGATATCTGTAGTACTGGGGGGAATCCTTTGTCTTTTTTACGCAACACCAGGAGAGGCCAGTCTGAGTCAAGTCCATTCTTGCCCCTTGTGGCTCTGACGTATAGTTGTGACAGCGCATCAGCCATGGTCAGCTCTGGGCCCGTCTTGTATTGTATAAGCATGTTGAACCTTTTGTAGAAGCTCCATCCATCTGGCTTGTCTGCAGGATAGGTTTGCTTGGGTTTTGAAGTAGATTAGTGATTTGTGGTCTGTCAAGGCTGTGAACTCTTCTTGTTGTTCTAGGTAGCAAATCCATTTGACTAGGCAGTGCACAATTGCCAACAGCTCTTTGTCATGTATGGGGTACCGGCACTTGCCATCTGTCAGCTTGCGTGATTTGTAGGACACAGGTAGGAAATCACCATCATTGTTTTTGATTTTTAGTACCCCTCCAATGGATGTGTCAGAGGCGTCTGTCTCCATTTGATATTCCCCATCACATTTAGGGTATTGAAGGATAGGTGCTGTTGTGAGTTTCTCTTTAAGGCATCTGAAACAGAGGTCTTGTTAGGGGGTCCATACAAACTTAGATTTGGCGCCAGTAATGGCGGACAGAGGTGCAGTTAGGACGCCACAGTCAGGTATGAATTGTTGTAAATACTGTAAATTCAGAACCTGAACGTAAAAATGCAGGATTGTCAAATCCTTGGTCCAAATTTTGAATCACTTTTGCGGGCAACTCAGCTGAGTGAAAAATAAAATATTTAATAAAATCAACCATTTATTTTGATTTTTTTTGGCTTATTTAAATTGGCAAATTTTGAATCTCTTGAGCAGATAACTCAACTAACAAAAGACAAAACTCAGCAAACAAATGCGGGATACATGAATCAGAAATGCAGGATTCTAATGTACAATTTGAGATTTCCTGTATTTCAATTGAATCATGGACATCATGTAAAAATTAACAAATCTGAAATTGCGGGATTGTCAAATCCAAGAACCAAATTTCAAATCATTATTGCAAGGAATTTGAAATAAATATAATTTATTGGTGTCTCAAAAAGAATGCTAAAGGATATAGGGTGGATTTGTGCTAATTCTTTTAGGAATCATAGGCATTCTCAAAAATCACCCTATTCCATTTTAGGACGGCTAAAATTTAGATGCTTGATTACAGTAGATTTCAGAAGACACTAATAATAAAGTAGAATTATATATTACAATCTATCTTATCACATTGTCTTTCCTTTGATGTGTTGATGATGTGTTTGCAATTAATTGGACAGCTTCACCTCCAGTCACCTTGGCAATAGGAAATCAAGCTGTCCAATTAATTGCAAACACATTATCAACACATCAAAGGAAAGACAATGTGATAAGATAGATTGTAATATATAATTCTACTTTATTATTAGCGTCTTCTGAAATCTACTGTAATCAAGTATTCTTAGTAGCAATACATGAATAAATAGTTAGTAAACTAATGGTTTATCTTTCCCCCCTCTCCTTCTTCCTTGAAACAAATTTTTTTTGGCCCCTGGCTATGCCAGGGGCCAAAAAACTTTTAAAAAATTTCTGCGTCATCAGGAGAGTAGCTCATAAATGATTATATGGTTTTATGGTCGCTATTTTAGTGATTTAAAGTGCAGAATATTGCATCATTTCCAGTTTAGATAATTTTTCATTTCACTTAATTTCATGTCTAAACATGGGTGTTTAGATTGGATTTTTCATTTAATTTTATCCAGAGTGGAGCTTCTTGATTTGGGTTGATTTGTCCTAGTTACTTACTGTACATTCAATTTGGATTCCAGTTCCCGCAATTATTATTTGAGTTTACTAGTGGCATTCAAAAGCAATTTGAAATTTGGTTCTTGGATTTGACAATCCCGCAATTCCAAAAAACATAGTAAACTTAATGGAAATGGTTGATGGATTTGAACGCTTCAAATCTGATTCCAGTTAATTAATTTTGTCCATTGGAAATATGCAGTTCAACTTGAACTTTGCAAAGTGTCTATGAGTTCCCGCATTTTTAAAAATTCAAATAAATACTCAAAAAAAATCAATTTAATTAAAAAAGGCTATCCCGCAAAAGTGATTCAAAATTTGGACCAAGGATTTGACAATCCCACATTTTTATGTTCAGGTTCTGAATTTACAGTAGGCAACCATCCCCAGGAATGTGCGGAGTTCTGAATTGTCCTTTGGCAGTGGCATTTTAAAAATAGCCTGGATCTTCTGTCTGGCAGGTTTAATGCCATCTTTTGAAACTATGTGTCCCAAGAAGGGTAGTTGTTCACGGAAGAACTGACACTTGGAGGGTTTGGCTAGTAGCTTATGTTGTGCTAGGGTGGCAAAGACAGCCTCTAGGTCCTTGTGATGCTGTTCCACTGAGGGGCTGTAGACAATGATGTTGTCCAGGTATACCAGGGCATGCTTGCCAATGTGGGGAGCAAACACCTTGTTCATGAAGGTCACAAAGATTGACGGGGCGTTTATCATACCAAAGTTGAGTACCACACACTTGTACAAGCCATATTTGGTGCAGCAGGCTGTTTTAGGGATATCTTCCTCCTTGATATAGATCTGGTTATAGCCTGCCGTCAGATCAATCTTGGAGAAGACCATAGCACCACCCAAGGCATCAAAGAGGTCATCAATGAGTGGTAGAGGGTAGCAATTCTTGATGGTAACTTTGTTTAGAGCTCAGTAGTTGGTGACTAAACTTAGGGTACCATCTTTCTTTGCTACAAAGAATACAGCGGCACCAAAAGGGGACTATGAGAGGCGGATAAGTCCTCTCTCCAATGCCTCTTTTAGGTAAGCACACATAGCGTTGTCCTTGTTTGGGGTGAGGCAATAGATGGGTTGCGCCTAGGTACTGCTCCTTTGAGTTGAATGGAGTGTTGGATGTGTTTCTCTGGTGGCAACCCAGGTAGAGCCTCCTTGAATATTTCTGGGTGACAAGCTACAATTTTGCAATCCTGAGGTGTGGTGGTGTCCTAGTGATCTTTAAAAATGGATAATCTCTTACTGACAGGAGTCCCAGTCAATTGTCTTGAGGTTCTCCTGCTTGTCCAGAGTCTCTGTTATACATACAAAGACATGGTCACACAGGAGTTGGTCTACTGAGTCAGGGTAGATCTGATGGTTGAAACCTTTGCATTTGATGGTCAGGACAGAGGTCGCCCAGTCTACATGGGGGTTGTTCTTTTGCAGCCAGTCCAGTCCCAGTACAATGTTAAACTTGGGAAAGTCAATGACAGGACCGTGGATGGTGGAATGTAGGTTCTCTAGCATGACAGAGAAGGGGGCAGTTTCCCATGTTACGGCAATGTGATGTTTGTCAGCTAAAGCCACATTTTTAATCCGCAAAGGATTAGTGGCTAACTTGAACTTATCTAAAAAGCTGCTGTTGACCAGGGTTCAATCTGCGCCCAAGTTCAGGAGTGCTGAGCCCGTGTAACTTCAAAAACGGGAAGGATAAGACACCAGTTTATCTGGGTGTCTGGCAATGGTGTACATTACTGGATCTTCCAAGGGTACTTGAATCATTGGGCACTAGTCCACATCCTATGGCCGGTATTTATTGTTGGGCAAGTCAGAAATAGTCTGGGGAGAGCTTGGCTTGCTAAATGCTCTTCCCGGGCTTTTCCCTTGTCTTGATTGTCCTGAGTGGCAGTGACACAAAAATGGGTTTGGTTTGACTGGCCGTTGTTTCTGTTTCCATACCCATTGAAGCCTGTGGGCTTATGGTTTGCACTACCATTGCTATTCCTGGGGGGTGTTCTATTGTTGTGCCCAGCAGTGTGAGAGTCCTTGGGTCTCTCTTTTTCCTGTTTGTGCCTTGTGAAGAGCGTTGGATGTTTGTTCCACTTTCTCTGCCTTGCAGTATAGGCTTTGCAAGTTGATTACTTGATCCAGGTTCACATATCTCATTACGTGTGACTTGAGGGCGTTGTAGTACATGAGGTGGGTGGCTGGAGTATCAAAAGCCATATTGAAGAGGGCACATAGTTGGAGTTCCTTGTAAGTGTGGGTGAGCTTTTTTACGATGCCAGTCTGGGTCAAGTTCTTCACTTGGAAGATGATCATGAGTGTGGTGTCCTTCAGCACAAATCTTGCCAGGAAGTCTTGTTTGAAGGTGTCCCAATTCTTCTCAGTGTGTTCTTCATGTCACTTGTTGCACCAGGTGTCAGCGTTGTGAGTCAGCCAAATGAAGATTTCTGAAATCCAAAATCTCTGTGGGCATTCCATCTGAGCTAGCTTGCTTTGGGCAGATTTAATCCATGCCGCGGTGTTATTATCATTGGCTCCTAAAAAAGGTTCCAAGGCAGCACTTTGAAGTCTTTAGGCTACATAAGCTGGCATGGTGCTTTCATCAGTTGGGCAAGGCATCACAGGGGTAGCCTGGAAGAACCCTTGTGCAGACATGGCATTGAAGGCAGGATCACCGTGTTTTGGTACAGGTCAAAGCCATCAGGTGTTTCTGTACCAGGTGTGTATGGAGTCCAGTCTAGCAGGAGGCCAGACATGATTCTATCAAGAATTTGTTGACCAGGCGGGTACAGGCAACAGGCGGAATTTTGGGGAATAAAGTAGGATGGGGAACCTACCCTGTACTACCAATGTTGTGACTGTGCTGTTTTAGCAGAGTTACAAGGGGAAATATTTAGAAACTAGATAATAATCTTTATTGAGAGATAGTGGTTATATAGTTATTGTGAATCAAGGATAACAGGAACATGATTGTGTTGATCACACAGTTAGATGATGAAGGGGGTGGCTTGATCCTTGTAATGAGTCAAGCACCAAAATGAGTTACCCACCGGGAAGGATCAGCTTCTGTTCATGTTATTGTATTTGTTAATTTGAGTTGTATTCCTAACTTGGCTTTGGGTGAATGGATAATTGGGTTGCAGGTTGCAAACCCGCTTACTCGGAACCTTGCTTGCGGGTTGAGCCTGCTATTTCAACATAATGGAAACATGATAGGAGTCATAGATCCAGGTGGTATTTATTAGCTTTTAAATTTGGTACATATTGGAAAATTTTCACTGTTCAACTCTAAGGGTTGAGCCCTCCTTAAATTATTCAATAATCCAAATTATCTCCTGGTCTAACTTTATTTTTTGAGTGTATTCTGTAGTGGGCCTACTCCACTACATTCTGTATAACCTTATCTTGAGTCAGATTATCACTGGAAGATGGGGCCCTGCTTTGGGTTCTTTGTTGTTAGTGCCTACTAACGTTACCCCAACACATTCAAATCTTGGAGTCTTTCCTGCAGAATCTGGGCCTGGGAAAGTTGTGACTTCCCAATGTCCAGAGTTCTATTCTGAAGAATCTTTGATTTTTTCATAGAATATCTATCTGGGACTCCCTTGGTTGGGTTTAATCATTTTATTGAACCCCAGTGTTTATTTTAGAAATTTTACTAAACAGTATTTGAAGCTTTGGTGGTAGTTAATCATTAACTCCTATTGGATTTTGGTGGTTATTCACCACCACATGGAGACCTATTCTTACTATCTGTCAATTTCTGTCACAATCTGAACCTGGTTATAACCTGTGTTGAGGTCAAACTTACTGAAGACTTTGGCACTGGCCAGTTGATCAAAAATGTCATTGATCAGAGATATGGGATACTTATTTTTAATATTAACCTCATTGAGGGCACAGTAGTTTGTGACCAGACAGAGAGACCTGTCTTTCTTGGCCACAGAGAATGCCAAAGTCACATACAGTGTCCTGAATATTCCTGACACTAAGATAACATGGCAATCATCACAATGAGGAAGGCAAAAGATAAAAAATATGATCTTCAGTTTTCCCAATAGGGGGAAACTGCTGCTAAAATTCAAAATCTTAAATTTGGATTAAAATTGGATTCTAAAATCCAAACTCCTTTGGTGCAGGTTCTACTGCGTGCCCATCAGCCACCCACTCCCCAGAGATGCCCAGCTTGGGACCCAAAATCAAGCAAGAAGTCCCTGGGGCAACCCTGGTAACCCCAAATTTGGAGACAATAAAAATTATTTTTGTCCAAAATTCTGGGACCTCAGTTGTTGCCCCCATTTGAGAATCATCCAAACTCAGATTCCACAGCCAAAGCTTGTCAAAAATAGATACCTCAAATATGGTGAATTTTGGGGGTTTATCATTAGGTTCTGAACTTGGATGCTTCAAGAAGAGTTATCTCAAGCAGAATGAGGCCAAATTAGCCAGCTTCTAAACTTTTGGGCCTGGCCAAACCCAGAATCACCCCAGAAAGAGAATTTATCCTAAATCTAATATCCTAGGTCACACAATCCAATACTTCAGCTCCTTCTGCCTTGCATCAGAAACACTATATAATAAACTTGGTTGCTTGAAAATAGGCTGTACTATAATTAAGAGAGTTATCTCCTATTGTATATCAAATAAAATGTTTATACTTTATAGTTAAAATCACTAGTATTAGAAACTACATTACCAATATCCAATTACCCTACCTGATAAGGTCAAGTGGCAGGTGGCACTATTCAAGGAGAACAATGAGGATATATTAAGCAAATTGTGAGCTTCCTGAAGAGCACCAGGCCAAATTGGGAATGTGGAGCAAGCATTTGAGTACCTCTTGATGTGTAGCATAAGAGAGATGTCAAAATTAAAGCCAAGAAAATCATTCCAAGAGGTAAATTGGAATAATAATTTGAGGCAGAGAAAATATAAAGGGCTGGCCAAGGGGCAGCCAAAGAATCAGCAGCCAGTTGCATAACTGCTGAAGCTAAATTATCAAACACTGCGGCCAACAGGCCCAGATGGGTAAGTATTTTGAAGAACTTCTTTTATTTCTCAGAGTGAGTAAAGTATCTAGAAACAAGTTTCTAGAATGGGATGAGGGAAGTTTTCAGGGAGTTTAAAATGAGGGTTGTGGGAATTCTGCAAAATCTGATTAGTTGGCACAAATCTTTTCAGCAGTGGGAGGGAATTTATTGGAATTTGATTCAATGAAGTCATAATTTGAAATTTTGCAATTAGCAGGTTGTGTCAGGGATCCATCATGTGGTAGGTTCCTGAGAATTTGCAGGCAGACAGCCCACAGGCCCATAAGGAAGGGACCACCACAGGATGGGGGCTAACTTTACAATGTAGGATAGTGATTTTCTGAGGATGGACCAGGGCTGCTGGTGCACCATAGAATTAATTAAGCCAGTGAGGGTGATGTACATGACTCTGAATATCTGGGTGGAGGTGGACTCACTAGTAGCAACAGATTCTTGCAGGCGGTTGGGTTTCAGGATCAAAGGAGGGGTCATGGGTACCAAATACACAGGCAGGTAGTTATATTTGTTGAAAAATAGCAAAGTTTGTATGTTGATCCAAGTTCCTTCACAACCAATAAGCTCTATTTCTCTGGTAAAGGCTTCTGGGTTGTAAATTAGGATCTCTTCTAAGGTAAACTCCAATTAATCTGGGTTTGGAAGATACTATGTAAAATGAACCAAGCCACAGGGAGCTCCTAGAGGAAAGAATAATTTGGGTGGTTGGTATGCTTTTTCTTGGGCTTGGTGGGAAGCAGGAACAGACCTGGGGAGATTGAATTGAAAATAGTAAGGTGCTAAAAGGATGTAGGGTAAGACCTGTGTGAACCAAAGGTTCATAAAACTTTATTATAAGGATGGCAGTAGGCATTTTCTTGTCATTTCTTGGGTATAAGTATGCTCATCAAAACTGTGAAAACTTTTGCAAATTCTTGTGGGCCAGGTGGTAGCATTTACCAGGATTTGGAAATCTTTGGTTGCATCCAACGTAGACAATTCAACATTGGCTGGGCTGGAACAGGGAATCTCAATTTCCTTCTTTGAGACATGGGATTTGTCATCATTTGGCAACCCTTTTTCTTGGGTAAATTCCTGCAGCACTCCATTGGTGGTGGCCCAAGTTATTACAGGGATATTTCTTGGGTTGGTTCTCCTATTAGCTAGGCTAAGATGATCCCTCAGAGGGCAGAGTTTGATCATAGAGGCTACTACACTGGTGGTTTTTAGAGGTTTCTCTGAAGTCAAATCTATCTCTGATTTGAGCCCAAAAAATGTAGGCTGGTGGCCTGCAGGGTCCCAGGGTTTGAATCTCTAAATTGGGATTTTTATTTCCTAATTGATAGCAGGAATTTGTCACTTGGGACAGGTTGAGTGCTGCCTTCTTTAAACAATGTATATCACATAGTTCTCTTATTGTAATTAATTGGCACAAAGAAGGGCAGGTCCAGATTTTCAAGGGCTATCTGTGAAACTCCAGCTCTGACCCATTTTTTTGTCAATAACAAAATTCAAATTGTTCAAAATTTTCAAGGGTTTGGATGATGATCTACATTAGTTTTTTATCTTTTGAAGTCACACTATTCCTTTCATTTGACATTCTATTGTAACACTGCCTCTGGAAAAGATCTACCAATTCATTTTTTTGCTGTGCTAACATCTTTTCTAGAGTATGAGGCTCAACAATCAACTACTTTTTTTGCAGAATCCCCCTCAGAGGATACCAAAAGCTGGTATTATGAAGAACCATCACAACTTAATTCTTTGAAAATTATTATCTGGCCCACCCTGTCACGGCCCATACCAGAGTCCAACTGGACTCCAACAGGGGAGGCAGACCGGGCTTGGAAGGCCATGTACAGAATAGACACAATCCTAACCAGATAGTTGACTGTAGTAGCTAGAGGGCACCAACTCCCAGTATGGGACACGGCCTGGTCAGCCAGCCCCAATAATGTGATATAGACAAACCCCAACTTACTGAAATCCTGAGCAGGAAGCGTGTTGGGTGGAGGGAGAGTAATGGGAATTGCCTTCATGCTTGGTAGTATGGTCACTCTTGGGTGTCCAGAACAAAGATCCAGGTGGTGGGTGTGGTGGAACTCCAAGTCAAGAACTCTAGATGGTTTGGCCAAAGGGACGGGAGCTGAACCAGGTGGGAATGGATAGATGTGTTTATACTGTGTAGTGGATTCACAAATAGATGCAAACAGAATGGTTATATTAGAGCAAAAATAGATCATTCCTGCAAGAAAATAATGGGTCCTGGGCATGTAAATAGTTTATTTCAAGATGTCAACAGTGAGGAGGGCTTTCCCTCACCACTACTTATACTTAATGGTGATTTTGTGGCCTTTTTGCCACCAGAGATCTGATGGCATCAATTTCAGTTAAACTTACAAGTTTGACAGGAATTTGCGTACTTGGGCATGGGGGTGGATGATCATTGGTTGCTATAACAGGAACTTTGCTTGAGCTGCAGCATGCCAAGATGCCACAGCTATTTATAGAAATCACAAGCAATTGAGCACCTGATTGCACAATTGAACAATCACGCTCCTAATGTGTCATTTCCCAATAATTAAGTTGGCCAAATTCATTAGTAAAATCAAAGCCAGGGATTTGAGGCTTGTGTGCCTCTCAAATCCCGGACCATTTGTTAATTAAAGAGGGGTATTTTTGCTCTGGGAGACAATTGGTGAAAGTTTCTGGGCTGTGGGTTGTTTGGTCTCTAAGAAGGTCAGCTGGTTGTCAAGGGCATTCTGGGCCCTACATAATCCCCTACCTGTCAGGAATGAAGTATGGAAATAAGATTCCATGAGCCACCATAACTTCAGACCATTGACTACTCCAATTATCTTATCATTCATCCAAGAAGATCCAGAAAGAGACAAGACAAGATAATTCAAAAGACAAGGACAGGATTGAAGAACCATAAGATTTAATGAAGCATCATAAGGAGAATGATGTATAAGGGTTAAGAGAAAGGGAAAGGTAATTTACACTCATCAATTCTTGAATGAGAGGAGTCAAGTATGCTACAAGAGGAATATAGCATTTTGAAGGTATATTGAAACATGTAACAGTGGTTCAATAATGGCATCAATAGATTCCTCTTGGTTTCAGCTTTCAGGAATGCCTTTAAATGTTGAGATTGGTTCTCTAGCCGCAGAGAAACAATTTTTTGAGGATCAGCAATTATGCACAAGAAGACAGATAGTTTGAAAGGTATTTGGACTGCAAAAGCACTTGGAAATGGCACAATTGAATTAAGTTAATATAAAACCTATTTAAAATCAAGTTTAAACATGGTAAAATCAAGTAAATTGATATAAAATGTAGTCAGGATTCTGAATCCTGACACTACCATAGTTGAGCTTGCAGAGTGCGGCTCTTTATTTGTAGAATTGTATTCCTTCAGCAGAATAGCAGCATTCTCCAAGTTAGATTCTGGTTCCCAAGTATTCTCTTCATTGGGGTACCATTTTCATTTGACCAGGAAATGAGGTTTTTGGTATCAGAGTTTATGTCTCAGGATGGCTTTGACCTTGTGTTCTGTGAAGCTTCCTACTTTGATGGGAGGGGGAGCCGTTATCACTATATGGTGCAGGAGAGAAGGTCCATTCTTTTTTGATAATAGGGATTGGTGGAATACATCATGAATCTTCCATCTGGGGGCAGTTCTAACCAATACGCTACAGCACCAATACACTGTAAGACCTTGTAATGACCTGTTTGTCTGGGACTCAAGCTAGCCCACATGGCAGTGGTTTTGATGTTCTTTGTGCTGAGGTACACAAGGTCTCCTACTTCAATTGGGGAGCCAGGACTTTGTTTCTTGTTGGCAAAATCCTTGTACACCTTTACTGCTTTTCTCAGGTTCTGGGCACATTCTTCTTGACACGCATGGATGTTGCTGACCCAATCACGTCCATCTGGGTTGTTGGCTTCCTCTGTGGGAGGATTGTCCCATGTGGGGTTGAATCTGTAGTTGGCTTTGAAGAGGGGCATACTGGTGGAGCTGTGGTATTGGTTGTTATACACAAACTGAGCCATTGGCAGGTGTGTTGCCCAGTTGTTCTGTTCCAAGTTTATTTAGCATCATAAATACTTTTGAGGACCTGGTTTACTCTCTTGGTCTGCCTGTTGCTCTTAGGATGATATGCTGTAGACAACAATATTTTAATTCCCAAGTCCTTTAGGATTTGGGCCCAAAACTTGGAGGTAAACTGAGGGCCTCTGTCTGAGACCACCTCTTGTGGGAGTCTGTGGTTCATTAATACTCAGTTCCTGAATAGGATGGCTGTTTCCTTTGCAGTTACTTTGGTTGTTGTTGGTATGAAGTGAGCCATTTTGATGAAACAGTTGACAATTATAAGGATGGCATTGAATCCCTTTGAATTAGGTAGTTCCACAATGTAGTCCATAGATACTGACTTCCAAGGGCCCTCTTCAATCTGGAGGGATTACAGTAATTCTTCTGGCCTTCCTTGCTTAGGCTTGGTGCGTCCAAATGTCTTGCAACCACTGAGGTATCCTTCAATCTTTGGCTTCATCCTGTTCCACATGTAGGTTCTCTAGATTCCTTTGAGAGTCTCTGTACGCCCAGGGTGTCCTGACATGGGGAGTTGTGGTATTCCTTCAGTATCTCTAAGCGCAGTGGGCCTTCTGGTATGTATGTCAGGGACCCACTCTTGGGCGGCTGGCCTGCCGGTTTTGGAGGTAACTTGGGCCGGGTTTTTTGCGGTCAGAGCCCACCACAAGAGAGGTGCTAACTTCAAGAGGTAAGAAGCAGACTTTCCTAACCAAGATCACGGGCCGGCAGCCGGTACAATGGTGTCCACCACCCCAGTGAGAGTGATGTACACTATACCAAAAAGCTTGCTGGTATGGTTGGTTGGCAGGTTGGAGGAAGAGGCTGGCATCAGGTTTGGTGTTACGGATGGTTCCATATAAACGTTATAGGCCGGGAGGTAGTTGAATTTTCCTCTAAATAACTTGGGGGTAGAGAATATCCACGGGCCTTGGCGGTTGTATCTGACAGTGGATTGGATGTGGGCTAATGGGTCAAGTTTGATGATTTTCTCTGGTGTGTAATCCTTATATTTGGGCTTTAATGGGTAATCATTAAAATGAACGGTCCCAAAGGGAGCACCAGGTGGACAGAAAACTGCAGGAAAAGGGGCAGGAGGGCTGGGGGATCTCAAAATTAACTTATAGACAGCAAATACAAAATATGGTAATAGCTGTATGAGCCAAAGTAACATAACCTTTATTTCAAAATGGCAATAAGTTTGGAGGGCGGGGTCCTTGGGTCTATATATCACCCCACCTCCAAACTTAACATTTTCTGTTGGGGGGTCATTAGGGCATTGGGAAAGGCAGGGCCAGGGAAATTGGGGATTTGGGTCTAAAGGCAGCAAAATGGCGCTTTGCCTGGGAGTTCTTTCATTGGTTGTGACTCCCAATTTAGCTACTTGATTATCTTGCTCTAGCGTTGTGGTCATGGGGCCAGGTTGCGGGCCAGTGCCTCTTCCTTGGGTTGACTCTTGATTGGTTGCTGGTGAAGACTTCAAACTCATGAAGCTAATAGTTGTTGCCTGGTTGCCTCCATTAGGTGTTGTGATTGGCACTCCACTTAGTGCACTAATTTCCTTGGCTCAATCTGTTTCACTGGGTAGGCCATCATCTTCAGCGTCAGCTTGCGGGGGCTCAACCCCAGAAAAACGCAGGCGGGCGGTCCCGCGGTCCATAGGCCCAGCGGCCCAGGGGAATCCAGGTTCCGGGTTCAATTCCCGCTCTTGGGCCTGGGTTTCCAGAGGAGGAGAATTGTCAATCCTGACAATGTAGTTGCATCCATATAGCTGTAGGGTGTTTTCATGTAAGGAGTAACCTGTTTGGTAGGATCAAATGTTGATATCTTTCTTTAAGTCTTCCATGATGGTGATGCAGTGCTGGTCTACGGTCTGAGCTAGTTGGATTGCTTCCCTTCCCTGGCTAGTCCCAGGAATAGGAGCATTGGCTCAATAATGTTTGGGGACAGCAAGGATTTAGTGTTGAATTCTTCAATCTCTTTGGCACTAGGAAAAAGGTCTGCTCTTTGGCTTAGGGCATCAGGTACAATGTTGATCTTGCCAGTCTTGTAGCTGATTGATAAGTTGTAATCTGCTAGTAATAGGGCCCATCTAGCCTGTCGCTGATTCAGTTGTCGCGGTTTGAAGAAGTATGTCAGGTTCTTGTGATCTGTCATGATTCTTACTGGGTGGTTGGCGTCACACAAGTATCTTCTCCAATGTTTCAAGGACTGGATGATAGTAAACATCTGGGTCATTATTTTTCTTGTTATGCCTAAGCGCTGGACTGATTATTTTATAACTTAATTACATTATTCATATTCAAATTATTCAGAAAGATTAAAATCCAATCAATGTCAAATCTTTAATTGATCTTGGGCTTAGATATTTTTTTTAAAAAAAATAATTTATCAATTTTAGAATTGGAAATTGCACCTTATAATATTGCTGGAAATATCTTAAGTGCTACTACATACTACAAGCTAAAAATATTTATGATGAGTTGCATGGGAGAGTAATAGCAGCCCCAAAGCTATAAATTCTATTACCCTATCTTTGGCTCATCATAAATATTCTTAGTTTGTTTCAAAAAAGGTTGTTGTTTTTGAAAGACTGATAACTCTATTTAAAATACACCCTCTAGTAAGCTGCCCTACTTCATGAACTTGCCCTAATGCACCACTAGCATCTTCTGATATTTTTGTTTCTCTGGTATCATCACGTGATTTCAAATGATAAGTTATCTCAGAATATTCTGAGAAACTTTCAAATGTTAAAGGTGAAGTATACAACTTCCCATCTTTCATCAAATATGAAATATTAATGCACAGATTTTTAACTTCAAGCTTTCTCCTTATAGGCCTAACTTTTCTCTCATAAATATAAAAGAATGACTTTTGAGAAATATTTGAGCCTGATAGCGCTGATTTATATAATTCTTTTCTTTTTTCTTCTTGCTCAAAAATATTTTTAATATCATTTATATTCTTAATATAAAGCTGATTTTCTTTCTCTTTTAATGTTTTTGATATTAAACCAAAGTGACCATCAACAATACTTTTCCCATGACATTCTACAAATATATTGTATTTAATAGACCCTTTAATTTATTGTGGTGCCTCTTTAAATAGGTAATATAAGAATTCATAGGTTCTAAAATGGTTTCTATTATCAGTCCATACTTTGATATTATTTTTTTTAAACTTATCTGATTTAAGAAGACTTATTAGACATTCACCTGAAAACAAAGAATCATGAGAAAATATTTGAGATAAAAAATCATGTTATTCATATTTAACTTTATTGTTTTCTTTAAATACCAATGCAAACCCCAATAAAGAAATAGGTCTTTTGGAATAAAAACAGTTATTGGTTTCAATTGGACCACCACCAACTTTTAAATTATCCTTAAAATCTATGACTATAATAAATGATTCATTATCTAATTCATTGATATCTTTCTTATATTCCCTATTTTGATGAGCATAAAAGTCTTGGTGCTGATTAATAGCTTTTAAGTCACTGTTTATAGATTCTGGCAATAATAAGTTTTTACTTTCACATTCTTCTTTTCTTTTTTCTAAGGATGATTTAAGTTACAAATATTACACATGTCAGTTTGTTTTTTTACTTTTTATTATATTTTTTGGTATTAATTTATAATAAGTTGAAAGTGATATTGAAATTTCATTTTTTATTTTCATATTTTCATATATTTCTTTTTTGTTTTTAATAGAGAATATTTTATTTCAGTTGAATATTCATTCACTTCTTTTTCAATGTCTTTATAAATTTTTCTGGTGCTTTTTTTTGTAAACTGGCTTGTTTCAAAAGAATTTTCCAGTAGTTTTTTAATTATTTATTTTTTTATTGAATAGTTATTATCTTTTTGGCTTTTTGTTTAAGCTTACATTTTTATTTATTTTTCTTGAGTATTCAAACTCACTTTTGGTTATAATAAATCCCATATCAGTAAGCTCTTTTAAAGAGTAACTGGAAGTAACCAGAGATCTCAAGACTGGAAGATGCTTTTGAGGAGCAGATTTCAGAAGATCCTTTAAGTTGTCAATTATCCCATTTAGTCTCTGATTTTGGATTAAAGGAATGAACTCTTTTTTCCAAACTCAGTTTGAGTGAGGAAGTGATTGATGAAGGAATTAAGATTGCCTCCAGAAACAAAGATGAATGCTTTCTTTAGCATAACAATTCTTTCTCTTTTTGTTGATGCTCCCAGTGAGGAAAATGGCTTCATGGAAGAAGAAAAAGTTAACAGATTCCATAATATTGGACTTGTGATTGCTGATAAAGAGATGCTTTGTAGAGATGCCTTGCAAAAGAGTGCTGGTTGCAGGAATTATATCTTTTTGTGAAGATAGTTTGAAGTAAATCTTAGGTGGTGCTTTAGCTCTTATATACCAAGCCTTATAACACCATTCTGAAAGAAATGATGTGACAGCTTTATTTACAATTTCAACTTGACTTTATATTTCTAGAATAAATGAAATCCCCAGTTTTCATGCATAAGTGATATATGTGTATCAGCTAAGCATCAAATTACATCATATCCTCTTTGTAATCTATGCAAATCAATTAAAATGATGTATTAACTTAATTATAACTGTTCCGCATATTTTTTAAAATGATAAAATATTAAAGAATTGTATTTAAAAAATGCTTAATTTGAGGTTTGCAGTTCACTTGAACCTCAAAATTCATCTAAACAGCAAATAAATTAGCGTCCTAACTTCAAACTACCATAAAATCCTAAATAATTAAGCTTTTTGAATAAAATAAAATGCGGAAATAATGCTCTTAATCTTATCTTTAATTTTGTTAAATAAAAAG
The DNA here is from genome assembly GCA_014839935.2 of Entomophthora muscae. Taxonomy (NCBI): domain Eukaryota; kingdom Fungi; phylum Entomophthoromycota; class Entomophthoromycetes; order Entomophthorales; family Entomophthoraceae; genus Entomophthora; species Entomophthora muscae. Next base: position 168,869 of record QTSX02005055.1, on the reverse strand, counting down.
CATATATTTATTAATGAAAAATAAATTTTTAAGCTTTACAATCTATTTTATTTCATTATCAAAATAGTATAGTAAAATCTGACATATGCTCTTTTAAATTGCTTTTGCTTTAATATTAGATATTATATATATATATTAATATTTTAACATCAATGGAAAGATAAGATTCTTAGCTTTATTTTGATAGTTTACAGTGTGAAAAAATATTAACTTTTTGTTGAGTCATTACTGTTTTAAATATAAACATTTGTAGTTTGATTTTTTCAAAATTGAACTGTGTTATGCTGCAACTTGGGAAGCATGTGTATTAGAAAATGGCCTAATCCCTAAAATAATGACCCATCTCTTTATCATAGATGGGGTAGTTCAACTCAGGTGGAGTGAACTTCCTTGAGTAGTAAGCTACAGGGTGCAGCTTACTATCATACCCCTCCTGAAGTAACAACCCCCAATGCAAAGTCAGAGGCGTCTGTCTCCACAATGAAGGGTTTATTGTAAACTGGCATTGCCAAGACAGTGGCAGAAACAAAGGTGTTTTTTAGCAACTCAAAGGCGGATTTGGCAGCATCATCTCACACAAAGGGGTGTTTCTTGGAGGTAAGGCGGGTCAGGGGCAAGAAGATTGAAGAAAAATTTTGGACAAATCCCCAGCAGAATTTTGCTAGGCCCAGGAAACTTCTGACCTCCTTGCAGCTCTTAGGCTCAGGCCGTGACATCACAGCCTCTATTTTGTCAGGTGTCATTGCAAATACTCCTTTTAGTACATTGTACCACAAGAAATCTACTTCCTTTTGAAAGAACTCACATTTCTGGAGTTTAACAAAGAGTCTGTGTTCCTTGAAGCATTGTAGGACAGCTTGAAGGTGTTTGGCATGTTCTTCAGGGGTGTGACTTTAGATGAGGGTGTCATCTAAGTAGGCTACACAACACTAATCCTTGAGTCCTCCCAAGACCACATCCACCATAGTTTGAAAGGTGCTGGGCGCATTGCACAACCCAAACAACATAACCAGGTATTTGTAGAGACCTTATCTAGTCTTGAAGGCGGTCTTCCATTTGTCACCAGGCCTGATCCAGATCTGGTTAAATGCATCCCTCAAATCAACCTTTGAGAAGATGCTGGCTCCTAAAAGCTGGTCTGAGAGGTCTTTGGCATTGGTTAAAGGGTATCTGTTTTTTACACGGATGCTGTTTAGGTCCTGGTAGTTGACGCAAGGACATAGGTTGTTGCCCTTCTTTTTAACAAACAGTAAAGGGGATGAACAAGGGAATTTGGAGACGTGTATATATCCTTTCTTCAACATCTTGTCCAAGTACTCTCTCAAGGCAACTTGTTCCTTCATGTTACAACTGTAGATAGGCCCATGCTTAGGTTGGATCTCTGGGAGGAGGTCAATGGCGTGGTTGAACTGACTGTGTTTAGGCAAGGAGGTGGCTTCTTCTTCTGAGAAGACAGACTCCCAAGGCTTCAAATATTTTGGGATATCAGCCTTGCAAGATTACATGGAAATGTTGTTCAGCTCAGGGTCTGCTGGGGGTTCAAGCAGGGAACCTCTAAGGTTTGGCTCTCATGAGTGACAGTCACCTGATTGTTTGTATAGTCTAAGTTCAATTGGTGGTCAACCCATCATTCAAAACCTATCACTATAGGTTTGGGAAGCTTCTCCATGATGTATAATCTGGTGGGCAGGAGTTCCCCATTTAACTTCAGGAAGACAGACTCTTTGCATTTGTGGGACAGGTCTGTTGTCTTGTTGCCCAAGGTTACCAGTTGGGAGTTTCCCTGGATTGGTACACCCAGGTTATCAGCTAGACTACGTTCCATGTAGTTGAGGGTTGTCCCACTGTCTAGGAGGGCTACAGTGTTCACCCCATGGTCATGATAACATAAAGTAGTGTCAATGATAGTATAAGACTGTGAAGTATTGTTTATTACTGAGATGGTTGCTCCTTGGGTTCCATTGGAGCAGCTAGTACAGTCCTTGGATAAGTGGCCACTCTGGTGGCAATAGAAGCATAGTCCACTTCTGATGTGGCGTTGGTACTCTTCAGGGGTCATGTTCAAGTGGGGCCTACTTGTACCAGGGGTTTGATTGTTCTGGGGTTGGCCAGTGTGGTATCCCTGTGGTTGGCTGAAGCCCATGCCTCTGGCAATTGCCAGGAGCTTGTCTTTGGGTAGATTACATTGGTGGTGTCTGATTAGGCTGGCATGGTGCGGGTTCAGACCGTTTCTGAAATGCAAACCTGATATGTTGTCAGGAATCTCAGCTGCATCTGCCAGGCGTAGGAATCATTGTATGTAGGTCTCCAGATTGTCCCTTCCTTGGGTCAGGTGGATGAGCCCCATGTAGGCTTGGATCTTGGCCCCAGCAGGGGTGGTTGTAGAGTTCATTCTCTCCAGGAATTGGTTGTAGGAGAGTATGAGGTCCGGGTCTTCCTTGAGGCTGGTCAGGAAGTTTTCTCTGGCGTCATCCTTTAGTTAGGCGGCCGATATCATAACCTTCTGGGCGTCATCTCTGAAGCTCTTGGGGTGGACACAGAGCAGGGTGTTTATCAATGTCATTCCCTTTCTGAAACCAGCCAAGTCCATCTTTGGCAGGTCAGGAAAGTTTGTAGGGGCAGCAGTATTTTGGTTCAAGGTGGAGATTGTCACAGTCTGGACCTGGGATGGCTTGGCAACAACTCCTTCTTGGTTTTAGTTTGTCTCTTGGTTATATACTGTCTTATGTAGTAAGCTGAAGTCAAAAATAAAAGAATACAAGATGCCCCTATAATCAAAGAATAATTGGGGATCAGGATCACTAGTTTTGATATGGTTGATATACTGTCACGGCCCATACCAGAGTCCAACTGGACTCCCACAGGGAAGGCAGGACGGGCTTGGAAGGCCATGTACACAATAGGTGTGATCCTAACCAGAAAGTTGACTGTAGTAGCTAGGGGGCGCCAACTCCCAGTATGAGACACGGCTTGGTCAGCCAGCCCCAATACTGTGATATGGACAAACCCTAACTTACTGAAATCCTGAGCAGGAAGCGTGTTGGGTGGAGGGAGAGTAATGGGAATCTCCTTCATTCTTGGTATTATGGTCACTCTTGGGTGTCCAGAACAAAGATCCAGGTGGTGGGTGTGGTGGAACTCCAAGTCAAGAACTCTAGATGGTTTGGCCAAAGGGACGGGAGCTGAACCAGGTGGGAATGGATAGATGTGTTTATACTGTGTAGTGGATTCACAAATAGATGCAAACAGAATGGTTATATTAGAGAAAAAATAGATCATTCCTGCAAGAAAATAATGGGTCCTGGGCATGTAAATAGTTTATTTCAAGATGTCAACAGTGAGGAGGGCTTTCCCTCATCACTACTTATACTTAATGGTGATTTTGTGGCCTTTTTGCCACCAGAGATCTGATGGCATCAATTTCAGTTAAACTTATGAGTTTGACAGGAATTTGCGTACTTGGGCCTGGGGGTGGATGATTATTGGTTGCTATAACAGGAACCTTGCTTGAGCTGCAGCATGCTAAGATGCCACAGCTATTTATAGAACCCGCAAGCAATCAAGCGCCCAATTGCGCAATCAAACAATTGCACTTCCAATGTGTCATTTCTCAATAATTAAGTTGGCCAAATTCATTTGTAGAATTGAAGTCAGGGATTCAAGGCTTTTTTGTCTCTCAAATCCCGGGCCATTTTTAATTAAAAGAGTGGTATTTTTGCTCTGGGAGACAATTGGTGAAAGTTTCTGGGCTGTGTGTTGTTTGGCCTCTAAGAAGGTTGGCTGGTTGTCAAGGGCATTCTGGGCCCTGACACACCCTTTCTCTGCCACATCCTTAGCCACATGCACTGATGTGTACTATTTATTGGCATACTTTTCCAGAAATTAGCCTGATTTAACCCCAATGCTAAGGTCTTCTGCTGGCTGATGACTTTATACCCCTTTGTCACTGCCTTGATAGGATTTCCACTTTTTAGCCTGTTGTCCCACCTATCTAAAGTAGTCCTTCACATCCTTGGGTATTGCATACAGAGACAGACATGGGCAGGTGAATCTCATGTTTTGTGCATTTTCAGGGTTTTGGTGGAGGGTTTGTCCATCCTGGGTGTTCAGCAGTACAGCAATCAAGCTGTTGGTGGCAGCCAGTGTAGTCAGACGGCAAAGCAAAATTCTTGATGTGGGGATAGCTGGTCCAGTTATCTGCTAAGTATGTGTTTCTGTTGCAAATGAACCAATAATAGTTCAGTGTTTAAATTGGGGAAGAACAAAGTCCAATAGAAAGGACAATAATAGAAATAATATATTGTTTATTGGGGAATATCATAATTAATATATCATATTGCAATCCATAAGTCCACCAGGGAGTAGCACAGTGGCAGGTTCAACATAAGTTTTGAGCTGGGAATAAATAAAGCTTAGGGATCATCATGTCAAATTGGCAGCACTCCTAATTAGGAGATAATGCCCACAATTCAACATTGTGATCAGATTGACCCATACTGGTTGTCACACCATGGGGCAACTCATCAAGAACCCCCTGTGTATTGTGAGATAAGTTAGCAGGAAAGAGAGTAATCTTGGTTGCAACGCCTCCATTTCCCCCTTCTTGTTGTCAGACACCAGAATTGAAGCCCATGGAAGGTCTGGGAAGGTACACACAAAGAGATTTTGTGCAAGGATGGCACAGCAGGGGTGCAAGCAATCATAGTAGAGTCTTTTAGTGTTTCCTTGGGAGTCTGCAAGTTGATAGGTGTGGTTGTCATAGACAGCAGCTATCTTGAAGGGCCCAAGGTGGTTGGGTTCAAGCTTTTCAGAGTTAGGATTAAGGGCATAGAGAGGGTCATCTACAGCATATCTTGCTTTTAGATGTTTAGTTGCCCCTTTGATCTGCTCTTGTTCTATGTTGTGGGCCTTGGCACACCACTGGGTTAAAAGGGGTAGTTGTAAGGGGAGGTTTCTCTGGGAAAGTGGACTGTAACTTCCCCTACTCTACTCCAGTTAAACCATTGGGAGTCCCAAAGGCTAGGATGCTGGGACTGAAGCCTGTATCAGGGTTGATTCTAGTTTGTAAAATAAGCAAGAAAGTAGAGAGATGCTCAGTCCAGGTTCTTTTTGGGTGTTCCTAGGAGAGTTTGGCAATTAATTGTACAAGAGAACCATTTGAACACTCTAAGCACCTGTTGGCTTGAGGATGATATGGGGTAGTGACTATTTGCTTGAGGGCATTCTTGACGCAGTATGCCTTCATGACGTTACCTACAAGCTCAGACCCCCGTTGGTGATAAGCTGTTTGGGGCGGCCAAAGCATGCCACAAATTTCTTGCCAATGAAGCATGTAATGGTTGTGGAAGTGTAATTAGTAGTTGCCCATGTCACTGGCCAGCAGGTAAAGTAGTCAATAGCTGTGATGATGTACTTCTTGCCCAACTTGTCCTCAGGTAGGGGTCTAACATATTAAGGGCCCATTATTCAAAGGGTTTCATGGCTTTGATTGGTAGGAGTGACTTGGGTGAAGCAGGTTTAGACTTGTTCTTTTTGCACAACACACACCTTTTGAGGAGGTCCATGATGTCCTGGCGCATGAAGGGCTACCAAACCTTGCACTTCATGATATCAAAGAGATTATGCCCTCTGATATGGCCTAGGGTGCGGTGGTAATGCAGTATAGTATCTTCTTGTTGGGTGGTGGGGATGTAAGGCGTCTTCTCCCCTGTCTCTTCCTGACAGCAGACATTGTCAGCGTCAGTGGTGAACTGGCTCTTGTCCTTAAACTTGGAAATAGACACTGAATTGAGCCCCTTGTAGCAGGTGGTCTCAGGATGCAAGTAGAGTGTTGGGAATTTTGACCAAGCAATGATGCCAATTATGACAGAGCCCACGGATTGGAATTGCTACAACTAAATCCATAAATTATTAGTACAAAATACAATGATACTAATTATAATGGAGCTTGCAGACATGGTTTGCAGCTATCAAATAATATAAATTGGTAGTATAAATTAAATGCAAATTGGATCAGCAGTAAACTGCTAACCTGAGCCTTAAACTAGCCAATGATAAGCACCACCACAGCAATTAATGACACATGATTTGCCGCTGCGGCACTTAATAAATATATAAAGCGCTGCCTAGCAATTGGATTATGTGCCAAGGCGCCAAACTACTTTTACGTCAAGTGCCGCCGCACCAACTGAAAATTATTGCAGGCACCACAGCGCTGCCTTACTTTTACATCAAGCGCCAAGGCACTGGGTTCAATTCCCCATAATCTTGAATTCCCATAATTGTCACATTAATAAGCATCAAGCTTGTAGATGCCAAGGAAGCAGGAAGTGATCCTGAAGTAACTAAATTATTCCACGCCAGCAAGGATCACCTGTTCTGGGTGAAGATGAAGATATTCTATTGGTTGACGTGCAAGAAGCGCTAAACCTAGATTAATAATTACCCAAATTGGGGGCGTGTTTGAATGTCCTAGAAGATATTGCTAGCAGCCCAGGGATTACCCTTGTAGTAGGTATAAGAAGAATTAATCATTTATAATAAAATCGATCTTTGAACCATCTTTATTTTATCCTTAATCTGGTTGACTTTTGTCGTAAATTGCGCTATTAATGCTATTTTGATATGCCCTTCAAATATTGATAGTTGCAAAGATTTGACTGGTTTTGCCTTCAAGTTTGAAAATTCCTTGCCTTCTGCAAATGGGTCTGGTTCAATATCCACCCATTCCGGATTATTGTGCCTGTCTGTGGTTGATCCTGGTATGACCTCATCCCAGTGTGACCCCCTAAGCCACTCTGTCTTCCTATTGAGTGATCACTGCCTCTTGTCAACTATTTAAAGTAGAATCATTACTCCTAATAAAGACAAGTTTATCCACATTTGTGTTGGCTTTTATAATATTCAAGCTTTTCCTGTCCTTTCTGCCAAAAGGACTTTTACATCTTGTTTTCCAGGAAATTAAGGTATGTGCCCTTAAATTTGCCCTGAAGGCTAACCCAAGGCTAGCTTCAAACCTCAAATCTTTCTTAATAAAGATTTCCCGCTGTGTCCTCCAGGATGTTGTCCCCTGGAGCCAAACACAACAAAATGGTGCTCACTACAGGGGCTGCAAGCCCCTTGGTTACCCCGTTCCCACACGCATTCTCTGGTCCCTCTCCCTTTGTTTCCAAAGTACCAGATCAACCCAAAGTTTCTAGTTCCCCTCTAGAAGAAGACATCACTGATGCTCCTGCAAATCCTATGGTATTGGTTCTGTCTCCCGGGCCCTTGTAGCCCCCCCTTCCTGCTTTCTCTCTCAACTATGAGCAAGCTTGTACTGCCGCCTGCTCCCTTCTTCATTTTAGCACAGTAGCCATGCACTCTATCCCTGGCCTCCATCCCGGGTACGCCTCCAAAGACCTGTACCCCTTCCTTTTGGACTTTGGTCTCCCCCCTGCGTTGATTGAATCCATGGATACTATTGGCGTGTTGGTTAACCAGTTCATTCAACCTGCCCTAGTCCACCACCAACTTGCCTTGGGATCCCAGAATCAACTGCTAGATGCAGTAGCCTCCGCTGTCTCAAATAACCACGCTCAGAATATGGCCTACCAAGAATGGTCACATAGTCTCTTTGCTTGTATTTCTGATAACCAGCGCAACTTGTTGGCGTCACAGAAGCATTTAACCACCTCCCTGAATTCCCTTTGTTCCTTGCTCCCTGGATACATAAAGAATTGACTATGCAAATTGGATGAACATCAGGCAGCCTGGCGTGAGCAAATTGAGGCTTTTCTGTTTAACCATTGGCAGGATTATGAGACTCTGGTTAGTGAACTAAATCAATTCAGAGAGCATATCAACTTGCAACTCAAATTGATAGGAGCTCATGTTGATACTTGGGGCCGTCACCTGCAGCATCAATATGGTCTGGATAAGGCTGCACTAGGCAACACTCTATACCAAGTGCAAACTTATGTGGACAATCAGGTGGCTTCTATTGAGGTGACTCCTCCTGCTCCTCCTGTCAGGCCCCTTCTGATTTTGAAACCAAAGTATGTGAGGCCATTGCCAAGCTCAAGGCTACCACTAGACGCCAAGCTTCTGTACAACCTCCCCCTCCAGTCAAACCTATGCCTGACCCTCATATTGCCTCCTCACTGATCAGGTGGCTACTCTATGAGGTGAAATCAAGTACTTAAGACAGCGCCCCTCTAATTCTGAAGGTTTGTCATCTGAATCTGAAGATGAAGAAGAAGGTGAAGTCATTAATACTCCTGCTCATGACAATCATGGTTGTTCCCTGGCTTAGAAGGTCAACCCCATATCTACTGTGCGCATACTCTAGATCAACTTGACAAAGTGACAAATGATGTAGCTGATAGGCAAGACGCGTTAGAAAGAGAGGTCCAAAACCTCTACCGCTTTACAGAGACTCTAAATGGACAAGTTGCCCCCTTGGTCACTCAGGCCACCTCCCTGACTACTTGTGTTAATGGGATTGCTGGCACCTGTGACGGAAATCACTGGATAATATGAAGCCGTTTCTAAATGATGGGGAATTACCACCCAAATCCACATAGAATTGATGATTAACCACCAATGCGGCTTTAAATATCTTTTTGTGAAATTTCCAATTGAAACTCCAGGATTAAGTAGAACAATCAATCCTAACCAGAGTAAACCAAGATAAATGACCTGGGAAAGCATCAATGCATCTTCAGCGTAGAATTCTGGGCATTGAGAAGTGACACAATTTTCATTTTCCAGAATGGGGGGAGGAGCTACAAAATCAGCTGGCATGAAATTAACATTTTGCGGCGCCAACAACAAAGTTCCAGATGCTGGGCCCCATCTTCCTGAAATGATTCTGTTCAGAATCAGATTGTACGGGATATACCGCAATAACCCAAGCACAGGATGCATTTTTAAAATTTAAAATTAGAACTTGGGATAATTGATTTTTATTGAGTAAATTTAGAAGGACTCAACTCTTAGAGTTGAAACAGGGAAAATTATTCAATATATATCAGAAAAATTGACTAAGCAATACCACCTGAGTCTTGATCTCCTATTCCTTTGGCATCTTCAAGTAAGTATCTAGTCCAGGTTGAAAAGAACCCTTGCCTGACCAGTTTCTGACAACCATGCTGATTAATGAGCTTATATTGGGTGACCCTCATATTACGTCAATTTATCAGCATCAGTTTACAAGGGGGAGCTGGTTTCAGCTGGCATACTGGAGCAGCTGTGACCCATTTTTGATTGTCCGTTTGGTTTAAATCCGTTAACTTGGTCAATTTTGATACAGGTTTTCCGGCCTTCTGTGCCTTCTTACTTGGACAGACAATACCCGGCACTGTGGAACTTACCGTGACAGCATCTTGGCAGTACAAAAAATCAAGATTGATGAATTTGGGACTGCTACCACAACTGCCTGAGACATTAGTGGGCAGAATAGCTCTACCTTGGACACTTTAGAGGAAAGCCTTCAACTTCTCTGGTCTAGACAACCTACTGCTGAATCCGAGTTTGAGGGCAACCCTCACATTAACATCCTCAACCCTGATGAGAACAGCCAGTCCTTGTCTTTGTCCATTGACCCAAATTATAAGCCAACTTTCAAGCAGATATTTGATCCCAAGACCTCTACCATTGCTGCTTTTCTGACCATTTACAAAACTGCAATGCGTAGGGCTACTGACAAACTCAAGAAGGAACACATCCTTACCTGCCTCCATCCCACTTTCCAGGAAGTTGTGGTCCCCGAGCTCCCTTCTATTGTCACCTGGGAGGATATGAAGCGCCTCCTTATTGAAGAGTTTGGAGGAGACCTCAGCTTGGAAGTCAAGAAGGATGCATTTATTCATATTGCTTTCAAACCCAAGGGGACCCTGGCTGAGTTTGCAGATTGTTTATACATTGAAGGCCAACAGTTAATTACTAGTCAACAGTTAACTCCCCAAGAGGCCTACACGGCTTGTTCAAATGCTTTGAAGGTGAACCAGCTTCTATGCTTACACTTTAAGGTACACAAGGCTTCACTCACTTCCATGAAGAGTATTAAGAAGCTCTTACAAGACATGCATTTAACACATGGAGGTACGGTGGTGCGTGAGAACAAAGCCAGTAATGCTGGGACCACCTCTCATACGCCGCACATTATGACTCTGGGTACTGGTGGGCAGGCTAAAAGACAGGGCTGTCATAACTGTGGCCAGATTGGACACCACTCACGCACTTGCACTAATCCTTGAGTGGAAGGTTGCAATCCCAAGGAACAGGCGGGAAAAGAGAGGTCAGCTTAGACACGGAGACACTCTCTGCTGATCAATCTCCCCCGTCTCCCCCTGATCCTCCGTCTGATGAGGAAGCTCCCTCCTCCTCTGGCCCAAATATCCTTCATCTGTTTCACAACCTCTCCAGTGATTCAGAGCCTGACAATTCTGATAGTGAAGACTCTGATAGTTATGGCTACTCCGTCCTGGCTGTTCCAGAAACCATCTCTGTACCCTACAAGCTTTGCTCTGGGAAGGCTACCACCACTTCCCGGGTACCTCCAAGTGAAGCTAAGTCCAGGGTGGCTCGCTCTTACCTAGCTCAAGCCCATCAACCTCCTGTCTTGGTTGACTCCTCTGAAGAAGCAGCAGAGTTAGCCAAAGCTCTTTTCCACAATGTAACCGTGTCTCTTCCACAACAGACTGTGTATAAGGAAATCACTGCATTACGGTGTATGCTGGCCAAATGGGAAAAGGAGCTAGAGGCTGCACAAGATGTGTTGGCAGTCTTGCCTCCCTTTAGGAAAGATACAACCTGTGTGGAAGTATCAATCCAAAAGATCAAAATCAAGGCCATCTTGGACACAGGTTCCCCTATCAGCGTGGTTTTGTCCAAGCTAATGAAGAAACTTAAGTTGGCCCCTGACCTCAACTACATGCAGTTGTATGGCACAGCTGGCATGGCCCAAACTCGAGCTATTGGTGCCTACTCTGCTCTACCCATGAGGTTTGGGAAACTCCTTATTGCCTCCCCTGCTGTGGTCCTAGAGAACAAAAGCTATGACCTCTTGGTTGGTACTCAGTTCCTCTGCAAATATAATGGAATTGTAAACTTACAAGATGGATACCTTTTGCTCTTGGGATATGAGGTTCCTTTGATTTTTGATTAACCTCTGCGCCTTCCAAAAAACTGTCTTAAAACTTGCGTGCTTGAGTACCCCACAGGTATTTTCTCCCTCAAGTATAGGACTCACTCCTCCAACATGTGCACCCCTCCTCCTTCCTGCCCTGCGGAAGAAGGGGTACCTCTGCTAGCGCCAGCTGCTATCACCATCCCCACGGGCTCTCAAGTGGTGATTGACTCCAAGATTTCCTATGAGCTGCCTGAAAAGTCCTTCTTGGAGCTTTACTCACCTGAATCCTTAATTTGTGCTGAGCCCTGCCTATGTCTGGGGATTTTGGACCAAACTCACAAAGAACCCGTGCAATTACTGCTTGCTAATCTGACGGCCCTGCCCATGCAAGTAACCAGAGGACAGGTTGTAGGTCATGGTTGTGTACTTGGAGCAGAACAAGTATCCTCCGTCTACCCCTTTGGAACTTTCATTGATTTCAAACTACCTGAAGATGATCCACAAGTTCTCTCCTTGTTCACTGCTGCTGATTTCCCCCAATTGTCTCCTGTTCAACAAAAGGACATATTGGACCTACTCAATCAGTTTAGTGACATCTTTGCCTTTGGGCCTACGGACTATGGCCTAGCTAAAGGAGTCATCCATCAGATTGATACTGGGGATGCGCCTCCTTTTTGTGCTAAACCATACCGCTGTAGTAGGGTGGAAGATGCTCAGGTGTCTAAAGAACTCAAGCAGCTTCTGGACGCTGGGTTACTGGCTCCTTCCCAAAGTCCTTGGACTTCCCCGTTACTGATCCTCAAGAAGAAAGATGGAGGACACCACATTGTAATGGATTATTGCCGCCTGAACTCTCTCACTAAGAAAGATTTGTACCCCTTGCCCAGAATCAACAATGCTCTTAGACAGCTGGGTGGTTCCAAGTTTTTCTCTGCCATGGATCCGGTTTTGGGATACTGGCAGGTTGACCTATCACCTGAAGATTGAGAAAAGGCTGCACTCATCACGTCAGAGGGCCTCTTTGAACCCACTTGTATGCCCCAGGGACTATGCAATGCCCCTGCCACATTTCAGCGGGCTATGGACTCCATCTTACAAGACCTAAAACTCTCTTGTGTCCTCATGTATCTTGATGATATTACTGTATTCAGCGCTACCTTTACTGATCACTTGGAGCATCTCAAGGCTGTTTTTGTCAAGATCTGTGAAGCTGGCCCAAAACTCAAACCCTCCAAATGCTCTTTCTTCAAGGAACGTCTTGAATTTATAGGACATGAAGTCACTCAGACTGGAATCCGCCCCATGAATAACAAGGTGGAAGCCATCGACAAGATGCTACCTCCCACAAATATTTGAGAGGTACAAGTATTCCTTGGTATGATGGGCTACTACCAACAATTCATCCCTGACTTTGCTGAACTGAGTGAACCCCTCATCCAACTTCTTTGCAACGTCCCCTTTGAGTGGACTGACAGCCAGCAACAAGCATTTGAGGCGCTGAAAGCCAAGCTCAAGGAGGCTCCTATCTTAGTCTATCCTGATTATGATAAAGAGTTCATCTTGTATACCGACGCTATTGGAGTAGCTGTGGGTGCTATCCTTGCCCAACTCAACAATGAAGGTGTAGATTGACCTGTAGCCTACTCATCAAGGGTCCTTAATAAGCACAAAAAGAACTACAGTGTTACCAAGAAGGAATGTTTGGCTGTGCTACATGCAGTGAAGCAGTTTTGGCATTACATCTATGGAACCCATTTCACGGTAGTCACTGATCTCTCCTCTCTGAAGTGGTTACAACAGCTAAAGGAACCTGAAGGTTGGTTAGCACGTTGGGCCCTAGGTCTGCAAGGGTATGATTTCACTGTGGTACACCACCCTGGGGCCCAACATCAAAATGCTGATGGTCTGTCAAGGATGCCAATCCTGGCTATCCACCCCGCTGATGCTGATTGGCTATATGAGCTAATAGGGTATCTTGACTCTTGGACCACTGAGCCCAAAGATATCCGTTTAGCTCTACAGACCCTATCTAAGGACACCATAATTTGTGATAGACAACTCTTCAAGAAGGTTAACAATGCCTACCTACCTTACGTTTGCCCTAGTGTTGTAAAGCCCCATAAAATGAGGGAGTACTTTAGCTAGGTAAGATACCAAGTTAGAGACTTGGAATCCTGTAAGTGCCATCAAGATGGGATAGACCGTCATCATCCATCTAAAGACTTTGGCATGTACATTAAATTGTCTGAAATTACCGGTGAAGTACGTAAGCATGTAGAAGACAAAGGAATAGATTGTACATGCTGGGTGGAGCGGGGCAACACCAGTGTGGGCCAGGAGTATGTCTTGGAGGAGTTGAGCTGTGCTGACTCCTTGTAGAAGTACTCGTTGGGCGGTTTGTTGTACGGCCCATGCTGATGAGAGTGTTGGTGGCCCCCAATCCCAAGGCAGGCTGTGAGGACAGCAGAGAAGATCGAGTGGTTCATCTTCTAGTCCTGGGAAAGGGCAGACAAAGCTTAGTGTCTTTAACTTTCTGTTGTGTAAAAGTTTCTTGGGTATTGATTTATGTGATACTATTGAGGGGTAATTTCACTCAATGATAGCACAAACTACCATCAAGTGATTGAGATTTATTATAAACTGACATCCTTAGTGGGGCATAAATAGTACAAAGCATTGGACAGGGGACCCCAAACACTTGGTGTTGTCTGGAATTCCCTTTTAGGAATGGGATGGGAGTGGTTTTGAAAGCAATGAATTGTTATCATTGGCATGGCATGGGATTGGAGCATCTTCAGGCACAGTAATGCATTTCAATTCAGCTTTTGCAGTTGATGCATTATTTGTAATGCTGGACTGCTTGTCAACCCCCTCCCAATTTGGTAGATTCCAAATTTGGGCAGCAGTTCCCCCTCCATTTGGGTTTGGGGAAATTGCCTTTTTGGGTTTCCCCTTTTGGCAATTTCCCCATTTGGCGGGCGGGGTGGGGGGCTGGCTGGCAGGTGGCAGGCATGCGCGGGCGGACGCCTGGCGGTCGGGCGTGCAGCCCGCGGACGGGGTATAAAACCCGTCCAAATTAAAAAATTTATTTTTAATTCTTGTTTGTAAATCTTGGCTTCCCGCAGCAGTTTCCCCAATAAGGGGGAACTGCTGCCCTTTTTTGTTTTGTTTGTTATCCTGCAGTGTGCTCAGAGCAACTTCCTGAACGCCAGTGTTGTCAGGAATATTCCTGACAAGTATGAGGATAGCCATCATCCTCCAAGCTCACATTGATACTGGCCATGGAGGTATAGCCAAGACTCATGACTGGTTGTGCAAAAACTTCTACTGGGAAAACATGCGCCTCTTGATCCCTGATGTCCTTGCCTCCTGCCATTCTTGTCAACTCCAATGTCCTTGTCCTTCCCAACACCAGTTCCAACTCATCCCTCCAAAACATGCCTTCCATACGGTGAGTATTGATGCTGTTGGGCCCTTCCCCCATTCTAGGTTGGGATGTCGGTTTATTTTGATTGCTATAGATTACTTTAGCAAATGAGTTGAAGCCAGAGCAACAAAAGATATAACAGCAAGGACCACGGCTACTTTCTTGCTGCAAGACATCTTCTATTGACATGGCTGCCCTCAATTCCTGCTCTCTGACAATGGTACCAACTTTAATGCTCACCTCATCCCATCTATTTTCAAAGCTATGGGGACTCATCAGTTGTTCTCTGCGCCATATAATCCCTCCACCAATGGAACTGTCAAACAAGCAAACTCCACCCTGGTATCCATCATGAGTGAAACTCATGCTATCTGAGGCTGCCAATTGGGACATGTTCCTCCCTGCCGCCCTCTTTGCCTACCGCCTTAGTAGACATTGGGTGACTGGTCAATCCCCTTTTGCCATGCTTTATGGACGTGAGGCCATTACCCCCTCAATCTTGGGACCTTCTCTGATTGAGTATGATACATCTGCAAATCCCGAGACCCACGTGAAAGACCTAACCAACTGTATCATTGACATCCAGGCAACCACATACTCCACTGCTTATAAGGTTAAGACTTTGGAGCTCTCTCTGTCCAATGCTGCTAGAGCCCCTCTCCCCAAATACCAAGTAGACAATCTAGTTCTCTACTACCAGAATTGTACAGGTGGTAGAGCCCACAAGTTGGATTCCCTCTGGGTTAGGCCTTGTGAGGTTACCTTTAAAAAAGGCGTTGAATACACTGTGAAGCTACTATTGTCTGGCCGTCCCTTTGCCTGCGTCCACTCCAAATTCCTTTGCAAGTATCAACTCCCTCCGTCCAATCTTGAGGGGGGAGATGCCGTAAATTGCGCTATTAATGCTATTTTGATATACTCTTCAAATATTGATGGTTGCAAAGATTTGACTGGTTTTGCCTTTGAGTTTGAAAATTCCTCACCTTCCACAAATGAGTCTGGTTCAATATCCACCCATTCTGGATTATTGTGCCTGTCTGTGGTTGATCCTGGTATGACCTCATCCCAGCGTGACCCCCTCAGCCACTCTGTCTTCCTATTGAGTGATCACTGCCTCTTGTCAACTATTTACAGTAGAATCATTACTCCTAATAAAGACAAGTTTATCCACATTTGTGTTAGCTTTTATAATCTTCAAGCCTTTCCTGTCCTTTCTGCCAAAAGGACTTTTACATCTTGTTTTCCAGGAAATTAAGGTATGTGCCCTTAATTTTGCCCTGAAGGCTAACCCAAGGCTAGATTTGAACCTCAAATCTTTTGTAATAAAAATTTCCTGCCGTGTCCTCCAGGATGTTGTCCCCTGGAGCTGAACACAACAACTTTTATCCTAATCTTTAAGTGCTTCTGCGCAATCCAAAGCCATTGCTGGGAAATAATCATGGTCCTGCTCAATCCTGGCTCTTCTGATACAATACTACTCATATCCTCACATATGACTGTATTCTGGTAAATGTCATGTGATCCATAATCTCTAATAACTGTGGTGCTGTAACGCAAAAAGCACAACATATAGCATGGGCCAATCTGGGTCTATCCTGTCATCCACTGTGATGAATGCTAAATACAGTCTGTAGAAGGCGTCAGCTGTGACAAGCTCTTTATCAGGCTTGTATTCAATGCAGAGCTGATATGGGGACAGACGTTTGACCCACCCTGATTGGTGCCAGGTCAGATGTGATTGAGTGTTGAAGTGCTTGAGAGACTTATGGTCTGTCAGGACGCAGGGGGAAAAGTGGCTCCTTCCAAGTAGCATTGCCACTTTTCAATGCAGTGTAAAATTGTTGCTAACTCATTATTGTGTATAAGATAGCTCTGTTATGTGTTGATAAGTTTCCTGGATTCATATTCCACAGGGAGGAAGGTGCCCCCATTGGTTTCTACTTGCAACAAGCCCCCTATAGCCCTGTCAGAGGCATCAGTCTTGAGTTTGTACTAGTGGTTCCAATTAAAAAATTGTAGTATGGTCACAGTATTGAGCTTTTGTTTCAGCTTAGTGAAGGCCTTATCACTATCAGACAACCAGTGAAAGAGTTGTTTGGTGTTTAGCAATTTGGTGAGAGGTGCAATCAGCACTTCACAGTTGGGAATTAACTTATGCTCATTTGCGACCATGCCCAAGAACATGCATACCTGCCCCACATTGGTGGGGGTGGCATGCTTGTGATTGCCTTTATCTTGGCAGGGTTGGGCTTTATCCCTTGGGCAGAGATAGTGTGTCCCATTAATAGAATCTCCAACCGGAGGAATTCACATTTGAAAGCCTTGGCCTTTAACTGATGTTTATAAAGGGTGTTGAGTACAGCACAAAGATGTTGGAGATGTGTGGTTTGGTATTGACTGAATACAATAATGTTGTCAAGGTACATAACCACACATTTCCCAATCAGTTCCTCAAATGCTTTTTTCATCAACATGGCAAAGGTGGAAGGAGCGTTGGTCATTCCAAAGTTCATGTCCTGACACTCAAACAACCCATAGCATGTGCAGAAGGCAGTTTTTGCCTCATCCCCTGGTGCAATACGGACCTGGTTATGCCCTGCAGTGAGATTGATCTTGCTAAAGACCTTTGCACCTTCAAGTGTATCAAACAGGTTGTCAATCAGCAGCAGGGGGTACTTATTCTTAACTGTCACCTCATTTAGGGCGCAGTAGTCTGTGACCAGGCAAAGGGACCCATCCTTCTTGGCTATAAGGAAGACAGCCACCCTGTATGGAGAGAGCAATGGGCAAATGAAGCCCTTATCAAGCGCGTCCACAAGGTGCTGGCAGAGAGTCTCATCTTCTTTTGGTGTAAGACAATATAATGGTCATGCTATAGTAACAATCCTTGGAGTTGTACAGCAAGCTGAATCTTTTGAGGAGGAGGTAGTTGGTCCAGTGTTTTGCTGAAGACGTCCTTGTACTCCTCATGGAGTGTGGCAAGTGCTGGTGGAGGTGAAGTGGTCAAGGGGAGGGTCACAGGTGGTTCAGCGCAGATGACTTTGACTGAACATTGGTTGAAGTCTAGTTCCCCCCTTGAAGTTGTGCAAGCCTGTCTCTGTTATCCTAAAAACACAGTATTGTGGAGTAACTTACTCATTTCCACAGGGTAGATCTGAAAGCCCACCCCATTTATATTGAGGGTAATAACAGACGTATCCCAGTCAATGTAGGGATTATTATGTCAGAGCCAATCAAGGCCAGCAATTACGTCGTGGCTGAGCCCTGCCATGATTGTCCCAGAGAGCTTAACCTGGATGTTCCCCATTCTCACGGAGAAGGGTACTGTCTCATGGGTAATTGCCACTCTATGGGAATCATCTACTTGTACTGCCTTGAACCTACTAGGCACTTAGTCCAGTTGTTGGGAGTCAGCAAATGCCTGGTCCACCATGGTGTGATTGGCCCTGGTATCTACCAATAGTTTGTGGGTATTCTCACAAAAATGGAAGGGATAGGCTAAGTGGATTACTTTATTTGAAGAGTGGCTTGCTTGGAGAACGGGGTTGTTGCTGTGGACCTGGAATATATTGAGGGTTTCAACCTTGTTGACACTGTAGTTGCAAGTATTCTTTGAAAGGAGGGATTGAGAGTGAAGTTCAAGTGACGTTGTAGAACCTCTTATAGCTACAACCCCCAGGCTTTTCCCTGATCCTCAATCTGTGCTAGCTGGAGTCCCCCCCTGTGGGGGCATTTGATCCCATTTTCCTGCTGACGGGGCTGGCGGCAGCCCACTTGACTGTGGCCACTGCCAGGTGTTGCATGAGGTTGAGGCAGAGGGTCACTAGTACGGCAGAAGCACATTGAAGCCTGGTTGTTGGCATCCATGATGGCCTTGTAACAGTCAACAATGGAGGTGCAACAACCTACAGGGACCCACTTACAGATATGGGGCTTGAGCCCATTGACAATCAGAGTCAGAAGCATGGTGTTGCCGTCAGTTAAGGCTTTGGGGGCAGCAGCAAGAGCTTGTTGCCAGGCAGCAAGGTACTCAGAAACGGATCCAGTCTGTTTAATAGCTAGAAGAGGAGTCCCCACCACAATAGACAAGAAGGCTTTGCTGTAACGGGACTTTGCGGTGTCCCAGAATGCCGCCCAAGTGAACTCAATTTCCTGAATGGCCCAGTTTGTAAACCAGACAGCAGCGGGCCCCGTGAGGCGCCCAGACACAGTAGCAACCCACATGATATCAGGTACTTGGTAGATACAGAGGCAGGTTTCTGTGGAGTGGAGCCAACTGACAATGTTGGCCCCCTCCACACCACCCATGAAGGATTCAGGTTGGAGATTCAGCATACATTGCAAGAGGTCCAACTGTGGGGGCGTGACACTGGCGTCACATTGCCCAAGGCAGAGACAATTGTATAAACTTGTGAGTACCAACTGGTCTTGATAGATAACATATCCCTTGGGGATGTCCCCCTTGGGGATTGGAAGGAAATTTTCTTGGTGGGGAGTAGCCATACAGCCTGTACTCTGTCCTTTCTTGGGGGTTTCTTTTAGGTAGGTTGTGAACCTACCGCTACTGCCACTGTTGCAACTGAACCAATTAGAAACAGTGTTTGATTGGAGAAGACAATAGTCCAATAGAAAGGACAAGAATGAATAGAATAAGATGTAGTTTATTGTAGAATATTGTAATTAATATACCATATAGGGAAGCCACAGGGCCACAAGGGTGTGGCATAGTGGGGGGTTCAATATAAGGTTTGATCTGTGGAATAACTTGCGCAGGGATCAGCAAGTCAAATTGACAGCACTCCTAATTAGGAGATAGTGCCCGTAATTTGGCATTGCCATCAGATTAATCCATGTTGCTAGACACATCATGGGGCGACTCATTGAGCGCCCCCTGTGTATTGTGAGATATGTTAGCAGGCAAGGAGGGAATCTTGGTTGCAACACTCTGATGCCGCCTCTAATCCTGAAGAGCACATCAAAGGTCTAGCCAATCACATAATTGATATCCAATATTCAACATGTGTTTCTGCCTATAAAACAAAAGCTCTGGAGTTGACACCCAGCAACACTGGCTGCGCTCCCATCCAGGTTTTAAGTTGGAGACCTGGTCCTCTACTATCAGCATTGAGTAGGAGGGAGAGCTCACAAGTTGGACTCCCTGTGGATTGGCCCTCTTGGAGTAACTTTCAAACGGGGTGCTGAGTCTACTGTCAAGTTGCTGTCTACAGGACAACCCTTTGCCCAAGTCCACACCAAGCTTCTCCACAAGTACACCCCCAAATTTCAATCTAGAGGGGACAATGCCGTGAATCCTGCTATTCAGGCATTATGAATTTTGCCTTTGATGAGATCACATTTTGAGTGCAAAATCCTTCAGTTCCCTTTTTCTCCTCAAAATTAGTCTCACTCTAAATTGGGTTCAGGACCTATTTACCTTCCAACTGATGACACAAGTGATTGCAACCTACTTATCAGAGTGACCAGTGATCTACCTGTCCCTCCACCGGTTTATGGTAAACAGCTGCCAAATAAGAACCATTTAGATTCACCCAATAAAAAAGTTTGGTTCACATCTGTCAGAGATTCATTCCCTGACTACAATCATGTCATTTTAATTGACAATAATTTAAAGGGGCTATCAGAAATAACCATTCACAGCAATAAGAACAAGAATCACACTCTGGGACCTTCAGATAACATGAGCGTCAAAGTTAGCAATGGATTTAAAGTTAAATTACCTACTTTTTTGGATCTGGGTCAATCTTCTTTTGCTTTTGAACCCAATATTGTTAACAGGAGCATAATTCACACATATCCCTTGCCTTCTGATAGGCTGCTTGCTTAGCCATCTTTGCTTATAAACCTAACTATCACACCAGAGGCTCCAAAACATGACTATACATTTTAAAGCTTACTTTCCCTCTCAGAATTCTTGTTGGATATCATAAAATGGTCCTGCTTCCTCTGCTGTCTCTGTTTCCTCTGGGTTTATGTGATACTTACCAATTGTAGTAACTGTGCTGTTTTAGTAAAGTTATAGGAGAAAATATTTGGAAGCTAGATGATAATCTTTATTGAGAGATAGGGATTATACAGTTATTGTGAATCAAGGATAACAGGAACATGATTGTGTTGATCACACGGTTGGATGGTGAAGGGGGTGCTTGATCCTGGTAATGATCAAGCGCTAAAACTAGCTACCCACCAAGTGTGATCAGCTTCCGTTCATGTTATTGTATTTGGAAAGTCAAGTGGACTTCCTAGCTTGGCTTTGAGTGACTGGATAATTGGATTGCGGGTCACAAACCCGCTTGCTCAGAACCTTGCTGGTGGGTTGAGCCTGCTGTTTTAACAAAATCAAGTTAAGAGGATCATTCTATTTCTCCTCTTAAAGGACTTTTACCTGAAAAATGTTAACCACCCTCTTCTTCCCAATGATCCCCAAATTTTACTCATTATTTTATAACAGCCTTTAAGTGACCATTACATATGCTTTACTGTTGGTTTAGAAATAAGTCATCTTATTCTTTATCATTCTTGTTCTGAGAAACCTTTCCCCTGACTTCCACTTAGCACCATGGATAGGGATATTTTCCTGTTTCTTTCTTTTCCACCTTGGTTGATGGCGTCCTTGGCAGGCCCCACTTGAGCCACCAACTGGAAAAGTTTCTCTCCCAACAATTCTCACCAGGAAGAGCCCTTAGCCAATGATGGGTTCAAATATCCATCTGGTCACTGGGGTCACAAGCTCCACTACAACTGCTCTTCTTTGACCCCTCCAGAAGCTGACATCTTGCTGTTCTGTCCTAACCTGTCCTTTTATCTGTTGATATATTTGGTAGGCTACTACCTCCTAGGTAGGTTCAGCTCCCTCATGGGGAGATTTGTCTTCCTAGATCAGTTTAGCCACCTTGCTATGGTGACGGTTTCTATTGGGTATGTAATAGCAGGGCTGAATCTAGGGGCCCTTGCCCACAAGATTGGGAACTTATTCTCTTCCAAGTGGGCCCCAGACAACCTCTTCTCTTTGAACTTTATTGCACTTCAGCAGCATCCCCCTAGTGGTAGCTAGGGGAGATTTCTGATAGTTATCCTTCTCCAAGCCTGAAGGTGAATCCCTCATCCATCCCTGAAGACTAACCTCTGGCTTAGTACGGCCTGATCCTACGGTTAGGATTTCCTGGGGTTTCCTTGGGCGCACCTAAGGACTCACCCACCGGATTGGCAAGCAACTGTTTACACCACCTCTCTAACTGCACAGAGGTGCATTAAGGGCTGAGATCTCTCTCCAACTCCCAGCTGGATAGGTGAGCTGCCTCAGTTTATGGCAAGAGCTTGCTCCAGCTGCTTCTTAGATCTATCCCCTCCCTTCTTTGATAAAGGGGCTCTATATTTCCAAAAGCTGGCTGGTTGGACAACCTCCTGGACCAGGCTACAGGCAACTGTTCTTTCCTGGGGGTAGTTCTTTATGATCTTGTGGAATTGGCTTGGGTTGCTGCTGAAGGGATCCCTGAACTGTTTCCTGCTCCAAATGACCTGGTAAAGGGATGGTGTGGTATTGGTCTGGACTGTGTTGACTATTCCTCCCCTATGCTGAAGAGGCTTCTGTACCCCTATTTTATCTGGGGATGCTCCTTATACCTGGTAGGATATATTGGGATCTATTGTGGACTCCAACAGTTGTCTGTGTGTTAGGAAGGCTCTGGTTTTGGGGCAAGCCATTGGTATGATGATGGTTGGGCTCCTGGTCAGGGCTTTGTTGGTGAAATTTAATCTTGGGGATGACTTACAATTGTTAGGGAGAAACTCCCTAATGAGTGGATCTCTGGTATGGGGTTAGTGCTCTGGAAGTGGTGAAGGAGTTGAACTGGTCAATGGGTACTGTATGCTGTTGAGCATATACTTCTTGGAAGTGTATAAGTGAGGTAGAGGGGAGATTAAAGAGGGATCAATGGGATATATAAGCTGGATGGGTTTGTGGTAGAATATATTTCTATAATAAAAGGGAGATATATTTATGGGGTTGTATAATATAGTTTGGTATGGGTAGGGAGGGCTTTGGTTTATTTTTGAATGGGTTCTAATCGATCATGGAAGTTCGTTGGGTTGTAACTCGGGAGAGATTAAATCTGTGGCGGAATGATGGGAATTGATCAACTTTTGGTTATTAAATGTAAGGTCCTAAAGGGTAATTGAACATGTATATTTAAGTTCAAGATGGTATGGGAAAGGGTGATTGGCAGGATTTGAGATCATCTATTGGCCTTGATAGATCGGCTTGTGGAAATCAATCAGCTTGTGTGGTGAATGAAGTTGGATAGGGAAATGTTTTTCAAGGCAGGCTGGTCTTGCATTTAAATGCCAGGTGAGGGATGGGCGTTGATCTACCCCGCCAAAGTAGGTTTTTAATGGAGTTCATCATAGCTGATCAGGTGTATATATTTGAATTGGTGGGGGGTTATGAATTAAAATAGGTATTTATAAGGATACAGATGATTTACTACACATTACGTGGTGACAACAGGGGGGCGAGGGTGGGGTTGTTTTTGTTTTGGGGCTTGTGAGATGCGTGGGTGGAGCATGGATGGGGTGGGGACAATGGAGCGGGAGGGCCACAGCGTCTGCAGGGCAGCTCGTGTGATGCGCTTGATGGGGAAGGAGCAATGCTTTACGGTGTGGATGGGGGTGGCGCGTGAAAAGAAATCAAGCGAGCAATGGAAGCTGAGGGGCGTAACCCAGCGGACGCCAGGGGCATCGCGGTGGTGGTCCTGGATGCCAAGGTCCTTGTTGTTTTCCACCGTGTATAGGAAGGAGCAGTGGGCATCCAGCGGTGCCGCCACCTTGATGCCGGTTGCCTTTGTCTCCAGCCGGATCGGCATGGTTAGGGGCACGGTTAGGGTGGTTGGGTTGTGGTTTAACCCGAGGTTGACTTGGAATGTCTGGGGGCGGCTTACGAGGAGTGCGTAAAAGAAGCGATAGAGCCGGATGCCGCTCCCGCCGCGCACTTGGTAGGTGGCCTGGCTGTATGTGGTATCAAACCCAGTGTAGGATAGGGTGGCAAACATGCTCCAGTGGCTCTCCTGCATTATCCGCAACTCCACGCTGCTTCCTTGGAGCCGCTTTCCGATGGCCTCTAGCCCTATTTTCTGCCAGCGCCGATCCACCCGCACGACGCTCGCGAAGCTCCCCACATCAACGCGCAAAAGAATCAGGCTCAATAGCTCATCAGGAACTCTTTCCATGCTGTCAGAAACAAAGGAACATCCGTTATTAATGTTAGCTGCTTAACGTCACATGACAAACTCACGCTCCCTTATGATTGGCTAAACTAATTATAAACATCCCTGGTTCCTCTTGGGACTGATCCTATTACCTGCAGTAACTACTTTATAAATAAACCAATTAATTAATTTTAATTTTAATTGGCTAGATACATCTACCAAGATGTTCACCTACTTAAAACATTTTCAACTTATCAAGCTTTATTCCAGAGAACATCCATAACCCACGTGGGCTTTTATTAAGCACTGCAACTTGGCGGGAACCATCCATCCCACGAGGCTTGCTCCTTAACGCAAGCGACCCCTTAATTTGACCAATCAGGGGTCGAGACAACCACCATTCACTTGGCTTGACAACAAAGTAATTCTTTGTACTGATGCATGTGATGATCAGATAGATTTGCATCGATATTAAGGGGCAGCCAATTTAATTCCACGCTGTACCCGGCAAAAAAAGTTTAAGCCTCTTGGCAAAAACATCATTTATCTAATCCACACCTCCCCAAATCACCATTGCACCCCAGGAGTAAAAAACTCACTCCCAAGCTCCATGGCGTCATAAACCTTAGCATCCAAGCCATCTTCTGCATCCCAATATAGTTACAAGATCCCACCTACCCGATCCAAAAAGACCTAGGTGCAGCTGTAGGATCCGCTTTAGGAAGAAAAGTCTCATCCCTCAGATGATCCCAAATTCAATACAACTTCTACATCACCGAATAAAGGTCCCTTCACCTTTATACCCGCTGACCATTATAGAGTCACAACCTGCAGTTTGGAAATCATAGATCGATGGGTAAATGTAACTTTGATGAAGCTGACTACTGATCGGATCCAGGTTTCCAAGAACTCAACTCCCGAACCCACCACCATTTGCTGCGCTGAACCATTCCCATCCAATAGAACACTACACAGTACAGTAGTTTTAAAAGCTATAGCAACAACCAAAAATACTTCAGATTTAAACAAAATCCAAGTTGGCCAAGATTCAGAAACCAAACAATTTGAATATTTTTGGTGAACAAATGAACTGTTAAACAATAAACAAAATTTCACTAACAAATTATACAAAATTATATCAAACATCAAGTGGCGTAGTTCAAACCACAAACAAAATGGACTGGCACTTCAAGTGAAATGGATGGCTGCTGTTCCAGAATATAGAATAATCCAATCAGGATTCATATGAGCCACCAACAGAAGGACTAAAATGAAACAAAATTAGAGCAATATAGAAGCAAGATTTCACAAGCACAAAATAAAATGAAGTCACCCAAGATGTGTAGTATGATGTCATGTTCTGGGGCGCGGCGCAGACACACAACGGGGAATCCTAACCTTAGGATTGGATTAATACTAAGTCTTGGTTAGATGACAGGGAAGGTAAATGCATTTACCTTGCAGCCCTGGATGAATAATCTCTACTAGGTGTGGCTAGAGAGAGGCGCAGAAGTACAGAAGACACAAAGATAAAAATGTGAATAGAACTTAATTTTATTGGTAAAATAGGAAATGGATTATATAGTGGTTAGGAATACCACAAAACACTACCAGGATGGTAGGATCACTTGCCACAAGCATGAGTGGAGTGAGTGAGTTGCGCAGAGTCAGGAAACCGAACAATCATATTTCCTGATGCAGAAACCAGTTCATTTCGAGAGTCAAAAGCAAAATTGAGAGATTTGTCTTTGAAATGGCCCACCAAAGGCGAAATCAAAACATGGTGAATGCTGTTATTCACGACATTGCCCCCCTCTAGATTGACCTTAGGGGGGTGATACTTGCGGAGGAACTTGGTGTGTACACGAGCAAAAGAACGACCACTGGAGAGGAGCTTTATAGTGTACTCAGATCCTTGTTTGAAAGTCACCTCTAAAGGACCAATCCACAGGGAGTCCAGCTTATGCGCACACCTACTCACACAGTGTTGATAGTACAGGACATGGTCACCAACATCAAACTCAGGCAAGGGGGAGTGCCCAGCGTTGTCAGGAGAGAGCTTGAGCACCTTAGTCTTATATGTGAAAGTGTAGGCAGTGGCCTGTTTATCAATGATGTGGTTGACTAAGTCTTTGATGTGGTTGTCAGGGTTCATTGCCTTATCAGAGGAGAGTAGGGGAACCCCCAAGAGCAACAGAGTGGTGGCTTCATGCCCATACACAATGGCAAAGGGGGAGTGCCCAGCGTTGTCAGGAGAGAGCTTGAGCACCTTAGTCTTATATGTGAAAGTGTAGGCAGTGGCCTGTTTATCAATGATGTGGTTGACTAAGTCTTTGATGTGGTTGTCAGGGTTCATTGCCTTATCAGAGGAGAGTAGGGGAACCCCCAAGAGCAACAGAGTGGTGGCTTCATGCCCATACACAATGGCAAAGGGGGAGTACCCTGTGATCTGATGCCTGCTCAGACAATAGGCAAAGAGTGCAGCAGGTAAGTATAGATCCCAATTGGCAGCGTCAGAGTAGGTGAGTTTTCTCATGATAGAAACTAGTGTCGAGTTGGCACGCTCAACTGCCCCATTAGTGGAAGGATTATAGGGGGCAGAGAAAGACAGGTGAGTTCCTAGAGCTTCAACAACAGAGGTTACAAGTTTGGCATTGAAGTTGGTTCCATTGTCTGACAACAGCACATGAGGACAGCCATGGCGGTAGAAAACATCTTGCAGCAGGAAGGCAGCGGTAGTCTTAGCAGTGATGTCTTTAGTAGGGCGAGCTTCTACCCACTTGCTGAAGTGGTTGACGGCAATCAGGATAAAGCGGCATCCAGAACGTGAGCGGGGGAGAGGGCCTACAGCATCAATGCTAACAGTATGAAAAGCGTGTTGAGGGGGAACCAATTTGAACTTGTGAGAAGCAGCTCAGGGCCTCTGAAGTTGGCAGTCATGGCAACTAGCTATGACATCTGGGATCAACAGGCAAAGATTCTCCCAGAAGTAATTCTTCTGAAGCCAGTCAAAGGTCTTGACAATGCCTCCATGGCCAGTTTCTTTATGAGCCTGCAACACCAAGGAGAGACAAAGTCTGGGGCGCACGTATGACAGATATTGACCCCACACCTTCTTGAAGAGTTGTTTATTGCGTATGAGGGTGTCTTCAGACAAATTGGACAGGGGAAAGCCAAACCTCTTCTGTCTCACTTTCCCAGGAAGAGGGGTAGCCAATTAGCTTGTACAGGCGGTCTGCCTCAGCAGGATGTAGGGCAAGGATGGGCATTCAGGACAACCCATCAGTGTTCTGATGTTAAATCCCGGGGCAATGGAGCACAGTGAAGTCATAACCTTGCAGGCAGAGGGCCCATCTGGCTAAGCGTCCTTCAGGCTCCTTAAGTTGTTGTAACTATTTGAGCATAGCGTGGTCAGTGACGACAGTGAAATGAGTACCATACACGTAGTGGCATAACTGTTTGACTGCATGCAACACAGCAAGGCACTCCTTCTCTGTAACACTATAATTCTTTTCATGCTTATTTAGCACACAGGAAGTATAGGCTACAGGGTTGTCCACACCTTCATTGTCAAGCTGAGCCAAGATAGCCCCAATGGCAAGGTTGCTAGCATCAGTGTACAAGATGAATTCCTTATTGTAATTGGGATACACTAAAATGGGCGCTTCTTTGAGTTTCTGCTTTAGAGTCTTGAAGGCTTGTTGTTGGCTGGCGGTCCATTCAAAAGGAACATTACACAACAGTTGGACCAGGGGTTCACTAGTATCAGCAAAATCAGGAATGAATTACCTATAGTAACCCATCATGCCCAGAAAGACTTGTACTTCTTGTAGGTTGGTGGGCGGAAGCATTTTGTCAATGGCTTCAACCTTCTTGGTCATTGGACGAATCCCTGTTTGGGTTACTTCATGGCCCAGGAATTCAAGGCGTTCTTTGAAGAAAGCACACTTAGAGGGCTTTAGCTTGAGGCCAGCCTCTTGGATCTTTATGAACACCTCTTTAAGATGGGCTAGGTGATCAGTGAAAGTTGCGCTGAAGACTTTTATATCATCTAGATAGACTAAAACACACGACAACTTCAAATCATGCAGGATGGAATCCATGGCCCTCTGGAAAGTTGACGGGACATTGCAGAGACCTTGCAGCATGCGGGTAGGTTCAAATAATCCTTCTGATGTGATGAGCGCAGCCTTCTGACGGTCCTCAGGAGAGAGGTCAACTTGCCAGTAACCAGACGCCAAATCCATGGCAGAGAAAAACTTAGAACCCCCAAGGCGTCAAAGAGCGTCATCAATGCGTGGTAAGGGATAGGAATCTTTCTTGGTTAGAGAATTCAACCTTCAATAGTCCATCACAATCTGGTAGCCTCATCCTTTTTCTTTAAGATGAGCAGAGGAGAAGCCCAGGAACTTTGAGAGGGAGCTAGCAGTCCAGCGTCCAGCAGTTGTTTGAGCTCCTTAGAAACCTGTGCATCTTCCACTTGGCTGCGGCAATATGGCTTGGCACAAAAGGGGGGAGCATCTCCTGTTTCAATCTGATGAATCACACCTTTGGCCAGTCCATAATCAGTGCTATCTTTAGCAA
Organism: Entomophthora muscae; assembly: GCA_014839935.2. Lineage (NCBI taxonomy): Eukaryota > Fungi > Entomophthoromycota > Entomophthoromycetes > Entomophthorales > Entomophthoraceae > Entomophthora > Entomophthora muscae. Next base: position 140,524 of record QTSX02005055.1, on the reverse strand, counting down.
AGATGTCTGAGAATTGGTCTAGTAATTCAAGCACCTCTTTCTGTTTTACCGGGGACAACTGAGGGAAGTCTTGGGCAGTGAACAGAGATAGGACTTGAGGCTTGTCTTTGGGTAGGTTAAAGTCTTGAAACGTTCCAAAAGGGTGAAGGGACAAGACGTCAGGGACATTTAATAACTTTCTGTAACCAACAACCTGTCCTCTGGATATGTTCATAGGAAGCACAGTAAGGTTGGCAACTAGTAATTAAACGGGATCCTTGTGGGAGACGTCCAGAATTCCAGGATAAAGGTAAGGCTTGTTACACCCCAGCAAAGGAGGGGAGTACAGCTCTAAGAAAGTCTGTTCAGGTAGTTCATATGATATCTGGGAGTCTATGATGGCCTGAGAACCTGGAGGGATGGTGACAGCAGACGTGGCCATGAGAGGAACTCCCTCAGTTGCAGGACAAGACATGGGATGACACTTCATGTTGGTGGAATGGGTTTGGTATTTTAGGGTGAAAAACCCAGTGGGGTACTCCAGTGTACATGTCTTCAAACGTTTACCAGGAACTTTGATTGGCTCCTCAAAGATCAGAGGGACTTCATACCCTAGGATAGAAAGATAACCATCCTTTAGGTTGATGATCCCATTATATTCCTGAAGGAACTGGGTATCAACCAAAAGGTTGTAGCTCTCATTTTGTAGAACAACAGCTGGCGCAGCCAACAGGAGTTTACCAAATTGCATTGGCAAGGCGGAGTACGCGCCAATGGCGCGAGTCATGGAGAGACCAGCGGTGCCATAGGATTGATGGTAGTTGAGGTCGGGGGCCAGCTTAAGTTTCTTCACCAGTTTAGAAGAAACAACGTTGACAGGAGAACCAGTGTCTAGGACGGCTTTGATTTTTACTTTCTGGATAGATATCTCTAACTGGGTGGTGGTGCGTCCAAAGGGTGGCAGAACAGCCAAGATATCCTGCGCCTCAGCTAGTTCCTTGTCCCATTTCTCAATCATGCATCTTAGTCCTGGGAACTCCTTATATACAGTTTGGAGAGGGAGTGAGACAGATACATTCTTGAAAACGGCGTCTGCAACTTCAGCAGCTTCTTCTGATGATTCCACTAATAAAGGGGACCATTTTGCCTGAGTAAGATAGGGGCGGGAGACAACCGCTTTGGCCTCAGACAAGGGCTTGGTGGTAGTTGTAGTCTTCCCAGATTATAGCTTGTAGGGAACTGCAATAGTCTCTGGGACGGCAAGGACAGAATACCTGTATGCATCAGGGTCTTCAACATCAGATTCATCCACATCAGAATCATCAGAAATGTCATGGAACAGAAGGAGGATAGGAGGAGCCTCATCATCAGCAGGCTCAGAGTCAGTAGCAGGCAGAGGTATAGAAGGAGACTGGGAAGAATTGTCAACAGAGAGTGTCTCCACCTCTAGGTTGACTGTTCTTTTCCCAACTGATCCTTGGGATCAGCTCCTTCAACCCACAGATTGGTGCAGACGCGAGAGTGGTGACCTATCTGACCGCAGTTGTGGCAACCCTGACGTCGAGGAGGAATCTGTGAGTTCATAGTGAGGATATGAGGGCCGCAAGAAGAAGATCCAGAGTTGGAAGCGGCACAACTCTCCCAAACGGCTGCCCCAGAATGGGTAAGATGTATATCCTGTAGCAGTGTCTTTATACTTTTCATGGAGGACAGCACAGCTTTGTGGGCCTTGAAATGAAGACACAGGAGTTGATTCACCTTGAGGGCCTGGGCGCAGGCCATATACGCTTCATGCACTGTCAATTGTCTGCTTGTTATTAATTGTTATCCCTCCATGTAAAATCTGTCTACAAATTCAGCAAATGTCTCTTTTGGATTTAATGATATGTGCATGAAGGCATCCTTTTTCACCTCCAGGCTAAGATCACCACCAAACTCGTCAATCAGGAGCTGTTTCATGTCTTCCCAGGTCTCAATGGTGGGCAGCTCTGGCACGACTACTTCTTGACAGGTCGGGTGTAGACAGGTTAGAATGTGCTCCTTCTTAACCTCATCTGATGCTCGCCTCATGGAATTCTCATAAATAGTTAAGAAAGCTTCAATAGTTGAGGTTTTGAGATCAAAGACTTGCTTAAAAGTAGGCTTGAAGTGTGCCTCAGGAGCTGGACCACCATTGCTGCTGTCAAGTACATTTATGCGTGGGGAGAACCCAGCTTCAGATTTGGAGGGGGTTGTCTAGCCCATAGTTGTCAAACACTTTCTTCAAGGATTGTCAGGGTCTCGGTAGTTCTGGCACCCATAGTGTTGGCTAGAGTGGTCTGTTGTTCAGTAACATCTAGGCGTTGTCCTTGGGTAGTGGCAACAGTGGAGAGCTCAGCCAGCTGCGAAGTAAGGGATGGCCCCACTGACAGACAGGGGGCAAATATGTTGTTTACCAAATCAATCAGCTCACTCATCTCCTGTACGTCCCTGTCCAACTCAGTCTGGTCTTGTTTCAAATGATCCACCTCATTAGCTAGGGCAATCAACTCCCTAGCACAGTGGATTTGAGGAGCCCCCGCCAAACCAGGACAACAGCTATCTTCCTTGTTAACCCTGAGTGGGCTAGCAGCGGCCGTCACTACCTCACGTAAAGCAGCAACTTCTTGCTGCAGTTCAGCAACCTGAGCAGTCAGCGCAAGAACCTTGGGGTCAGGTTGAGGCATTTCAGTAGGACATCCTTGACTACAAGTGGAAGCGCGTAATTCTTGAATGGCCTCCCAGATCCTCTGCTCTCTGTCCACCAGATCATCAGCAGGAGGAGAAGGCAGGACATCAGGTTTGGGAGTAGACAGCTCATTCACCTGACTCTGAAGTTTGGCTATAGCAGCAGCAGTGGTAGCTCTCTCTTGATCAAATTCCGCACTGAGTTCATTTAGACCTTGGGCGGCAAGGTCTGCTACCTGTTGCAATTGCTCAAAGGAATAGACACTAAATGCATTGAGCTGTTGCACTAGGCGTTCAAAGTTGGTGAGATAAGCGTTTAGGGTGGAGTCTACTTGAGTGCGCCAGGGTTGTTCTAACTGGTGAAACTCATGTAGCTGCTCCCTAATGTACTCAGGGATGTACTGGTGCATTTGCTCAATAGAATTGACTAAACGTGTTTGAGAAGTGACCAAATCACGCTGATTGTCAGATACCAGGGAGAACAGGGAATGAATCCATTGTTGGTAGGCAGCAAACTGGTCCCAATGATGGGTAACAGCTGCTTGTAGAGACAAGATCTCTTTAATGTGGAGTCCCAACACCATCTGGTGGTGGGCCAAGGCAGGCTGTACAAAGGATGACAGCAGGTGTTCAGCAGAGCCAGCCGCTGAGAGGAGATGCTGTGGAAACTGAGGGACCACAATTAACTCATAGTATTTGGCACGGCTAAACTGTAGCTGAAGGCAAGGGATGGCCCCGTCTTGAGCTATCCTAAGGGCTACTGCCATGACTTGTTCCAAGTCAGGGGTACCCGTAGGGTAAGCAGCTAGGCAGGGACCATTCCCAAGGTTCAGTACAGTAGGGACAATAGGCAGTTTGGCAATGTCTTACTCAATAGGAGGCTGGTAATTTTAGGCAAGGTTGACTCCCAAATAGGTGGAGGCAAGGGACCTGAAAAAGTAGATGTAAAAGGGATAACCAAGGGGCTTACAGCCCCTGTAGTGAGCACCATTTTTGTTGTTTTCTGGGGCGCGGCGCAGAGACACAATGGGGAATCCTAACCTTAGGATCAGATTCATACTAAGTCTTGGTTAGATGACACGGAAGGCAAATGTGTTTACCTTGTGGCCCTGGATGAATAATATCTACTAGTTGTGGCTAGAGAGAGGCGCAGAAGTACAGAAGACACAAAGACAAAAATGTGAATAGAACTTAATTTCATTGGTAAAATAGGAAATGGATTATATAGTGGTTAGGAATACCACAAAACACTACTAGGACAGTAGGGTCACTTGCCACAAGCATGAGTGGAGCTAGTGAGTTGCGCAGAGTCAGGAAACCAAACAATCATTTTTCCTGATGCAAAAACCAGTTCATTTCAAGATTCAAAAGAAAAAGCAAAATATTTGTCTTCAAAATGGCCCACTAAATGTTGCAACTGAACCAATGAGAGTTCAGTATTGGAATTGGGGAAGACAACAGTCCAATAGGAAAGGACAGAATAATAAGAAGAAGGTCTCATTTATTGTAAGATATTGTGATTAATATACTAAATGGGAAAGCCACAAGGCCACAAGGGGGTGGCATAGTGGGGAGTTCCATGTAGGATTTGGAGCCAAGGAATAACTAATGTGGGAATCAGCGGGTCAAATTGGCAACACTCCTAATTAGGATGAAGTGCCTGCTATTTGACATTGCCATCAGATTCATTCATAACGTTAGATACGTTAAGGGGCAACTCATCAAGCGCCCCCTGTGTATCGTAAGATAGGTTAGCAGGCAAGGTTTGAACCTCAGTTGCAACACCCCCTTGCCCCCTGCTTGTCATCAGACACCAGGACTGGAGTCTGCGGAAGGTCTGGGAAGGTCTGCACAAACAACCTTTGTGTGGGGATGGCACGGCAGGGGCACAAGCAATTGTGGTGAAGTTTCTTGGTGTTTCCCTGGGCATCCTCAAGTTGGTAGGTGTGGTTGTTGTAGACGGCAGCTACCTTGAAGGGCCCTAGGTGGTTGGGTTCTAATTTGGCAGAATTAGGATTGAGGGTGTAGATGGGGTCACTTACGGCGTACCTAGCTTTGAGGTGTTTTGTCCCCCCTGCAATCTGCTTGTGTTTGATCTCCCGGGCTTTGGCGCGCCATTGGTCTAGGGAGGGAGTTGGCACTAAGGGGGGTTTGTCGGGAACCTTGGACCGTAGTTTCCCCTGTTCAACCCCTGTCAGACTGTCAGGTGCTCCAAAGGCCAGGGTGTTAGGACTGAACCCAGTGCCCCTGTTGATTCTTGCTTGCAGGAGCAGTAGGGCAGTGGGAAGATGTTTAGTCCACGCAGTATTAGGGTGCTCTTGTGAGAGCTTGGCAATCAATTAAACAGGGAGCCATTTAACCGCTCCATGCGCCTGTTGGCTTGCAGATGGTAGGGGGTTATGACTATGTGCTGAAGCGCGTTCTTGACACAGTATGCCTTCACAACGTGTCCAACAAGTTCAGGCCCGCCATCGGTGATGAGACGCCTGGGTCGCCCAAAGCGAGCCACAATCTCCTTGCCAATAAAGCAGGTAACAGTGGTGGTGGTGTGGTTGGTTGTGGCCCAGGCCACTGGCCAACATGTGAAATAATTGATAGAGGTAATAATATACTTCTTACCCAGTCTGTCTTTGGGAAGCGGTCCCACAATGTTGAGGGCCCACTGTTCAAAGGGTTCCATAGCCTTGATGGGTAGGACAAACTTAGGAGGTGCAGGTTTGGACGTATTCCTTTCACACAATACACATGTCTCAAGGAGGTCCAAGATGTCTTGGCGCATGCACAGCCACCAAACCTTACATTTCATTATCTCAAAGAGGTTACACCCTCTGATGTGACACAAGGTTTGGTGATAGTGCAAGATGGTGTCTCCTCGTTGTGTGGTGGGAATATACGGTGTCTTCTCACCTGTTTCTGCTTGGCGGCAGACGTTTCCAGCATCAATGGTGAACTGACTTTCATTATCCTTCAGCTTGGAGATGATGACCAAGTTAAGGTCCTTGTAGCAGGTCGCCTCAGGGCGCAGGTAGAGCATGGGCCAGTCTGGGTCCAGATTTTTGTCCCCAGTGATGGACGCTACATAGAGCCGTGAAAGAGCGTCGGCTGTAACAAGTTCTTTTCCAGGCTTATATTTGATGCGTAATTGATAGGGGACAGACGTTCAACCCATCCTGCTTGGCGGCGTGTCAGATGGGACTGTGTGTTGAAATACTGGAGTGACTTATGGTCCGTCAGAACGCGGGGTGGGAAGGTCACACCTTCCAAGTAACAGCGCCACTTCTCCACGCAGTGTACAATGGCTGCCAGCTCTTTATCATGGATGGGATAACGTTGTTCCAAGTCAGTGAGCTTCCTGGACTCATATGCTATGGGGAGGAAGACGCCATTGTCAGTTTCTACCCTTAGCATGCCCCCTATGGCCCTGTCAGAGGCGTCAGTCTCGAGTTTGTACTGTCGGTTTTGGTTGAGGAACTGCAGTACTGGTGCTGTTGTGAGCCTTTGCTTCAACGTCTCTAAGGCTTGATCTCTGGCAGGGGTCCAATGGAAGCGCTGTTTGGTATTGAGGAGCTCAGTAAGAGGTGCAATTAGTTCTCCACAATTGGGGATAAACTTGCGTACATAGGCAACCATGCCTAAGAATGTTCTCACTTGACCCACATCAGTGGGGGGCAGCATGCTAGTGATTGCCTTGATTTTGGCAGGATTGGGCTGTATCCCTTGGGCAGAGATGGTGTTCCCAAGGAAAAACAACTCCAACTTGAGAAACTCACATTTGGAGGGTTTAGCTTTTAGCTGGTTTTCCCGAAGGGTGTTGAGGACAGCACAGAGGTGTTAGAGGTGTGTGGTTTGATCTTGACTGGAGACAATAATGTTGTCAAGGTACACAACCATGCGCTTTCCAATCAGTTCCTCAAAGGCTTTGTTCATCAACATGGCAAAGGTGGAGGGAGCGTTGGTCATTCCAAAGTTCATGACACAACACTCAAACAACCTGTAGCGTGTGCAGAAGGAAGTTTTTGCCTCATCCCCTGGTGCAATGCGGACCTGGTTGTACCCCACAGTGAGATCAATCTTGCTAAAGACCTTTGCGCCTGCAAGTGTATCAAACAGGTTGTCAATCAGCGGCAGGGGGTATTTATTTTTAACTGCCACCTCATTTAGGGTGCAGTAGTCTGTGACCAGGCAAAGAGACCCATCCTTTTTAGCTACAAAGAAGACCATTGCCCCGTATGGAGAGAGCGAGGGGCAAATAAATCCCTTATCAAGCGCGTCCACAAGGTGCTGGCGGAGGGTTTCATCTTCCTTTGGTGTGAGATGGTATAATGGTTGTGCTTTAGGTAACAATCCTTGAAGTTGTACAGCGTGCTGGATCTCCCGGGGTGGAGGTAGTTGTTCAAGTGTTTCACTGAATACGTCCTTGTACTCCTCTAGGAGTGAAGCTAGCGCTGGTGGTGTTGATGTTGACAAGGGAGGGACTGCAGATGGTTCTGCACGGATAACTTTGACTGAACATTGGTTAAAGTCTAGTTTCCCCCCTTGAAATTGTATGAGCCTGTTTCCGTCATTCTGACAAACACAGTGTCATGTAGTAGTTTGTTCATTTCCATGGGGTAAATCTGAAAACCCACCCCATTTCTATTGAGGGTGATGACAGAGGTATCCCAGTCAATGTAAGGGAAGTTATGCTGGAGCCAGTTGAGGCCAGCAATTACGTCATGACTGAGGCCTGCCATGATTGGTCCCAAGAGCTTAACCTGGATGTTCCCCATTCTTACAGAGAAGGGTACCGTCTCGTGGGTGATGGCAATTCTGCGGGAATCAGCTACACGTACTGCTTTGAATCTGCTGGGCACTTAGTCTAACTGCTGGGAGTCAGCAAACGCCTGATCTACCATGGTGTGATCAGCCCTGGTGTCTACCAGTAACTTGTGGGTGTTCCCACGGAAACAGAAGGGATAGGACAAGCGTGTTACTTTATTTGCGGAATGAGCAGCTTGCAACACAGGGTCATTGCTATGGACCTGAAAGATGTCTAGGGTTTCAACCTCGTGAAGATTGTAGTTGCGGGAGTTCCTTGCAAGCAAGGGCTGAGAGGGCGGGTCAGTTGGGTTGTAGAGCCCCTTGTTGTTACAACCCCCAGGCTTTTCCCTGGTCCTCAATTAGCGCTAGCTGGAGCTCCCCCCTTGCGGGGGCGTTTAGCTGCACTTTCTTGCTGGCAAGGTTGGCAACGGCCCACTTGACCTTGGCCATTGTTAGGTGCAGGACGTGGTTGGGGTGGAGCATTGCTGGTGCGGCAGAAGCCCATTGAAGCCTGGTTATTGGCCTCTACGATGGCTTTATAGCAGTTGTCAATAGAGGTGCATCAGCCAACAGGAACCCACTTGCAAATATGTGGTTTTAACCCATTAACAATGAGAGTGAGCAACATGGTGTTCCCATTGGTCACTGCTTTGGGGGGGCAGCAAGGGCTTGTTGCCAAGCAGCAAGATACTCAGGGGCAGAACCAGTCTGCTTGATGGCTAAGAGGGGGGTTCCCAAGATAATGGGAGAGAAGGTTTTGCTATATCAGGACTTGGCAGCGTCTTGAAATGTTGCCCAGGTGTTTTCAAACTCCTGGCTGGCCCAGTTGGTGAACCACACGGCGGCGGGCCCCGTAAGGCGGCCAGATGCAGTGGCAACCCACATGGACTTGGGAACCTGACAGATACAGAGGCGCGTTTCAGTGGACTGGAGCCAACTGACAATGTCAGCTTCTTTGACACTGCCAGTGAAGGACTCTAGTTGGAGGTTGAGCATACGTTGCAACAGATCCAACTGTGGCAGGGTGACACTAGCGTCACGCTGCCCAAGGCGGAGCCAATTTTATGCACTGGTAAGAACTAGCTGATCTTGATAGATGACATATCCTTTGGGAATGTCCCCCTTGGGGATTGGAAGGAACGTCTCTTGTTGTGGAGTAGCCATGCGGCCCGTACTCCGTCCTTTCTTGGGGGAATTTTTTTTTGAGATAGGTTGGAACCTACCTGTGCTACCACTGTTGCAACTGAACCAATGAGAGTTCAGTATTGGAATTGGGGAAGACAACAGTCCAATAGGAAAGGACAGAATAACAAGAAGAAGGTCTTGCTTATTGTAATATATTGTGATTAATATACTAAATGGGAAAGCCACAAGGCCACAAGGGGGTGGCATAGTGGGGTGTTCCATGTAGGGTTTGGAGCCGAGGAATAACTTGTGCGGGGATCAGCGGGTCAAATTGGCAATGCTCCTAATTAGGATGAAGTGCCCGCCATTTGACATTGCCATCAGATTCATTCATAACATTAGATATGTCAAGGGGCAACTCATCAAGCGCCCCCTGTGTATTGTAATATACGTTAGCAGGCGAGGTTTGAAACTTGGTTGCAACACAAAGGCAAAATCAAAACATGGTGAATGCTGCTATTTACAACATATGGGCAGCCTAAAATAGAAAATAACAGTTTAATAGCCAATCAACAGCTATCCAATTTAGGAACAGAGGCATTTCATTCATTTTCATGGCTCCTGATTTGTGTAAATGGTTTTGAGAACTTTCCAAATATGGACTTGAGATTACAATAAAAATAAATCATAAAATTTTAACCTTTTACTTTTAGTTATTTTATCCTAGGTTTTTTTACAATGGTTTTTACTAGCAACCTTTTCAACGGCACCAGCAAACAAGCCAGCAGCAGCCAATCCAGCTTTGATGGAGGTGAGGCTCAGAACGTGGAGGCACCCATTTACACCCAGGTCTTGATGCAGGTAACAAGAGAGGTGACCTGTACTTGACCTCTGACCCCTATTGCTTTGACTTGTTTGAGAGTCAACTAGCGTCCAGCTCTGCCCTTGCTTCTGTACCCACCCCCGCACAAGCTGCTCATCAACCAACCAATCAGGATGGCAACCCTGATTTGAAACAACTTCCTGCTACAAGCCAACCTTCCCCCAGCCAATCAGGCTTCAGCTCCTGCAGCCCAGCACCCCAAACCCAGAATAAGTACTGCCCAAATTCTCCAGGAAGTTGTGGCACTGAACCTGTGTGGCCTGACCTGGGACCAGATTGCCGCCCATTTGCAATTTACCTGAGCCATCATAATGTGGGAATTCAACAACTTAATCAATAAGAGAAGCCTGATTGGGACAGCCAAGAAGCAAGAGAAGGCCCCAGAGTCCCATAAAAAAAGGCATACCCAATCATACTCAATCTCCTGCAGCAGGGCCCCAAGCTTCCCCTAACCCTGTCTGGAAGCAACTTGCCCACCATGTCATGAATGACATTTCAATACTTGTATTGAAAACCTGGAAATTGAACCCCAGGTCTCAGGGAAAGCCTTATGTTGACCAGAGTGGACAGGAAACTGCCCAGCTGCTAGTTGGGTCAAGCCCTGGACCACCAGAGATAGATGACCCCAAACAGGGGGAACAGAAACCTTCCAACCTGCCAAGCGTCAATACTGGAGGTTTGAAATCAACATTGGAGACCCTGGAATTGAACCCTGACCCTCCAAAGACTACTTGCGTCACACAAAGTGGACAGGAACCTGCCCACTTGTTAAATTGCAAACCTGAGTTGACAAGTTACTCCAAGACCTGCCAGTCTCCCAAGGACAATTCCCCAAATGGTCACCAGATTGATGCCAGCCTCACGCCACCTAAGATCTGGACCTATGCAGAGGTTGTAGCTTTCCTTAAGGAGGTTAAAACAAAACCTACTGTTAACTCTGACAATGATCACCAGCAGCTTCCAGTCTTCTGTCCAGAATGGATAGTACAATTGAACTACTCAGGTGACATAGTAAACAGTGGCAGAGGAACAAAGCATTGCCGCTTCTATTCACCAGAGAAGGCACAACCTGGATCTCCTGCCCTCAAGACTCTAAGCCAAGATCCATGCCCCGCCAGTGCCTTGTCTGTGAACCTGAACCCTGCAAAAGTCAAAAAAGCAAAAACCCATGGTATAAAAGCCCCAGCGGTATGGTGATGACCATATCGCTATTTTTGATAATAAAGTTTTATGAACCTTTGGTTCAAACAAATCTTACCTTATCTAGTCTTAGTGATCTTCTATCTTAACTCTGGCCAAGTAGACCATCAGGCAACCGCCCCCTCTGGAGACTAACCTGCCAACCCTCCCCAGGCACTATACCGTTCCCCAGGAGCCCCCTTTGGACCTGTGCATTTTACCAAATACCCACCCAACCCTGACTACACGGAGTACAACTTGAAGACCATCCTCATTGCCAATCCCTTGGCAAGGACTAGATAAACTGAATACATAGGACGTGAAGGAAAGAGGATTGAGGTGCCGCCCTTATTGTTCAAAGACAAGTGCAATTATATGCCTGCCTACTTTGTTCCCATGACTCCGCCCTTAACCCTGCGACCTGACTGCCCAATGGAGACCCCCACCGCGGCTGAGACTACGTCCACCCAACTGTTTGGAGTACTCTGCATTACTTTGATGGGAATAGTAGACACTATGGTGCCCAATTCAGGGCCCTGGCCTTTGCTTGGTTGATCCATTTCCTATATTATCAAGTTAGCATCCATCCTATGGTGGGCATTACCCTCTGGCCTGGCCGTATTCTGACCCAAGCCAACCAATGCCTCTACCAATGTCGGGCTTCCTGACGCACCATGGCATTTGGGTGTCTGAGCGCATGGCACAGCTCTGGATGCCCAGGAAATTGGCGTCAGTCCGGGTGTTGACCAATTTTGGCAGAGACAATGGGATGGCAGGGAGGGTTCCCCAAACCATCCTGCTATTGAGTCCACTCTTGTCCAAGGCCTAGCAAGCTTATCCAATGGCATCATGTCCATTGCCTATTTCAAGCTGTTGGGGATTTTGACCAAGCAATGATGCCAATTATGATGGAGCTTGAGGATTAGGATTTCAGCAGCTGAACCCGTAAGTTAGCAGTATAAAAGTCAATGATGCCAGTTATGGCGGAGCTTGCGGATATGAATTGCAGCGGCCAAGCAACATGAGTTGGTAGTTTATAAACACATGTGTATTGGATCAGCAGTAGTCTGCTGACCTGAACCAAAAGTCAGCCAATGGTTAGCACTGCTGCAGCGCTTAGGGATGCATGAGTTTCTGCCCCACCACTTTGGAAAGTTACAGGCACCGCCTAGCAATTGGATTTGGCACCAAAGCACCAACCTACTTTTACGCCAAGCGCTGCCGCCCCAACAGAAAATTATTGCAAGCCCTGAGCTGCTAGGTTTGATTCCCCACCATATCAAGTTCCCGTATTGATTACATAATTAAGCATTGAGCTTGAAGTATGTCAAGAAGGTAGGAAGTGATCCTGAAGTAACTAAATCATTCCATGCCAGCAAGGGCCACCTGTGCTGGGTGAAGATAAAGATTTTCTATTGGTTGACATGTAATAAGCGCCAAACCTAGATTAATAATTACAAAAATTAGGGGCATGTTAGAATGTCCTAGAAGACATTGCTAGCAGCCCAGGGATTAACCTTGTAGAAGGTATAAGAATAATGAATCAATTACAATAACATCATCTTTGATCCATCTTTGATATATCTTTAATCTGGTTGACCTTTATCTTAATCTTTAAGTGCTTCTGCATGATCAGAAGTCATTTCTGGACAACAATCATGTTTCCATTTGATCCTGGCTCTTCTGGAACAATAATACTCATCTCCTCACATATGGCTGTATTCAAGAAAATTTCCTGTGCCCTATAATCTCAAAGAATTGTGACGCTGTAATGCAAATAGCACAACAATAGTGCTCACTACAGGGGCACACATTTGACTGTAGAAGAAGGAGTCAATTGGAAGTCTGTTGGTAACTTCAGGCAACACAACAGAGCGCTAATGGAGACTGGCATCATAGGAAGCAACACATGACATCAATGGGAAGGTATCAGTTCATGCCCTCAGCTCATAAAGTGAATAAGTTTAAGGGGATACACAGCTATGGTACCATAAATAAAAATTTCTGCCTTTGTGGAAATGAATGGACGTACTACCAAGCAGCAAGTTGTTACACCAACCTTGCTGCATGAGCATGCTCAAAGGACACTTTGTATTGTAGAAGCAGTCAAGAGTATTATAGGCCCAAACTGTACCAGACGCTTTCACTAGACCAACACCATAAGAAGGCAAACAACTCACAGGATACCCCACCCTCACAAAGACTTGAGCTGTGGTGGTTAACTCTTCTTTGGCAATGAACAACAAGCTACACACACTTGCACCAATAAAATCCCATCTAGACAACAAGTTGTACAGGTGTTTTTAGACACAATTGGATATTATGGCTACTTTACGTAAGACTCCTATAGGAAGTGGGAGATGCTATTTTACTTTGGAAGAATGTCCATAGGTTGACTTTCTTGTGGTAAGACATGCAAAGTTGCCAGCAAGGCTCAATCAGGTACACAATCAAGAGCAATAGAGCTGGGTGCTCAGCCATTTGAATGAGCGCCATATCCTTAAGATTGATCCAAAAGAAGAAAGTAGAAAATAAGAAATTAAAATATAAAAAATATAAAATAATCAAATTTAAAGAGCAAATGAAAAGATAAAAATACAAAGATGATAAAAAAAGAAGAGAAGCCAAGCAAGTTTATTACAAAAAATATAAGCTAGTGGTAGTGGTCTCTGGCATCAGGGGCGCCTCTGCGCTGCTGAGAGGAGGATGCAGTGAGGGGTGGTTTGGCGGTCAGCACGGCAAAAAATGCTTGACAGGGCACTGGATGTTCACCAGCATTTGGTCCCAGGCCAACTGCAAGTTGTGGGACATAGAGGACCAGTTGCAAAGGGGGAGTCAGAGCTGGCTCACTGGCACTAGACAACCCCAATCACCGCAAGCAGAGAACAAAGCCCCAATCAACAAGCAGTCCATCAAGGCGTCCTCCATGTAGAATTAAGCCATTGACAAAGGAACACTGGTCTGGTAAGCCAGAGCACAATAGTGCTCCAGAAGTCAGGGATCCAGTCTTGGGCAGCCAGCCTGTTGGTTTTGGGGATAACTTGGGCCAGGTATTTTGCAGGTAAAGCTCACCACAAGAGAGGAGCTAACTTAAAGATATAGGAGAAGAACTTCCCCACCCAGGACCATGAGCTGGCAGCCAGAATTATAGTGTCAATTACCCTGGTGAGGGTAATATACACAATCCCAAACAGCTTACCAGTATTGGTAAGATGGGAGGTCAGATGAGGAGGTGGGCATTGGCTTTGGCTTTGGGGTCACAGGTGGTTCCATGCAGAGCTTGTAGGCAGGCAGGTAGTTGAATTTTTCTCTAAACAACCTGGGTGTTGAGAAAAACCACAGGTCTTGACGGTTTATCTGATTGTGGATTGTATATGGGCTAAGAATTCTAGTTCAAGGATCTTTTCCGGGATGTAGTCCTTATATTCAGGTTTCAGAGGGTACTCTGTAAAGTAGACAGGACCAAAGGGAACACCTGGAGGACAGGAATCTGCAGGCAGGAGGGCTGGAGGATCTTGTACTGATTTGATAGATGGCAAAGACAAAATAAGGCAGTAGCTGTGTAAGCCAAAATAACATAACCTTTATTAAAAACAGTGATAAGTTTGGAGCACAGGGTCCTTTGGTCTATATAGCACCCCATTTCCAAACTTAATATTTTCCATGGGGGTTTATTAGAGCATTGGGAAAATTGGGCCCAGGGATCTGGGTGCTTGGGTTCCAAGGTGGCAAAATGGCACCCAGGCTGGGAGTTCTTTCATTAGTCAAAGATCTCAAATTGGCTACTTGATTATCTTGCTCTAGGGTTGTGGTCATGGGGCCGGGCCATAGGCCTGTGCCTTCTTCCAGGGATGGCTCTTGATTGCTCACCAGTTTAGACTTCAAGCTCATGAAGCTAATGGCTGTAATTTTGTTGCCTCCATTAGGCGCCTTGATGACTCCTTCATTTGGTGCAATGGTTCCTTTGTTTTGGCTTGATTCATCATTTGGGCCATGATTATTGGCCTCAGCTTGCAGGGGCTTGACCCCAGGAAAATGTGGGCAGGCAGCCCCTTGGTCCCCAGGCCCGGCGGTTTGCAGGAATTCATGGTCAGGGTTCAAATCCTGTCCTTGGGCCTGGATTTCAAGGGTAAAAGAATTGTCAATCCTGATACCAGGCAACAACTGGCGTAACCAGGCTGACAACTTTTTGGGGGTACCACATGAAGTGGCATGTGGAAGCAGCCAAGTAAAGATACAGACTGGTGTCACCAGTACCTACTGCCTGCATTAATGCCTTGAATGTGGCCAAAACATGCCAGCTGGTGTTGGCCTGTATGGGCAGGGCCAAGGCTTGTGGAAGGAGGGATCAGCAGCAAGCTCAAAAGCCCAAACCTGAGCCACCTCATCAATGTAATTATTGCAGATGGCAATAGTGTGGGCATGTTGGGCAGAGATCTTGATGGGAGCCAAGGAGGTGGACTGCAGTCCAAGGTGCACCTCAGCAGCCAACTAGGAGGCATCATACTGGCCATGATGGAGCTCTCTGGCACAGATGGGGGTCATGGAGTACTCATCAGAGTGCATGGCCTGTAAAAAGCTATACATAGTTTCTTTGTGGTAGCACATGCCAATTTTATCAGCTAGTCAGGATAAACCATCAGGATTTCATCTGAGTTGCGTCAAGCACAGAGCATGGCTGACGGGGTGGCAGGAGGTGCACCAGAGGAAGTAAGGCAATGCACAAATGGGCGCAAAGTACCAGAAGGAATGCCAATTGGGGGCATTGATGACAGGAAGAGACTCCTCAAACATAGAGTCCTCATCAAAGAGATCCCCAGTGTTGGAACTGGGAGCAGTATTGGATGCAAAGCCAGCCACAATGGTTATACAGTCCTGTTTGCAAAATTGGTTGTCACTGGAGCAAAGAAGGTTTAAGAATGCAATACACATGGAGCAGAGCATCTTGCAAAAGGTGTTGCACTCTGCCTCACCCATCAAAGCCATCAAGGCATCATATGCCCAACATATGCTTTTGTTGTTGGTATTACTACTGGGGTTCATCTGACAAAGAAGGAAAGTAGTTCTTGGTCAAGTGGAGGAATATGTTGGGATTTTAACCAAGCAATGATACCAATTATGACAGAGTTTAAGGATTAGGATTTCATTAACCAACCCCATAAATTAGCAGTATAAAAATCAATGATGCCAATTATGACAGAGTTTGCAGATATGAATTACAGCTGCCAAGCAACATAAGTTGGTAGTATAAAACATATGCATATTGGATCAGCAGTAGTCTGCTGACCTGAACCATAACTCAGCTAATGGTAAGCACCACCACACAACTTAGCAATACATGATTTTCTGCTGCACCACTTTGGAAAGTTACAGGCGCTGCCTAGCAACTAGATTAGGCGCCAAAGCACCAAACTACTTTTATGTCAAGCGCTGCCGCACCAACTAAAATTATTGCAAGCTCCGCCTTACTTTTACATTGAGCGCTGAGGCGCTAGGTTTGATTCCCCATCATCTCAAATTCCCATATTAATTACATTATTAAGCATTGAGCTTGAAGTATGTCAGGAAGGTAGGAAGTGATCCTGAAGTAACTAAATCATTTCATGCCAGCAAGGGTCACCTGTGCTGGGTGAAGATAAAGATTTTCTATTGGTTGACATGTAATAAGCGCCAAACCTAGATTAATAATTACACAAATTAGGGGCATGTTAGAATGTCCTAGAAGACATTGCTAGCAGCCCAGGGATTAACCTTGTAGAAGGTATAAGAATAATGAATAAATTACAATAACATCATCTTTGATCTATCTTTGATATATCTTTAATCTGGTTGACCTTAATATTAATCTTTAAGTGCTTCTGCGTGATCAGAAGCCATTTCTGGACAACAATCATGTTTTCATTTGATCCTGGCTCTTCTGGCACAATACTACTCATATTCTCACATATGACTGTATCCAAGTAAATGCCCTGTACCCTATTATATCAAATAATTGTGGCCTCTTTAATAAAAAAGCACAACACAAGCTATCAATAGCTTTTGACAATCTTGGTGAACAAGGAAAAGTTTCCACCAAGAATGGAAGGAAGGAGGTCAAGAGGGAGCTTTCATTGGTGCGTTTCTGGCTATTTTGGACGTGGGTTTTGTCTATTATTGGACAAACCCTAATTTCACCTATAGCTACAAGTACATCCATATCCTTAGTAGATTAATCAACTCCTAGGATAGCTCAAATTCCACATACAGGATTTTCTTGAGCCACCAGATGGAGGGTAGCTCCACCACCCTTGAGCCAATCCAGGGACAAGGCCAGGCCTCTCTATACCCAGCTGGTTACGCCAACATCCATCTGGTTGATGTTGTGTTCTTTAATATTGGAGACACAGTACAGGAGTGCCACCCACAGGCTTTTAATGATCTCTATCTTGGGGTCCTTGACCACAATTTGCTCTTTGGTTGCCAAATGGTGGCAGACTTGTTTGCACAGATGGTAATCCATGTGAATATGGGCAACTAATCACAGAAAGACAAGCACCTTCCACCCTGTGCCATAGCCACCTACCAGCCAATCAAGGCAATGACAGATGAGGAATATGATGAGTGGTGTATGACAGCCATCACACAAAATCCTCCTACCCCTACCCCTGCCACCACCACCCCCACCTACCAGCCCCTCCCATCCAATCCCAGACCTCCCAGGACAGCACCACCTCAAACCTTCCTTCCTGCGATATTTTGCCTAATAGGCATCACTCTTTCCCTCCCACATAAACTCCCTGTTTCCAAACTTTTTATATTTATATTATCTTTATCTTAAATTTCAATTGTTTATTTACTCTTTGTTTATAGTTGGTTTTATTCTTTATGTTCAGCTTATTTCTATAAAATTGTATATTTACTATGACATGTATCTAGATCCAGAACAGAGTTATTTTTAGCTCTGTACACATCCCCTTGTGAAAAATTAACAACCATTTGATGATCAGCTAAATTTGAATTAGTAAATTATAGGTTAATTGTGATTAGATAAAGTTGTTACTGATCCAAATTCAAAACCTTAATAATAAACTTTAAGCCAATCAGGAGCCAAGTGATAAAGTGATTTTTGTGACATACAGTAGTTTTAAAAGCTATGGCAACAACCAAAAATACCTCAGATTTAAACAAAATGGTTTCAGATTTAAACAAAATCCAACTCTCAGGTTAAAATATATACTCTATTGACAGGGTTTATTGGTGTTAATGGGCAAAATGAGTTAATACAGCAACAAAGGGCTCACACGCAAAGCAAAACCATTCAAAATACAATCTAAAATACATTGATTCACAAAAATAATGTTGAGTTAACTTTTGGTGTACATATGTTTACTATGTGAATTGGTGACAAAATACACCCAAGTGTTGTAACTGTGCTGTTTTAGCAGAGTTACACAGGGAAAATATTTAGAAGATAGGTAATAATCTTTATTGTGAGATAGTAACTATATAGTTCATGTGAATCAAGGATAACAGGAACATGATTGCTGATCACAAAGTTGAATGGAAGGAGGGGGTGGCCTGATTCTGGTAATGAGTCAAGCGCCAAAATGAGGTATCCACTGTAAGGGATCATCATCTGTTCATGTTGATGGATTTGGTAATTTGAGTTGACTTCCTAGTCTGGCTTTGAGTGACCGGATAATTGGATTACGGGTCACAAACCTGCTTGGTTAGAACCTTGCTGGCGAGTCAAGCCTGTGGTTTTGACACAAGCAAGGTGTGTCAAAACTCAAACCAAAAACAAAACACAATAACAACTCACTATGTAAACAAATCACTCACGCAATGTGTGCAATGGATTGTAATCATGAATGATACCAAGGTATCTAAAATAAGACACAAGATATGAAACATAAATTTTAAAAATATTGTTTTGGGTGCTTAATTTGGCGTAAAATCTGGGGAAATGGGTGGAAATAATTTTGGGTATTCTAAAATGGGTGTTGTAAAACCAAAAGCAACTAATTAAGAAATAAAAAATCTATAATTGGGATATTGGGTGGGAAAAACTCTAATTAAATATCCATATTCAGATAAAAGCAAAAAATAAAATTAGGGAGTAACTTAATTGAAATTTATTTAATATTTTATTAAATTTTAAAATGAAAGGAACACAACAACAGAGTACCAATACACCCGTTGTGCGCCGTGGTTGCGGTTGCCCCCATGGGTCAAAGAATAGACTTAGTACAACACAAGTGCCTACTCAGGAGGGAGGCAGAAGAGGAGAGTTCCATAGTGAAGCTGCAATGACACAGCCTTTTCAAGGAGCACAAGCTGCTAGAGTGCAGAGCATAAAACCTTGGGTCCCAAAGCTGATCTGGAAGCCCACCAAGGTCACCACTACAAAGAAAGTTAGAAACAAGGAGGTAGAACTTACTTTTTATGTGTTTGACATTGTGTAACAGCAAGATTTGGTCTCATCAGCTATGCTGGAGAAGGTAAAGCCTTTACTTGATACTAGCTACAAGCCCTACGTCAGTGATGGCAATCAGGAGGATGACAAGGAGCCCAAGTTCTATCAAACCAATGAGGGACAGCTGGTGTTAAAAAAGGTTGCAGCCTTTTATACCAAGGTACCTATGCCCTGTGTTGTGCCCAATGCCAACAAGTCAATCCCCACTGCTAAAAAGCCTGCCCAGAAGTGCATCCCTGACATCAAATGCATCATCCTGATTAAGCTAATGTGGGAATTGGGTGATTACAAGGCGGCTGCAGCCCTTGTTGGAGTGGATCCCAAGTACGCCAGCAAGACCTTCCAAAAATTCATCAATACTGGTTGTGTCCTTGCCGCAGAGAAATCCTTGTGTGTTTCTACCATGCTCACCAAGGAGCACAAATGGACAATCTGCCAGTGGATCACCTGGGACTACCATCTTGAACTGGCAAATATACAGGCCATGGTCAAATCTACTTTTGGGATTGAGGCTTCAATTTCCTTTTACTACCATCTGGTGAAGGGAATGCAATTTTCTTGGAAAAAGCTTGGGGTATCCCCCTACAACAGAAACAGCCCAGCCAATGTTGAGACCCAGAAAAAATATGCAGAGGCGTACACTGCCCTCAAAGCCAAGGGGACAGTCAAATTTTACTATATTGACAAATTGGCATTTGCCTTGTCAATGCGCAATGGGTATGTCCCCAAAGGCTCCAATGACGGGATGGCTCAGCGTGCTGCAGTCTGCGCCACAGCCTAATTGATAGTGGCTCTTGTGATGATCCACATGTTTGGTGGTTTGCAGGCGGGGCTTATGTTGGCCAAGTGAAATTTTAGTGACTGTTGTTGAAGAAAGCTGGCTGGAGGACCAGAAGATGATGGTGAAGAACTAGTGGTCCGGAGAAATGAGCCAAGATTTTGCCAAATTGATTTGCCAAAGTGAGAAGATGTGGAATATTTTGTCTTGGTTTAGTATGAAAATCAAGAAGGAATTTGGATAGAAGTCTGGGTAAGATATTTATTTATTAAATTCCCAGGATAGACAAAGGTATGTTGCTATGAGAGCGGGATACAAGGTTGTTTTGGTGGAACATTTTCCTTGGATTTTACTATATTTGTAAATATATGGGGAAAACGTTGAAGAGGTCCAGAAAGAACAATTTAAATTGTATTCTACTATTTAAATGGGTTTGGGTTGAATGCAGGAAGAAATGGTGCCGGAATAATGGACTGGTTAACGCTTTGGTGCGCAAAGAGTTGTCAATTTGAACGGTTTGAGCTGTGGAAATGATTTTCATAGTTGGATCCCAGTGGAACTTTAGAAATGGTCTATTTCTGCGCTCTGCATTAATTGGTTGAGTTCTGGCAGGTTTTCTGATGAAAATGATTGGTTGGAAGCCAAAAGCTTAAAGTATAAGCAAGGAAATAGTATATTAATACTTTAAGCTTTTGAGAAAGTAAGTATGTAAGCTTAAGTTATTATAGGTAAAAGTGAGCGGCAATGGTTTAAGCTTATGAAGAAAGCCATTTTGAAGGCGGAACTGTTGGGAAAAGGACACTATAAGAAGGTGGCTGGCTAGAAAGTTACAGGGTTTTTTGACGGTCTTTTTGGAGGTTGTTCCAGGTCTTTGAGAGGACACTTCTGGGTCTCTTGAGTTTCTGCCAAGAGGTTTTGGAAGCCTTTTGATCACCAGCAGGAGCTTGGTTAGAGCTGAAGCCCAAGATAACGGAGCAGGAGCCCAAGAATAAGGAGCTGGTTCCTAAGCGTGGCGCAGAAGTTTGATTCCAAGGAGCCAGAGTCCACATTTGAGGAGCAGGAGTTCAAGTCTTAGGTGCAGACGTCCAAGACTTAGGTGCAGGAGTCCAAGACCAAGTACAAGAAGTCCAAGATGTTGTTGGAGGACTCCAAGTATTGGCAAATCCATATTGTTTCCTTAACCCCCCAGGCCATATACCAGAAGGTTTCTAAGGGGATCTTCCTTCTGAGAGTGAATAAAAGCCCATTTTGACCCCTATACATATTTCTGAGATACATTTCCCCTTACTAGAGAATGAAAACCCCTTCCAGCTGGTCCCTGGCTACAATCCAGGACACACTTGGGGACTGCTGGACAGGAACCCCACAGCTCTCCTCAGTCCAAAGGGGTTCAAGCTCTACCAAATGATATTGGGTTCAAATAACAGCATGACCTTTCTATCATTTCTCCAATTGGTCCAGGAGCACCTGAGGTGTATGAGCCCTGGCTTCACCAATGTTATTGTGTTGGACAGTGTTGGTCTCCACAAAGTGGCTGACATTCTTGAAGAATTTCTATCAATTGACACTAGCATTGCTGTGGGCCCCCAGCAATTGGCCACAGCAAATTTGCACCTTCTCTTCCTCCCAGCCTATTTGCCCTTCCTAAATCCCACCAAGGAAGTCTTTGGGTGGCTCAAGCAAGTCCTCAAGCAAGGAACCCCAACTGGGAGCAAGGACCTCTTTAATTTGCTGCAGGCTGGGATCCACATCCTCCCAGCTGAGACCGTGGCTAACTTCTATGGCCACACTGATTTGTTCATCCCTGTGTGCCTAGCCAAACAGCCAATCAATTAAAGGCTTAGAGTGTCCAAGTTTTTTATTTTCTCTTATTTACTATTCAAGATTTATTAATTATCATTTTATATTTAGATTTTTCCATGCCCGCAATCACATTCAGAAGATCCATCAATAGATGTAAGTAATTTATTTATTTTATTATATATTATTTTATTATGCCATCTGAGGTAATCCCAAACGCTTGATACTGGATTACGCAAATAGATTTATACCACTTTGTCAAATAAATATAAAATAAACTTATAAAAATTAAACGTAAAATGTACAGGTTGGAATTTATTTTATTAACATATTATTTTATGCTTTTAGGAAACCCATTTCTGCAATATTTTGCAAAACTGGTTTGCTGAAATAAGAATTAGAAAATTTTATTATAATAGAAATAATATGAATTGTAATGATTTTTATTAGAAGAGAGAATTGATTACAAACATCTGTAGTGGGTCCTTTGGTATGTACCCACCACGCAATGGAGGTGGCGCACAACCTCCACTGCTACACTGTGGACAATGGATATGCCCTTATTAAAAAACTCCCTCCTTCTGGTAAAGGGGAGTAGGGTAAGGTGCAAACTGAGGAGCAGCTTTTTGGGCGGGGCTGCAAACCCGTAAATCCCTGCCAGGACCAGGGCGTCTTGGATTACATGATCCACTGAGTCATATCCAGAAGGGACCTTCTTTCTGTCAAGTGCAAGCCGGGCCTTGTTAATTCCCAGAAGGACCCTGTCTAGATCCTCTACCCTGGCGCTCATTCCAAAGAAGAAAAGATAGCCAAGGTAAACCATCAAGTGAAGCCTTTGCCCAGCAAAGGCTTCTGTGAACTCACACAATTTATTATAGACTGCACTGATCTTCTTATTGTGACTGGTCTTTGCAAAAGTAAGATCCATTGCCAAGGGGAGCCCTGTCTCATCTGCACTCCAGGCTAGCCCAAAGTCCGCAAGGAGGATCTTAGTTTTCTTGATGGCTGTTGCATCTGCAACAGCCAATTTGCCCACCACGCGCCCAAAGTTGTCCAGAAGGTAAGATAGGGTATGCTCCAACAGAAAGCAGAAGCAAGCAGCCGCATGAGCCTGGCCCATCTCTGGTACATTCTTGAATGGGAGCGTTGCCAGGGCGTCCCAAACAAGCTCAATGGAGTTTACACAGTAAACTCCACTGAGGTTAACTGGGTCCAGGAGGACCAGTTGGGCATCCTTTTAGGCAGTAACTGTCCACTTGGATGCCCCCTCTCCATGCGTCAGCCCAGCCAATGCCTCCCTGGACATAGGAAAGGACCCGTGGATGTGGTCCTCTAGCTCCTGCACGGCAGGGGTGGACAGATACAACTGCTTTGCCACATGGGGGGCATAATTTGCATAAAAGGTGGTCAGGACAAAGGGGACCAGGACTTGGCGGAGTTTGCTGTCTACATTTTCTAAGAAAAAAGGTAATTACTTTGAAAATTTATTAATTTTGTTTTTTAGGCTACCTTCTTGTGTTTCTTCCTTGCCTGCAGCCTTGGCCAGCTTAGCCATTCTTGGCGCAAGCAATTGTGCTGGCAATTCAGAATCCTCTGCCCTGGCACACTTGGCGGGTTTGAGATGTTCATACATCTCTGGGTTGTCAACTCAAACAGACAGCACAGAAAGATTGTACGCCTTAAACTGGAGGCCCTTGACCACCGTTTTCTGGATGTTGAGAAGACGCTTGATGGTCTTCTCTGGGGTGTCTGGCATTTTTGTCATTAGTGCCTTTGCGGACACCTTGTCAATTTTGTTGCCAGTGAGGATGGCAGACTTAACTTTGGCTATGACCTTGTGGTTGATGTCCTTGATTTTGGCAATTTCCAAGTTGAAGACTTTGAGTAGTTTTTTGAATTCTCTCATTTGATTTTTTTACTAACTTTTTCATATGTTTTTATAGCTTTTGCCCCAATAAATTCTGTATTATTTTGATACTATTGCCTCTTTGTTTATTCCTTTTTGTTTTCCCATCTACTACATTATCCCATCTTTTTACCCATTTTGTATATGTTTTACTCTCATCTCAATATGTGTTAATTTTTTTGTGTTGGCATTGTTTCCTTGATTACCATATTATTTTTGGCGCTTGACATAGCCCCTTGTGAAAATATTAACAACAATTTAGTGATCAGCTAAATTTGAATTAGAAAAACTATAGTGTTAACTGTTTTTAGATAAAGTTGTTACTGATCCAAATTCAAAACCTTAATGATAAACTTTAAGCCAATCAGGAGCCAAGTGATAAAGTGATTGTTGTGACATAAAGGGCAATTCAATAATTCTTTGGTGCTTGTGTGCACTAATTAATATGATTGGCTGGATGTTTTGCCATTGTACGCCATTGCTGCTGTGGCAAGTTGTTGATGGACTAGTGATAACTCAGTAGCTGATTGGGCACTAGTCTATCAACAACTTGCCACAGCGGCAATGGCGTACAATGGCAAAACATCCAGCCAATCATATTAATTAGTGCAAATGCACCAAAGAATTATTAAATGACCCTTTATGTCACAGCAATCAATTTATTACTTGGCTCTGATTGGCTTAAAGTTTATCATTAAGGTTTCAAATTTGGATCAGTAACAACTTTATCTAAAAACAGTTAACACTATAGTTTTCTAATTCAAATTTAGCTGATCACTAAATTGTTGTTAATATTTTCACAAGGGGCTATGTTTAAGTGCTAAAAATAACTGTGTTCTGGATCTAGATACACGACATAGTAAATATATGATTTTATAGAAATAAGATGAACATAAAGAATAAACCCAATTATAAACAAAGAGAACATGAACAATTGAAATTCAAAAAAGATAATATAAATAAAAAATGTTTGGTGACAGAGGGTTTATTGGGGCGGGGGAGAGTGATGCCTAGGAGGCAGAATAACGCAGGAAGGAAGATGTGGAGGCAGTGCTGGCCTGGGGGGTCTGGGATTGGGTAGTTGGGTTTGCAGGTTAGGGGTGTTGGTGGCAGGGGTGGAGCCAGGAGGGTTTTGCGTGATGGCTGCCATATAATGCTTGTTGTATTCCTCATTGGTCATTGGCTGGTTGGGCTGATAGGTGGCAGTGGCCCAAGGTAGAAGGCGCTTATCCTTAGATGATTGGTTGCCCATGTTCACATGGAAAACCA
This sequence comes from Entomophthora muscae, assembly GCA_014839935.2. Taxonomy (NCBI): domain Eukaryota; kingdom Fungi; phylum Entomophthoromycota; class Entomophthoromycetes; order Entomophthorales; family Entomophthoraceae; genus Entomophthora; species Entomophthora muscae. The sequence continues at coordinate 115,644 of QTSX02005055.1, read as the reverse complement.
TTTGCACAAACAAGTCAGCTACCATCTGGCAGCCAAAGAGAAAATTATGGTCAAGGACCCCAAGATAGAGGTTGTTGAAAGCCTGAGGGCAGTGCTCCCATAATGTGGATCCCATATTGAAGAAGACAACATCAGCCAGATTGACGTCTGCATGGCCAGCGGGGTAGAGTGAGGCCTGGTGCCCGCATCCCTGGATGGCCTCAAGGGCAGTGGAGCTATCCTCTATCTGGTGGCTCAAGAAACCCCAGCAATTGGAATTTGAGCCATCCCAGGAGTCAAGTAATCCACCGAGGATGTGGCTGTATTTTAGCCATCAATGAAATCAGGGTTTGTCCAATAGTAGACAAAACCCTTGGCTGAAACAGCTAGAAATGCACCAATGAATGTCCCCTTCTTGACCTTCTTCCTTCTATTCTTGGCAGTGGCTTTTCCTTGCTTGCCAAAATCATCAAAATCTATTGATAGCTTGTAATAGGAGATGAACATGACATCATCAGTTAGACTAGTCAGGCATTGGAACAGGGTTGCTTTAATGGCGGTGTCATACAGGGAATCCTCAGCGCCATCCCATTGGTTGCCGGCAAAATTGGTAAGAACCTGTATAGAAGCCACCTTCCCATATATCCAGAGCTGCACCATGCGCTCAGACACCCATATGTTATGGTACACAAGTTGCTTCTGGGCCTGGGTCAATGGAAGCTTGGGATCCCGCTGGAGGAGATCAAGCATGATTGGGTATGCCTCAGATATTTGTGACTTGGGGGCCTTCTTAGGCTTCTTGGCTGTCCCAATCATATTCCCCTTATTCATCAGGTTGTTGAATTCCCGCATGACAGTAGCTTGGGTAAATTGCAACTGGGCGGCAATCTGTTCCCAGGACAGACCCTGCAGGTTCAGTGCCACAATTTCCTGGAAAATTTGGGCGGTGATGATTTGTTGCTTGGGGCGCTGGGCCGGGGGAGTTGAAGCCTGATTGGCTGTAGGGGGGCAGGTTGGCTGGTGGTAGGAAGTTGTTCCAAATCAAGGTTGCCATCCTGATTGGTTGATTGGCGGACAGCTTGTGCAGGGGTGGGTACAGGAGCAGGGCAGAGCTAGACGCTAAGTGACTCTCAATTAAGTCAAAGCCATAGGGGTTGGTGGTAAGGTACAGGTCAGCTTCCTTGTTACCTGCCTCAAAGGCTTGGGTGTAAACAGGTGCCTCCACATTCTGAGCCTTGCCTCCATTGAAGCTGGCTTGGCTGCTGCTGTCTTGTTTGTTGGTGCTGTCAAAAATGTTGTTAACAAAAACCATTATAGAAAACCTAGGATAAAATCACTAAAAGTAAAAGGTTAAAATTTAATGATTTATTTTTATTGTAATCTCAAGTCCATATTTGGAAGGTTCTCAAGATCATTTCATACAAATCAGGAGCCATGAAAATGGATAAAATGCATCTGTTCCTAAATTGGATAGCTGTTGATTGCTATTAAACTGTTATTTTTCTATTTTAGGCTGCTCATACTACACATCTTGGGTGACTTCATTTTTTTTGTGCTTGCAAAAACTTTGCTTCTATATTGCTCTAATTTTGTTTCATTTTAGTCCTTCTGTTGGTGGTTCATATGAATCCTGATTGGATTATAATTTACTCCGGAACAGCATCCATCCATTTCACTTGTTGTGTCAGTTCATTTTGTTTGTGGTTTGAACTGCACCTCTTGATGTTTGATATAATTTCATATAATGGGCTAGTTAAATTTTGTTTTTTGTTTGACAGTTCATTTATTAACTGAAATTTTATAAATTAATTGAATCCTGAATCTTGCGCAACTTGGATTTTGTTTAAATCTGAAATAATTTTGTTTAAATCTGAGGTATTTTCAGTTGTTGCAATAGCTTTTAAAACTACTTTAAAGGGTCATTCTGTCAGGGATCCAGCCTGTGGGGGGGGGGGTTCCTGAGAACTTGCAGGCAGACAGCCCGCGGGCCCAGCAGGGAGAGCCCACCACAAGATTGGGACTAACTTTACAATATAAGATAGCAATTTGCCCAGGAGGTCCCAAGGCCCACTGGCAGGTACCATAGAATCTATCAAGCCAGTAAGAGTGATGTACATCAACCCAAATATCTGAGTGGAAGTGGATTCATTGGTAGCAACAGATTCTTGCGGGTGGTTGGGCTGCGGGGTGAGGGGCAGAGTCATTGGGACCAAATACGCAGGCAGGTGGTTGTACTTTCCGTGGAATAGCAGGGGAGGTATAGTATCTTGTGACCTTCCCTGTAAACGGCCTTGGTCTCTCTTGTTCTTGCATTGGGTTTGTAGATTAGGATTTCCTCTAGGGTATACTCCAAATATACAGGATTGGGGGGTACTCAGAGAAACGCACTGGGCCGTAGGGAACTCCTGGTGGGCGGTAAAACTCAGGTGGTTGGTCCACAGTTTCTTGGGGTTATAGGGTATGGAGTGCAGAACCGCAAGAGGTAGACTGTAGATGAAATAGAACTAAAATCAAATATGGAATAACCTGGTTGGACAAAAGGTTCATTTCATTTTATTGCAAGAATAGCAATGGGCATCTTTCTGGCAGTCCAGGGTATAAGTATGCCCATCTGGCATGGGAAAACTTTTACAAATTTCTCTGGCCCGGGTGGTACCGTTTACCTGCTTTTTCCAGTCCTTGGTGGCATTCATTGTGGGAGTTAATTCATTGGCTGGTTTGAACTGGGGATAATCCAATTTCCTTGTTGGGTTGTGGGTTTGGTTATTTATGGATGGCCTGCATTTATTGGGAAGTTTCTCTATTTCCTTTCCCGTGGAGGCCCAAGTTATTTGGGTTCTATGGCTGGGCCTAACCCCTGATTGGTTGCATTGACAGGAACCTTTAGTGTGGGAAGTGTTGGTGTAGATGATTTTGATTCATCCAGCTTTAGAGGGTTTTCTGAAGTCAAGTTCTGCTCTGGTTTGAGCCCAAAAATCTGCGGGTGGTCAGGTGGCCGGTCCTGCAGGCTGGCGGCCTGCAGGGTCTCAGGGTTTAAATCCTGTAGTTGAGGCTTTCCAGTAAGCATGGTCAGTAGGAGTTTGTCACTTGTGACACATTCAATAATTCTTTGGTGTATGTGCACTAATTAATATGATTGGCTGGTTGTTTTGCCATTGTACATCATTGCTGCTGTGGCAAGTTGTTGATGGACTAGTGCTAACCCAGCAGTTGATCAGGCACTAGTCTATCAACAACTTGCTACAGTAGCAATGGCGCACAATGGTAAAACAACCAGCAATCAGATTGATTAGTGCAAATACCTCAAAATATTATTGAATGACCTTTTAAGTCACAACAATCACTTTCTCAATCAGCGCCTGATTGGCTTAAAGTTTATACTTAAGTTTTGAATTTGGATCAGTAACAACTTTATCTAAAAACAGTTAACACTATAATTTTCTAATTCAAATTTAGCTGATCACCAAATTGTTGTTAATATTTTCACAAGGGGCTATGTTAAGTGCTAAAAATAACTGTGTTCTGGATCTAAATACATGTCATAGTAAATATACAATTTTATAGAAATAAGCTGAACATAAAGAATAAAACCAACTATAAACAAAGAGAAAATGAACAACTGAAATTCAAAATAAAGATAATTTAAATAGAAAATGTTTGTCAACAAGGATTTTATTGGGTGACTGGAAAGGGTGATGCCTATTAGGCAGAATAGCGCAGGAAGGAAGGTACAGAGCTGGTGCTGGCACAAGGGGTCTGTGATTGTGTGGATGGGGCTGGAAGGTGGGGGTAGTGGTGACGGGGGTAGGGGTAGGAGGATGGCGCGTGATGGCTTCCATATAATGCTTGTTATATTTCTTGTCTGTCATTGGCTGGATTGGTTGGTAGACAACTGTGGCACAGGGTGGGAGGCACTTGTCTTTACGTGATTGGTTGCTCATGTTCACTTGGAAGAAAATATGGGAAAACAAGTCAGTCACCATCTGTCAACCAAAGAGAGAATCATGGACAAGGACCCCAAGATAGAGATTAATAAAGCCTGTAGGCTGCACTGCTGGAATGTGTCTCCAATATTGAAGAACACTACATTGGCCAGATGAATATCTGTGTGGTCAGCTGAGTATACTGAGACCTGGTGCCCACGTCCTTGAATTGATTCAAGGGTGGTGAAGCTATTCTTCATCTGATGGCTCAAGAAAACCTTATAGGATGAATTTGATCTATCCCAAGAGACCAGCAATTCACCAAGGATATGGCTGTACTCATAGCCATTGGTGTGATCAGGGTTTGTCTGATAACAGACAAAATCCTTGGCCAAAACATCCAGAAACACACCAATGAATGTTCCCTTCTTGACCTTCATCCTTCCATTTTTCTGGGTGGCTTTTCCTTGCTCACCAAACTTGTCAAAGGAAATCAATAACTTGTAGTAAGAGATGAACATAATGCCATCTGATAAACTTGCCAAGCATCATACAAGAGTGGATTTGATGACAGGATTGCATGGGGAATCCTCACTGCCATTCTATTGGTTGCCACCAAAATTTGTCAACACCCTGACAGAAGCCACTTTCATATGCATCCAGAGCTGCACCATGCGCTCAGAAACCCAAATGCTATGGTGCGCAAGTTGCTTCTGGACCTGGGTTAGGGGAAACTTGGGGACCCACTGCAGGAGATTGAGCATTATTGGGTATGCCTTGTTTTTTCCGGGACTCTGGGGCCTTCTTTTGCTTCTTGGCTGTCCCAATCAGGCTTCCCTTATTCATTAAGTTGTTGAATTCCTGCATTATAGTGACTTGGGTAAATTGCAATTGGTCAGCAATTTGGTCCCAGTACAGACCACACAGATTCAGTGCCACAATTTCTTGGGGAATTTGGGTAGTTTAAGGAGTTTTATTTCTTACAAAAAAAACTTCATAAACTTTAAGTTTGGCCATTAAGCCTACATAACCAAGGGTTGAAAATGCATTATTAAATGCAAAAATAAAAGCCAACTACATTAATCAACTGATAATTTCAATTAGTTTGAAAATACATTCAAATTTGATTGTTGCAACTGAGTTCCCAGACTTGCCTGCTAATGTATCTTATGATACACAGGGGGCGCTTGATGAGTTGCCCCTTGACGTAACTAACAACATGGACTAATCTGATGGCAATATCAAATGGTGGGTACTTCATCCTAATTAGGAGCCTACCAATTTGACCTGCTGATCCCTGCACAAGCTATTCCTCAGCTTCAAACCTTACATGGAACTTCCCACTATGCTACCCCCTTGTGGCTTTCCCCATATAGTATATTAATCATAATATTCTACAATAATCAATACCTTATTATATTCATTCTTGTCCTTTCTATTGGACTCTTGTCTTCCCCAATTCTAATACTGAATCCCCATTGGTTCAGTTACAACTGTGGTAGCAGCCGTAGGTTCACAACCTACCTAAAACAAAAAATTCCCCCTGAGAAAGGAGGGAGTACAGGCTGTATGGCTACTCCCCAACAAGAAACTTTCCTGCCAATCTCCAAGGGGGACATCCCCAACGGGTTTATCATTTATCAAGACCAGCTAGTCCTCACAAGTGTGTACAATCAACTCTGCCTTGGGCAGCGTGACGCCAGAGTCATCCCTCCCCAGTCAGACCTGTCACAACGCATGCTCAATCTCCAGCTAGAATCCTTTGTGGATGGCGTCAAAGGGGCCAAAATTTCAGTTGACTCCAATCTACTGAAACCCGCCTCTGTATCTGTCAGGTTCCTGAGCCCATGCGGGTTGCCACTGCGTCTGGCTGCCTCACAGGGGCTGCCGCCATGTGGTTCACCAACTGGGCCAGTCAGGAGCTCAATTTTACCTGGGCAGCATTCCAAGACACCGCAAAGTCCCGCTATAGCAAAATCTTCTCCCCATTGTAGTGAGAACTCCTCTTCTAGCAATCAAACAAACTGGTTCTGTTCCTGAGTACCTTGCTGCCTGGCAACAAGCTCTTGCTGCCGCCCCCAAAGCTGTGACTGACAGAAATGCAATTCTACTCACCCTCATCATCAATGGGTTAAAACCCCATATCTGTAAGTGGGTCCCTGTAGGTTGCTGTACCTCCATCAATGATTGCTACAAGGCCATTGTGGAGGCTAACAACCAGGCTTCAATGGGCTTCTGCTGTACCAGTGACGCTCCACCCCAACCTTGTGCAACACCTGGCAATGACCACAATCAAGTGGCCGCCACCAGCCCTGTCAGCAGGAGAATGGGATCAAACACCCCCGTGAGGGGGAGCTCCAGCTAGCGCAGATCAAGGATCAGGGAAAAGCCTGGGGGTTGTAGCAATGAGAGGCCTTGCAACCCCACCTGACCCATCCTCTCAATCCCTGCTTGCAAAAAACCCCTGCAACTACAACATCCACAAAGTTGAAGCCCTTGACGTCTTCCAGGTCCACAGTGACAACCCTGTACTACAAGCAAGCCACTATTCAAATAAAGTAACACACTTATCTTATCCCTTCTGTTTCCAAGGGAACACCCACAAACTACTGGTAGATACTAGGGCCAACCAACCTATGATGGACTAGGCGTTTGCTGACTCCCAACAACTAGATTGGGTGCCTAGCAGGTTCAAGGCAGTACAAGTAGCAGATTCCCCCAGAGTTGCTACTAGCCACAAGACAGTACCCTTCTCTGTGAGGGTGGGGAACGTCCAGGTCAAGCTCTCTGGGCCAACCATAGCAGGGCTCAGCCACGACACAATTGCTGTCTTCAACTGGTTCTGACATGATCATCCCTACATTAACTGGGATACATCTGTTATTACCCTCAATATAAATGGGGTGGGCTTTCAGATCTACCCTGTGGAAATGAGTAAGTTACTCCACAATAATGTGTTTTTTAGGATAACAGAGACAGGCATGTACAACTTCAAGGGGGAAACTAGACTTCAACCAATGTTCAGTCAAAGTCATCCGCGCTGAACCACCTGTGACCCTCCCCTTGACCACTTCACCTCCACCAGCACTTTCCACACTCCATGAGGAGTACAAGGACGTCTTCAGCAAAACACTGGACCAACTACCTCCTCCTCAAAAGATTCAGCTTGCTGTACAACTCCAAGGATTGTTACTATAGCATGACCATTATATTGTCTTACACCAAAAGAAGATGAGACACTCTGCCAGCACCTTGTGGACGCGCTTGATAAGGGCTTCATTTGCCCATTGCTCTCTCCATACAGAGCGGCTGTCTTCTTTATAGCCAAGAAGGACAGGTCCCTTTGCCTGGTCACAGACTACCGCGCCCTAAATGAGGTGATGGTTAAGAATAAGTACCCCCTGCTGCTGATTGACAACCTGTTTGATACACTTGAAGGTGCAAAGGTCTTTAGCAAGATCAATCTCACTGCAGGGTACAACCAGTTCTGTATTGCACCAGGGAATGAGGCAAAAACTGCCTTCTTCACACACTATGGGTTGTTTGAGTGTTAGGACATGAACTTTGGAATGACCAACGCTCCTTCCACCTTTGCCATGTTGATGAACAAAGCATTTGAGGAACTGATTGGGAAATGTGTGGTTGTGTACCTTGACAAAATTATTGTATTCAGTCAAGATCAAATCACACACCTCCAACACCTCTGTGCTGTCCTCAACATCCTTTGGAAAAACCAGCTAAAAGCTAAACCCTCCAAATACAAGTTCCTCCAGTCAGAGCTGTTATTCCTTGGGCACATCATCTCTGCCCAAGGGATAAAGCCCAACCCTGCCAAAATCAAGGCAATCACCAGCATGCTGCCCCCCACTGATGTGGGCCAGGTGAAGACATTCTTAGGCATGGTTGCCTATGTGCGCAAGTTCATTCCCAATTGCAGGGAACTAATTGCACCTCTCACTGATCTCCTCAACACCAAACAGTGCTTCTATTGGACCCCGTCAGAGATTGGGCCTTTGAGATGTTGAAGCAAAGACTCACAACAGCACCAGTACTGCAGTTTCCCAATCAAAACTGTCAGTACAAACTTGATACTGATGCCTCTGACAGGGCCATAGGGGGTGTGCTAAGGGTAGAAACTGACAATGGCGTCTTCCTCCCTGTGGCATATGAATCCAGGAAACTTACTGACTCGGAACAACGCTATCCCATTCATGATAAAGAATTGGCAGAAATTGTACACTTTGTTGAGAAGTGGCGCTGTTACCTGGAAGGTGCTACCTTCCCACCTTGCGTCCTGACGGACTAAAAGTCACTCCATTACTTCAACATGCAGTCCCACTTGACACGCCGCCAAGCAGGTTGGGTTGAGTGTCTATCCCCTTACCAGTTGAGCATCAAGTACAAGCCCAGGAAGGAACTTGTCACAGCTGACGCCCTTTCACAACTATATGTAGTGTCCATCACAGGGGACAATGGTTTGGATCCAGATTGGCCCATGCTCTACCTCTGCCCTGAGGTGACTTGCTACAAGGGCCTTAACTCAGTAACCATCTCCAAATTGAATTACAACAAAAGTCAGTTCACCACTGATGCTTGTAACGTCTGCTGTTGGGAAGAGACAGGTGAGAAGACGCCTTATATTCCCACCACACAACAAGGTGACACTATATTGCACTACCACCAAACCCTGGATCACATCAGAGGGTGTAACCTCTTCAAGATCATGAAACAAAAGGTTTGGTGGCCGTCCATGCGCCAAGACATCTTGGATCTCCTTGAAATGTTTGTGCTGTGCAAAAAGAATACATCCAAACCTGCACCCCCCAAGTCTGTCCTGCCCATCAAGGTCATGGAACCCTTTGAGCAGTGGAATCTTGACATTGTGGGGCCACTCCCCAAAGACAGACTTGGGAATAAGCACATTATCACTGCCATCAACTACTTCACTTGCTGACCAGTGGCCTGGGCAACAACTAATCACACTGCCACCACCATCACCCGCTTCATTAGCAAGGAGATTGTGGCCTGCTTTGGGCGACCCAAACGTCTCATCACAGATGGTGGTTCTGAACTTGTTGGGATGTCATGAAGGCATACTGCGCCAAGAACGCACTCCAACGTATAGTTACAACCCCCTACCATCTGCAAGCCAATGGGCGCGTAGAACAGTTAAATGGCTCACTGGTTCAATTGATTGCCAAGCTCTCACAAGAGCACCCCAACACTGCATGGACTGAACACCTGCCTACCGCTCTACTTATCCTACAAGCAAGAATCAACAGAGGCACGAGGTTCAGCCCTAGCATCCTGGCCTTTGGGACGCCTGACAGGAGTTGAACAGGGAAATTTACAATCCAGAGTTCCCAAAAAACCTCCCCTAGTGACAACCCCATCCCTGGACCAATGGCGTGCCAAAGCCCAGGAAATTAAACACAGAAGAATTGAAGGAGGGACAAAGCACCTTGAAGCCAGGTACACCGTAGGCAACCCCGTCTACACCCTCAACCCCAATTCTGCCAAGTTGGAACCCAACCAACTAGGGCCCTTCAAGATAGCCGCTGTCTATGACAATCATACCTATCAACTTGAAGAAGCCCAAGGGAATACCAAAAAGCTTCACCACAATTGCTTGCGCCCCTGCTGTGCCATCCCCACACAAAGGCTCTTCGTGCGGACCTTCTCAGACCTTCTGCAGGCTCTGGTCCTGGTGTTTGATAACAAGCAGGGGGTGTTGCAACCGAGTTCCCAGACTTGCCTGCCAATGTATCTTACAATACACAGGGGGCGCTCAATGAGTTGCCCCTTGACTTAACTAACAACATGGACTAATCTGGTGGCAATGTTGAATGGCAGGTACTTCATCCTAATTAGGAGTGCTACCAATTTGATCTGCTGATCCCCGCACAAGTTATTCCTCAGCTTTGAACCTTACATGGAACTTCCCACTATGCCGCCCCCTTGTGACCTTGTGGCTTTCCCCATATAGTATATTAATCACAATATTCTACAATATCAATACCTTATTATATTCATTCTTGCCCTTTCTATTGGACTCTTGTCTTCCCCAATTCAAAAACTGAATCCCCATTGGTTCAGTTGCAACATGATTAACAAGTGTTTATTTAAATTAGAAAACAAAAGCAAGCATAGATTTGAAAATATCAATGTAAATCCTATTATAAACAAGGATTTAAGGCTTCTGTAGACAGTTTTGCTAACAATAAGTTTAAAACAGCATTAAATATGGGCTCCAAACGAGCTAGTACATCAAATCAAGCCAATCAAGACCAAATTAAATGCAGAACTCCATCCAATAAATTATCAAGGGATCCAACCATCCAATCAGATGAAGAAACCCAACCAAGCCAAAAAAAGATTTCACATCCAACTCATGGAACCACCCCAGTGTGAGAAATGGGGAGCAGGTTAATTGAAAATAAAATCAAGCTCTCAACCACAATAAAAATTGCAGTTTCAGCAACAACCAAAAGGTTGTTGCCAACAATTCCTGGAAGGCAATGGGGGAAGGAATCAACTGAACACCAAAAGCAACAGAAAAAACCAAATGGCCATATTAGCCTAACAAATTTAAAACTTTATTAGAATAGAGAATGATGAAGCAAGGACTTTTACAACTCTTGCATTCATTTAAGGGATACAATAGGGTTGGGGTGGTAGATTGAATATCACAAACAAATTGACCAATGATATGAGCAGATATAAATGCATTTCTTGAAGCAGAAAGATCTTTAAAAATTTTGAATGTACATATTCAAAAAGAAAACAGAACCAACTAACATCAGGAATATGCTTTGGATGAAATTACTGCTGCTCCTGGTTGCTCTTTCATGTGATATTTAACCAGATGTGTCTCTTGGGTGGGGGCATCTTCAGAATAATTCCAAAATATTAAATTGGTGTCATTTCTTGGGATTTTTCAGTAACCTTTTAGATAAATATCCAAACATAATTTGGTAGAAATTCCCAAGCATTTGGCAGGAATTGAAGTGGAGGCCTAAGGGGGAGGTGTAACTTTACACCCATATCATAGTGAAGTGCAAGATTATAGCCCACATTTTAAAGCCAAACCTACTTCTTCTGGTATTTCAGGCTTCAGCTTGCTGCAGTCCTGTAGAGCAATACTTCTTCAACAACTTTTTCAGGTTCCACTGGTAGCAACTATGTCCCTCCCCCATCTTACTTCAGTATTTAAGCTGATCAATCCCTCCTGAGCAATTTGCTCCAACAATTTTATTCCTCTCAAACAATCCCAAATAAAGTCTATATTTTCAAACTCTAACTGATTATTAGATCAATTGAGTTCATCCCAAAAACATGAAATCCATCCTTCTTGTGTGGTTTTCTGTGTGTTAATAGGATATGGCCAGGCAAACGGGAATTTTGAGACTCCAGAACACCCTCTCACAGATAAAAATGAAGAATATATTTTGTATTGTTTTGGTCCACTTGCTGTCATGATCCCTACCTTGCAACTGCTTGCTTACCTCCAATCATACATCCCAGGGCCCCTTGTCTGGTCTTAGGATACACCAGTGTTTACTATTTGCTAAAAAAATTTACACTCTTCTTGAGAAGATTTTGATTATTAGGTCACCTAATTCATATGCTAATGATAGGAATTCCTGTAGGCTCCACTCTAGTTAAGTTTAACTTGGGAGCTCTTCTCCATTCAATTGGAAAAAGGCTCCCTAATGAGTGGATCCCTGACAGGTAGTGATTATTCTATGTTTGGTGTGTTGGGCTTCAAGATCTGAAGCCTGATTGGCTGTAGGAGGCAGGTTGACTTGTGGTGGGAAGTTGTTCCAAACCAGGGTTGCCATTCTTATTGGCTGGTTGATTCAAAGCTTGTGCGGGGGTGGGTAAGGGGGCGGGGGCAGAGATAGAAACTAAGTGACTCTCAAACAAGTCAAAGCCATAGAGGTCAGAGGTCAAGTACAGGTCAGCTTTCTTGTTACCCGCATCAAGACCTGGGTGTAAACGGGTGCCTCCACTTTCTGAGTCTCACCTCCATTGAAGCTGACTTGGCTGCTGCTGTCTTGTTTGTTGGTGCTGTCAAAAATGTTGTTAACAAAAATCATTATAGAAAACCTAGGATAAAATCACTAAAAGTAAAAGGTTAAAGTTTTATGATTTATTTTTATTGTAATCATGAGTCCATGTTTAGAAAGTTCTCAAAACCATTTTACACAAATCAGGAGCCATGAAAATGAATGAAATGTCTCTGTTCCTAAATTGGATAGCTGTTGATTGGCTATTAAACTGTTATTTTCTATTTTAGGCTGCTCATATTACACATCTTGGATAGACTTCATTTTGTTTTGTGCTTGTGAAATCTTGCTTCTATATTGCTCTAATTTTGTTTCATTTTAGTCCTTCTGTTGGTGGCTCATAAGAATCTTGATTGGATTATAATATATTCTGGAGCAGCATCCATCCATTTCACTTGATGTACCAGTCCATTTTGTTTGTGGTTTGAACTACGCCACTTGATGTTTGATATAATTTTGTATAATTTATTAGTGAAATTTTGTTTATTGTTTGACTTTTTGTCTGTTCACCAAAAATATTTAAATTATTTGATTTTTGAATCTCAGCCAACTTGGGGTTCACTTAAATCTGAAATCATTTTGTTTAAATCTGAAGTATTTTTGGCTGTTGCCATAGCTTTTAAAACTACTGTAACCCAGTGATTATTAAAAGAAGAATTAAAGAAACTTGCAGATGGTTTACTTAATAATGATTAAAGCTTCAAAAATATTTTATTTAAAGATACTCAGCTCCAGCTTTGAATTTGCTTTGGATTCGGACTATGGCCGGATTTCTACATCGTATAATGAAATTAAAATAAAGTGTGGATTTGGTCTTGCCGATCCTTTAAGCAGTAATTTGAGCATATTTAGTCTCATATGAATTAATTTCTGGGTCCACTCTGACATGTCTTCTTCTTGCCCTAGCTAAGTAACCAGCAGTACTGGCAGCATCCAGGACTTGGATTTTGAAAATGAGGGCAGCAATGAGAATAAAAGGATTCATTCTGATCTTTACTCTGGGAGCACTGTTTAAATACTTATTCTCACATAAAGAAACTCTCATTAATGGTAGTGGCCCAAACCATCCTGGTTTTAATAGCCTTGGTATTGATGCAACCAACTCTCTTTTGCTTATATGAAACCTTGAATTATGAATTATTTATAACGTATTAGTAGAAGAAATGAATATACAACTAAAACACACCCGAACCAAGCAAGCTAACTGGCTTCCACCGAGATAATCGTATTAGCAATAATTGAAAAATAATTGCAACTGTGTGAAATCAAAATCCAAAATAGAATTTGCTATTCAGCTTAAATGCTTTTATCGAAGGGTAATTATATCACTAATCATACAGATAATAAAATTTCACATTTTAATACACTTATTTATTTATAAATAATATATCTAAATATTATCTTAGACATACCAATAATTACTTGAAGGCATCCTTTATGCACCAAGCCAACCAAGCAACCCAAATATACGCCACTGACTTCACATTTCAATATTCAATCAATTTTCTTTTTGAAAATAAAGCCAAGTTAAACCAAGCCATGCTTATTTATTGAAGAGTCCAAAATCATACACTTCCAAGTTGATTTCAAATGCTCGCACAGATTTGTACTGATCGAAACCGCCAATTCTCAAAGTGACGATTGTAAATAAAGTTAAAATCAACCCAAATTAACTTGAAAACCAAATAATAAATCTTGGGATTTAAACCCTATATTTTAAAAATTGATTACGGGTCATTATCAAGGCTATTTGCTTTTCGCCACATTCCTAATTTTTATATCGGAATCCATCATTTCATATCAATCCAGTAAAATCCAAGAGCCATGCATGATGCTATTTAGCTATGACATAGAGTTATAACCAAAAAAAATACAATGACATTTTAATATTTAAAATGGATTTCCATCTTTCTTCATATATTTTATCTTGGTATATTTTTTAAAAAAAAACATGACCAGGTGTTTGGCCTATTCAAAGACAGGCATAAAGTTGAATCCAACACTCTATTTCAATAGATTCTGTTGGATTCTTAAGTGGGATACGCCATCTAGAAAGACACCATCTAGAAACCCTATATCAGATTTCTGGCTAAACTGCACCTGATAACTTTAAACATAAATTAAAGCCCAAAAACATTTTTAAATAATAAAAAATACACGCTAGACTCAAAATTGCTCAAGGATTCCAATTCTGCAATAAAAATAGGGGTGTCAGTTAGCGGTAACTATAGTGTACAAAGCTCTAAAGTCACCACATCAAAAATTCTGACTTTTTCATACTAAATTTTAGTTCTTGTTATACATCTATGTATACACGATGAAACAAAAGTAAAATTAAGCATTTTCAAAAAAATAAGTATTTATTGATAAAAATTATTTAGGCTTTGGCTTCAAGTGCCTCTTCAATGCATTTAAGATGATTAAGGCAGCCTTTTTTGAAATAGTAAGTTAAAACATCTTTGACTTGTTTGAAACCTGACTTGGTTTAGCATGCTTGTAAATGGCAGGATTTTTGTGAGGGATTGGGGTAAATCTGATCCCTTTAGACAATATGAATCTTCAGCTTATTTACTTTGGCATTGAACCTGGGCTTCTTTACCTTAACCAGGCAGTAAAATTGATAATGTCACCATTCAAGTGAAGAGGTGGTCTTTGTAACAAAATTTTAACCTGCTTGTAGAATTTCCAATTGATGGAATCTACTCCCTTGTAGATCTGTTGCTGCCCCTTGAAAATGCCCACCCACATGTTCTCAAAATACTGGATAAAGAAGACAAAAGCTTTTTTGATTTTCAACAATGAACTTGCTCCTAATAATGACATCATAAAATGTGCCCACTTCCTCTTTTCTAAACGTTGTTAAGGCAGAAAAGAAATTGAAAGCGCTCTCGGCCTCCTCAGTACCATCCTTGAAGACCAGCTCATTGAAGACTGAGTTAACCATCAGGTTCTTGCCCAGAGCCTGGCAGTAAATTAAAAGGGCACCCTTGAGGGTTTAATTTAAAGACCTTTATAAAGGTGTTAGATTGTGAAGCCTCAAATTCAACCAGCAGAGCTAAATGGTAAGGTAAAATATGGAGCCTTTTTTGAAGTGGTTGGCTTCCCCTGAGTAGCCTTGGTTGTGACATTCTTCTTTTTATATCCCATCTTCTCCTTTGATCTTCATCAAGTGTAGTCAAGATGCTGAACAGCTTTTTTTTGAGGATATTCAAGGTGTGGATATAACCCTTGTGACAAACTACATTAAGAACCATGTTAAAGGCAAGGACTGGGATACACTAAATAAAGATTGATTGTCTAAGAGAGTTAAATGATTATATTTTTGTTTACCCAGCCTTGGTGGTTGATGTGCATTCTTTATGCCTTGAGATGTTAGTGATGTGGCCCCTCCTTTAGTTCTTTTTGTTGTAACTGTGCTGTTTTAGCAGAGTTACACGGGGAAAGGTATTTAGAGGATAGATAATAATCTTTATTGTGAGGTAGTGATTATATAGCTATTGTGAATCAATGGATAGCAGGAACATGATTGGTGATCACACGGCTGGATGGAAGAGGGGGTGGCTTGATCCTGCTAATGAGTCAAGCACCAAATTGAGGTATCCACCGTGAAGGATCATTGTCTGTTCATGTTGATAAATTTGGTAATCCAAGTTGACTTCCTAGTCTGGCTTTGAGTGACCAGGTAATTGGACTGCGGGTCACAAACCCGCTTGATTGGAACCTTGCTGGCGGTTTGAGCCTGCGGTTTTGACATTTTGAAGGATAAAGAGGTTCCCTGGGATGGTTATAAAGTAGTTTTAAAATCTATGGCAACAAATAAAATGAACTCATATTTAAACAAAATGAATTCAGATTTAAGCAAAATTGAAATGAACCCAAATCTATTGTAAATCAATATAAATTCATTTATTTTTAATTCTGTTTAAATCTGAGTTCATTTTGTTTAAATCTGGATTGTTTTTGCTTGTTGCCATAGCTTTTAAAACTACTGTACTGGGCAAGTGCCAAAAGTCAAAGTGTGGAGATCAAAATCTCCAAATTGATGGAGATTTTTATCTCTGCCCTTTTTTCAATAAAATATTCCCCAAAAAAATTAATATTTTTCTTAATTTTGACTTTTTTAAAATGTTTTTACTAGTAGCTAAAATATAAAACCAAGCTCAAAGTGCCCAAATTGATGCAATTTAAAACACATTTTAATTTAATTTGGCTTTTAAAATAGAATTTATTTACCCCTTTGAATAGAGGGGACAAAATTGAAAGTGCAAAAATTGAAGTGCAAAAAAATTTCACTTCAATATTTGACACATCAAAATTAAAAAAAAACTTCAAATTTTTTTCTATATGTAAAAAAAGAAATCAAGAGCTAAAAAAAGCTTTTTTAACTTTAGGCAAATTTTTGAATTTATTTTGTTCAAATTCTAATATAAAATAGTATTGTAAGCTCTTTATTTTTAAAAAATAAAATTTTGCCTCATAAAAAATTTCTTTAAAAATTTACATATAGTTTCTTGATGGGTGCAGAAATCAAAAAGTTGTCAAATTGAAATCCAAAAAGGTACCAAAAAACTAGGACCACTTAATATTAAATTTTTGCAAAAAAATAATATTTTATTCATTATGTTTTATTAAGTTCCTCAAATCAAAAGTGAGGAAATCACAAATTGATGTTTTAGATTTAGTCACACTTTTTATAAGCTTAAAAATTTAAATAATAAATAAAAACTTTTTAAATTCCTCATGTAGATTCTTTAAGACCTGATATTTAAACATATAAAAAAGAAATGAAGTTTTTTGGAAGTTTTTTATTTTATTGCAATATTAATAAATTGGTGTATTTTGGAGGCAATTTCAAAAAATATTAAATTAATATAATATTGTACTATGTTTCCCTATGTTATTTCAGGGGACAAAATTGAAGTGCCCAAATCAAAGTGCACAAAACAAAGTGCCTAAATCAAAGTGCAATAATGTTACAAAAGTAACAGCTTTGAGGCCCTGGGCGGGAATTGAACCCGCTCCTAGCCACCAGGCGGGGCTAGCGGGCGGGGAGATTCACCCACACCTGGATTTTTGCTTTTCAAAGCAAATCCAGGTGCGGGAATCATTCCTGCCCTGGTGGCAGCTGAGGGGCCCGTTTTGGGCCCCAAAAGCTACGCCCAAGCCTTGGTGGGTTTGGCTGGGCCTGGGCAGGCTATTTTTAGCTGCCCAGTAAACCCAGATCAAGCCCACCCTCCATTAAGTAATTTGGGGTTCCCAATTGGGGACCCCTTTTTTAATCAAGTTCTTTGGGCTCAGGAAAGCATGTCAAGCCAGTTGGAAAATGATGATCAAATTGGGAAAACCCCCATAACCCCAGAAGTCAAACCTGCCAGAATCAATGGCCAGCCAAGCCAAGATGGGCCACCAAAAAGCCAAACAACTGTTCCTGAAAACCCCAAAAATGACCATGAAGCAGCCAACCAAATAGCAGAACCTGAGATACCAAGCCTTGCCACACAGATAGCACCAGAAGAATGCCCAGAGGCACCTGCATGCAAGTAAGTATATAAATCAGAAGCACTTGAAAAAGTTATGTATCATCATAATTACCAAATAAAGTTGTTATGAACCTTTGGTTCACCAATCTGTTTCCATACCTATTTTTTATACTCTTCCATCTGCATACACCCAAGCGTCAGTACCCATCCACTGGGATAGATAGTCAGACTCTAGTTGACCAAACCAAAGCCTTTGAATACTACCGTCCACCCAACACTCCATTTGGCCCTGTGCATTTCACTGAGTATCCCCCCAATCCTGACCACAAACCCTGGACATTGGAAGACTTGCAGTGGTACACCCGCCCAAACGCTCCCAAGGAACCCTACCCAATTGTCTGTGACGGCAAAGCAATCACCATCTACTCTTTGATCTTCAACAGGAAGTACAACAATCCTGCTGCCTACTTGGTCCCCATGGAACCGCCCCTGACACCCAAACCAACCATCTCAACCCCCCACTTCTGATGCCACTGGCCAGAGTAGTCAATTCCTGGTAGTGCTTTACCTGGCGCTCACGGGATTGATTGACTCTGTCTTGCCAGCAGCTGGGCCTTGGGCTGTGGCTGGGAAGGCCCTTTTCTATCTGTTAAAGTTAGGTCCCATCATCTGGTGGGCCATGCCAGTACCTGCTTCAACTCCTCCCTCACCTACTGGAGCTCCACAGTACTCTTGGTATCCTGAAAAATAAGCTCTTGGGTTTTTTTGAAGGTTTCTCTTTTGAATTTTCTCCTTTCCTACCTCTCATTCCTCCTCAAACTTTTAAAAAATTTCTGTGTTGTCAAGAGAGTGGATTATATAAAATCTGATACCAAGTAGAAAAAACTTTCTTTTTCTTCTCTTCTCCTTTTCTCTTCTCCTCTTCTTCTTCTCTTCTCCTTTTCTTACCCTCAATTATCTTCTACTTTCCTCTTTCCATTCTTACCCTTGATTATCTTCTATTATTCTCTCTCCATTATTACCCTCAATTATCTTCTACTATATCTTTTTATTATATGTATTAGAGTAAAATAAGATGTATAAAATATTTCTCTTTGATATACAACTTTGAACTATCTATACCATCTTTTAGTGAAAGCACTGTCTTTTTAACACAAAAATATTCAAGTCTTCATTTTATGATATTTAAGTGCAGATCCTTGATATCTTTGAATATTGTGACTTATTATAAATAAGATATAAGACTATATCTTTTATTAAGTATAAAATTGTATAGTATAGCTTTAATAAGAAAGTAATGTACTTTATATTATTTTAATGATAGACTTCTATAGCTTTTATCATTGAAATAAGATCACTAATAAACCAAAATACCTAAAATCATATGCTTGTATCTTGCAGGAAAAATCCTTTCTTTTGCTTATACTGAAGTATTTTATAGCTTTACATAAGCTGGAAATTAAATTAATCTTTTTTGTTAAACTTTTAGTTTATAAAGTAGTTTTTGTGTAGTTTCATATCTTATATTCAATTGAATACAGTTACATATAATTCTAGTCTAATTTTGCTTTTGAAACTAAAATAAACTTTCTTTTAAAAACAGCCAATTTAAGAATCTTTTTATTATCTAGTATATATTTTCATTGCAGAAATCAATTTTTTGGGGTCTTTTTAGTCTAGAAATTTTTTTTAAAATATATAGTTTTATATTATAAACTGTATTTTATTCTGCTTCAAGTTAACCTCCAGAAAATCAATTTTTGCACTTTTTGGGGGTCCCATTTTCAATTTTTGCACTTTTGACCTTGATAAGGAGCGCCTTTTGGGGAAGCTTCAAATATGGAATTAAGAAAGAAGAGAAGTATATTTTATTGGATAATACTTTAGACTTATATAGACTTGACTGTGGTGGGGATTCAGTTGGATTGAACCTAGGGGTTAGTCATGTGCTAGATGGGTTTGAGCCACTGGATACTTGGATGGTCAGGTGATATTGCTTGGTTACCATTCTCAGTATGTCAAACAGTATATTGGAAGGGGACTAAATCGGGCAATGGCTGGATGTTAAGTAGGTTGGCAGTAGCCAGAATGCTTGTACATCCAGACCCTTGACACACACACCCCTTAAGGGGTTACTCTGGTGCATTAGGAGGGGGCTTTGTCTTAACGGCTGCCGCCTGATGCTCCTGGAGCTGTTTGCTAGTTGGAACCAGTCTGGTCAAGTGCTCTCCTTTACTGAGGCAGAGACGGGTTCTGTGGTACTTCTTGATAATTGGGTTTTTGGCACTTTGGAATTTTACTAGGTAAGTGTTGTGCTCTGGTCTGTATTTGATGATTCTTCCTGGTCCCCTGTGTACTGAGTCTAGCTTCTTTCTGTTCCCAGCTAGGACCCAGACAGGGGAGTTGATGGGGAGTGGGTCCTCTGTTGAGGTTATCTTTTGAGTTTTGAGTCTTTTTATTTCTGCCAGTTTGGCTTTGAGGCGTATGTGTTGTAGGTTTGGTGCTTGCTCTACTGTGGGAGGTTTCCCGGGGGATCTTTATGTAGGGCTGTTTGTTGCGGGTGATTACTTCCAGTTTGTACATTAAGTTAGCTCAAACAGTGAATAGCCTGTCCCTTGGTTGATGCGGACTTGGGATACTAGTAATGCATGTTTTACGTATAGTGGCCATGTGTCTTTGGCTTTGCCATCCATTATTTTCTCTAAGGTCCTGATAAAGCTGCTGTTTAGGTGTTCCACTCTACCATTGGCCTGTGGCCTGTATGGAGAGGTTGTGGAGTGTTTAATGTTTTTGGATTTCAAATTGTCATTAACTACGTTCCCTGATAACTCTGTTGCTCCATCAGTTATGATGTGGTCTGGAGTGCCATAGTTGGCTATGATTGCTTTTTTAATGAAACAGTTTATGGTTTCTGCTTTGTGTTCCTTTGTTGCCCAGCAGATGGGCCAGCGTGTGGCAAAGTTGATAGCTACAATTAAGAAACGTTGGTTTGTCTTTGTTTCTGGGAAGGGCCCCACTACATCTAGTCCCCAAACCTTAAATGGTTCAGGGTCTGGTACTGGGTTGACCGTTAGCTGAGGAGCATTTGTACTGGTGTACTTTTTGCACACTGTGCACTTTTTAAGAACATCAACTATATCCTGCTTGAGGTTGGGCCACCATACTATCTCTTTTAGTGTGAGGTATAGGTTGTTAGCCTTTGTATGGCCTAGAAGACAGTGATGTCTTAGTATTGTGTCAAATCTTTGTGCAAGTGGAATGTACGGGATATGTTTGTCATTAATAATTTGGTATACTGTGTCATTTGATACATGGAAGTACTTTTCATTTCTTACTAATATATTGTGGGTCAGTTGATGTGTTGAGGGGTCTTTTTCTTTGGTTTTATACTCAGTGTTGTACAGGTTGGGCCATTCAGGGTCCAGGTGGTCAGGGTGATCCTCTCTAGGCTGACATAGTCCAGAGAGAGCATTGGCTGTGACCAGCTCTGCCCCCTTTTTTACTGGATGTCCAGGTTAAGCTGTTCCAGCAAGAACATCCATTTCTCTTGCCGCCGTGTAAGTGTGTTCTGAGTTTTGAAATAGATTAAGGATTTATGGTCAGTTAGTACTTGGACGTTTAAATGTCCTTCTAAGTAACATCTCCATTTCTTGTATGTGTAATATATTGCTAGCAATTCCTTATTGTGTATTGGGTATCTCTGCTCAGTGTTGGTCAGTTTTCTGCTTTTATAACATACTGGCAGGAATTCTTGCTGCCCTGGCTGGCGGATGCGCAGGACTGCGCCAATGGCGGTATCACTGGCATCTGACTCAAGCTTGTAGCACCCATTGTTATTAGGGTATTGCAATATTGGTGCTTCAATCAGAGCTTGTTTTAATAAATGGAAATTCTTTTCACATTCTGGAGTCCAGATGAATTTCTTTTTGGCATTACCCTTGGTTAAGTCATTGATTGGTGCGGTTAGTTTTCCACAGTCTTTGATGTATTTCTTTAGGTAAGCTACCATACCAAGAAAGCATCTAACTTGTTTAACAGAGGTGGGGTGTTGCATGTTATTTATGGCTTTAATTTTGTCTGTATCTGCTTTGATGCCACTGTCAGAGACAATGTGGCCCAAGAACAGGAGTTCCTTTTCCATAAATTGACACTTACTTGGTTCTGCATAAAGTTTGTGCTTTGCAAGTCAATTGAGTGTCTTGCAGACATGTGTGAGGTGTTCCTCTTTGGTTTTTGAGAATATGATGATATTGTCAAGGTAGCATAATGTATTTGAGAGACCGTTTATTGCTTGGTTCATCATAGTGAAAAACGTTGCAGGAGCGTTGGTAATCCCAAAGTTCATTACCCTAGACTCAAAGGATCCAAATTGTGTACAGAACACAGTTTTTGGTATGTCCTCTTCCTTTACTTCAACTTGATTGTACTCTGAGGTGAGGTCAATTTTGGAGAAAAATTTGGCACCTGAGAGTCTTGCAAACAGATACTCTATAATTGGAAGAGGGTATTTATTCTTTACTGTGCTTGCATTGAGAGCTCTATAGTCAGTTACTAGACATAGAGTGCCTTCCTTTTTCTTTACAAAGAATACTGCTACCCCCCATGGGGATTCAGACGGACGGATGAAGCCTTTAGCTAAGTTGTCCTCAATGTGTGTTTTGAGGGTTTGGGTCTCTATGGGAGAGAGTCTGTAGAGGGGTGCAGGTTTGGGCATGGCTTTGCATAAGTCAATGCCATGTTTGACCTCCTGTTTGGGGGGTAAGTCTTTTAGCTCTTCCTTGAATACATGGGTGTATTCATTTAGGAGTGCCGCAAGTTCTGGGCATAGGATCTTGGTTGTTTGCATGTTATTGAATTCAGTGTATTTCATTATGTGGAGGGTACTGTCTTTGGTTAGACATTCAGAGTTGTCTTGGTTTACAACCTGGACAAATACTGTGTCTCTTAGAATGAGGTTGGAGGGTTCTTTTAGGATACTAAAATTGACTCTGTTGCATTTGATGGTCATGGTTTTTGTTTTCCAACATACGCTGGGGTTCACTTGAGTGAACCAGTCCATGCCTGCTACAATGCTGTAGTTTATGTTGTTCATGAAAAGTCCTTTGATGGACGTTTGTATGCCTTGGAGGTCAATTCTGAAGGGAGTGTTTTGCCTTCAGGTAGAACCTTTGATTACTCTGCCATTCTGGCATATTTGAAGTTGGATTTGACAACTGGTATCTTGTATTTGGTTAAAAATGGTTTTATAACCATGGTGTGTTGTGCACCAGAGATAAATAAAATTTTATTTGTACGTGATTTGTAAGTGCATGGGTAGACAAGAAGTTGTGAGAAATCTTTAATTTTTAAGTTCATAAAAATGGAGGATTTCGGGACATGTGGGATATGAGCAGCAAAGTTTGTGCCTTGGTACAGTTTTTTGTCAAGTTGGGGGAAGACAGGGGCACTTAATCATGTTCCCCATCCTCTTTTCCCTGTTCATCTGTTTTGAGACCTTTGAGGTCAGAGAATGTGGGGTCAGATTCATAGCGGGTTGCTACTTCAGCATTGTTTACTTTTCAGTGTCCTCTTTCTTGGGACAGGAGTGGTTTGCGCTTTGGCTGCAATTGCCATTGTTGCAATTGGAGTTGTTGTTGCTATAATTGGTGTTCTGGCGTTTGTTTCCATTGGGGTTTTCTCTGCCATTGCCGTTTGAGGAGTAATTGCTGTTGCGTACAGCATATTCCATGTTTGCGTGTTTTTTGGCATGCTTGGCTTCTGAAATGAGCGCAGGCATGGAGGTATTTGCCTCTGGGCAGATGAGGGCAGCAACAGAGGGTTTCATTCTGTTGATGAATGATAATATGGTATGTAAGTTGTCAGCTTGTGCTGGGTTTTGGATCTTTCAATGTATTTCCTCAAATTTGTTGGCGTAAGCTGCAATAGTGGTCTTTTGAGGAAGATCACTGAGCTGTATTGCAATGCCTTGGAGGGATTTGGTGACGCAGAAATTGTGGATGATGTCTGCTTTGAACTCTTCCCAGTTTTCAAGCTGATTGTCAGTTAGTGAGCCAACCCAGGTGGCAAACCAGTTAGCTGTGGCCTTGTACAGGCGCTTGCTGGCTTCCTGGACCCATTTCTCATGGGGGATGTGGCTGGCGCGGGGTTTAGCAGCTGAGTGGTCTAGCCAGTTGATGATGTTTTCTTTGTTTTTGCCAAAAAAATTGTCAATACCAATGTATTTGGTGTTGGTAACTTCACCTGTGATAGGTGGTATTGTGTTTATTTGTGGTTGAAGAGAGCGGCTGTATTGAATAATCTTGGCGCATTCTTTGGGCATGACCAGACCTTTGAATATGGTGCATCCACTAGGCATATCTTTGTCAATGTTGTGGGCGCAGAAGTACGCTTTCCAGGTATCCTGGGATGTGGCCTGGTTGAGTACGTGAGCAAAGGTGGGTGGGTTTTGGTCAGTCATTTTCTCTCTCATGGGCATGGTCAAAAAACCGTAGCTGCTACCAGTGATAAGGAGTACCTTTTGGGGAAGCTTCAAATATGGAATTAAGAAAGAAGAGAAGTATATTTTATTGGATAATACTTTAGACTTATATAGACTTGACTGTGGCGGGGATTCAGTTGGATTGAACCTAGGGGTTGGTCATGTGCTAGATAGGTTTGAGCTACTGAATACTTGGACAGTCAGGTGATATTGCTTGGTTACCATTCTTGGTATGTCAAACAGTATATTGGAAGGGGACTAAATTGGGCAATGGCTGGATGTTAAGTAGGTTGGCAGTAGCCAGAATGCTTGTACATCCAGACCCTCAACAACCTTAGGAAATTTGACCTAAGGAACTTGCCCGTTATACCAAGGAGTATAGGCATTCTTAGACCAGCTGGGGTAATAATACAACTGGTTTTCTTGGGGATGGGTGTGCTTAGGCAGCATTGAAATCCTGATACCAGCTGGGGTGAGAATATATTTGGATTACTTTTACCTGGGAAGGGGGTAAAATTTCTCTTTCTATGACTTAAGGGTAGATTTAAGGAGGGTTTACTGCTACTGTTCAAGCATGGATATCCCAGAATCATCATTAAGGTTGCTGTCCAGAGATACAGATGCAGAAATTACTGACTGAGAGGTATCTAGGAAGTGAATTTGATTACTTTGTACCTAAAGGCTCAAATTGACTACTTGAGTGAGTAAGAACAGTAGTAATATGTGAGGTATGCTTGCTTCTGATGACCTAAGTGTATGCCACTAATGAGGGTCTGGTCTAATTAAAACTCATTTGAGAGACTTCATGCCTGAGTCTGAATTTTTTCCCTTAGGAGGACTACCAAAAGGAAGTCAAGATGGAAGTCATCTATAAGGGCTTGATAAGTTGTTTAATAGCTATGTAGATGTTATGCTATGAAAATAAATTTGGAAGGTTCAGTGAAATGTCTCAGTATTTCTATGAGGTAGTTTAGTAGAGAAGAAACAGAGCAAAGCAGTTTGAGGAAATTTTGACATAGGTGGGTTGGTTGACAGCAAAGACAGTGGAACAGTACGTCAAAACATTGAAGTAAAGCAACTGGGAGTTTCTCCAAAGAAGGTGGTTTATATCAATGGGGACAGGACAACAAGGCAAAACAGGAAGGAGAGGCACTTCAAAGTTTCTCTGAGGGTGGGTTGCTAGAGGAGTGAGAGGTCAAGCAATTTGGGGAAACTGATAGATACAGGTTCAAATCCTGAGGGAATTGTGGGTAAAACAGTGAAGACAATACAGCAGAAAAAAGCAACTAGTAATTTCCCATGGAAAAAAGATGAGTTGGAAAACAGCAAAGAACTGAAGAAAAATGGGAAATTATTCAGGACACAAGGCAGAAATTGTCAGCCTTTTTCTTGGGAAACAGCTGCTTCCTATTTAGGTTTTGGCAAACCTGTGAAGCAAAGCAAAGTGCTCAAGATGTTTAAATATTATGAATTTTTATGAGGTTTTTTGAGTTTAAGGATTGATCTACTGATAAATTTTTATTGGTGTAATAACCTAGAGCTTAATTAACATATTTTTAACATCAGGAAAAATTCTTGGGATTGGATAGAGTAATTTTAGAAGCTTATTTTATTATAGGAAAGTGATAGCACAGTATAGTTTAAGACTTCAAAAGATCTATCCTAAAGAAGATTGGCCTAAGACAAGGGGTTATATAAAAGTGATAGACTGCAAAGAGGCTAAGGAGACAAGTTGCTATAGAAAGATATTAAGTTTGAATATGTCTTGAGTTTTAAACCTGAAGAAATCCATCCACATAGCAGTAAAAAAATCTGGTGGCTTTAAAAGACATTCCCAAATGAGCAGCTGGTTCATAAGTCTGCAAAAAATCTGCATTTAAGAAGGTTTTCAGGGGAAAGTTCCTGCTGTTAAATAAAGACTTTAATGACCCCTACCTATTTATAAGCATTGTGGCCATGAAATCTTTCCTTCATATCTTCTAACCAAGTGCTGGGAAAGAAAAAACAGTACAAACATCACTATAAGAAGTTTTCTAGAAACCAGAAACTTGGTGAAGAATAGACAAGATTAGCAAGAGGTTTAACACTTACACCAAAAGGGTGAGGGTCTCTTAGCAATGAGTTCACTACCCTTTTCCAGGAGCTGTACACTCCCAAGGAAGATTAGACCCAGGCAGATATCATGGTTTATTGAGCAGATTCTAGGATGCTGGTAGGAAATGTAAATTCACTGCCACCTCTGGCTTTGGATTGCTCAATTTTCCCTTGTCGTACCAAGAAAGGTTCTAAAACGCCCGCCAAACCCCTTAATTCTTTAAATGATTTAGCTCACACACGGTAGATGAGAGGTTTGTGCTGGCCTACCCTGCGGAACCTCTGCCTTTGGTTGCTCCCTCCTGGGAAGAAACACTGGTTAATTTGGACTACTAATTAGCTTGGTATTGCCCACTTCTAAAAACCATTAGAGCTGGCCAATCAGAGGCCGCCACATCAGCACTGAGCAACACAAGTGAATTCCAAATGACCTGTGCCTCTTCCAGCCAATCAGATCTTACCGCAGAAATTGGAATGAAACCCTCCAGTCCCCCTGCCCCTGCCTAGCAAAGTTTTGCCTCCAGCCAATTAGATTTAGTTCCACTGTCATGTGACCCAACTTATTTGCAGCCCATCCCTTTTATGCAAGCAAGGGGACTTCTAGTCCCCTGCTTGTCTATTTTCCAATAATATTAAAGTTTGGAGCCATTCTACACTTTATTTTTAATATTTGTGTTATTTTGGAACCCAGTTTGAGTTCCTATAGCCTAAAGATTTTAGTGTTATTTTCTGCTTCAAGCTTACCTTCTGTCAGCCAGTTTTGAACCTGGCTTCTCTTCTGGTTCATTATACTAGTATTGGTTCATCCAGTAGTTGCCTTTCCCGTTCTTGCTTTCAAAACCAAGTTCAAAAACTTAAATTTTCAATTGATTTTTCTTATAATACCTATTGTTGTTTTGAATTTTCTATTGAAATCATTGATTTTGAACCCGCTCTTGCTTCCTGTTGTTATTAAAGGTATCTGAGGCTATAGTGAAGCTGCCCAGACCCACCCAGTTGCTCCTCCTTGCATCCTGTTCTAAGACTACCCTACCAGGATATTTTTCCTCTGTTTTTGTCCAGAAAACTCTACCCACCTGCCCCAAATTTTGTGAAGAATATTCCTATGATACTCCCAGCTCTTAAATTTGTGGTTTTTTCCCTGGCTCCGTTTTTGTTACTTCTGTGGTCCACCTCCCCTGATCTGTGGGGAAAAATCTCTTTGTCGGCCCGTCTGGTAGGTAGAGACCCTGCCAGTCTCTGGGACCTCCCCAGCAGTCTTCTCTTTTCTGGAGAGGCTGTGGTCAAGAGCTTGACGTGTGATGATTTGGACTTGGACACTGTGGACCTTACTTCACCCATTTCTGAAGGAGCAGCGCCTCCCATGCCTCCTCTCCCCAACGTGGTCCAGAGGCATGCAGCACCCCCTGGGCCCTCCAAGGTGTCCTCTCCCGCTCCTACCTGCACTCCTTGGTTGCTCACTGGCCTGATATTGATGGGTTTGAACACCTACTTTCCTCAGTTGTCCCCAGTGTCCTCCCTGTGGTCCCCCTCCAAGTGGCTATCCCAGTTCTGCACTGGATGGCATCCTGGTGGTTTGTTACACCGGGATGGGAGCCAAACTTAGTTAGTTTAGCCCCCCTCTCTCACATAATAGACAAGCCCATTTCTTCTGCCTTTGAAGCCTTTTGCTACTGGGTGTGGAGCTTACTTCTTGCCCTCATCCAAGCCAGCTTGGGATTTCTCCTTGCTGGATTCCTCTTGGTGTGGGCCGTGTGGTCACTTCTGTCCTCCTTCAAGTCATGTCTCACCGAGAAGTCTGCCTCTCCCTCCACAGCTTCCTTGGCTGCATCTGCGGTAAATATTACCCTGGTGTCACCCTGTACCCCCCCTCCATGACTGTTTGTGAGAAGGTTTTTGATGCTCTTGGGGAGCTGCAGCTCTGCCTCTCTGCGGACTCAGCCTCCACAGACACCCCCATCTCTGATGCGCAAAGATCAATGGCCCTCTTGGATGCACTTGATGGAGACGCCTGCCTCTGGGTATGTACCCTCCTCTGTCAAAGCCAGGAACTTGGGGACACCTCCTCCCTCCTCACACTGGTCTCCTCAGCAGTAGCTGCCCCGGGTTCCAAGGCCTCAGTAATATTTGAGACTCTTTGTTCAAAGGGGCTTGCCCCTGACCTTGCCGCCCACGTTGAGTGTTTTGCAGTGAAGGATGCCTCCCTGGACCTCCCTACTGAGATGGCAGTGGCCATGTTCTGCAATTCCTTGGATGCTGCTTCAGCTGATAAGAGTGTGTGGTACCTGGCCCCCACCTCCCTCAAGAAGGCATTTGTGTTGGCTTGTAAGCTTGGCGCTAAGCCAGCTTATCAGCCCAAGTCTGGTGTACTGGCCCACCTCCCAGTTTCTAAGCCTGCCCAGGCCAAGCCCCCACAGCTAAGCCTCCCAAGACGCCTGCCATCAATGTGATGTACCGCCCTTGCCAGGTCCCTAACTGGCCCACTTCCACAGGTTCCCTCCCTGTCTTTGCAGCTTCAGCTGCCATTCCTGAGGTTTCTTCCTGCGACCCTGCCGCCTGCATTCTGACCCTGCAGAATAAAGAAGATATTTCCTATTTCCTTTTTACTGCAACCTTTTATACCAAATACTGCCAGGCTAAGGCTACGGTTTTGGTAGATACAGGTGCTGCGGGCAACTTTATGGACCTGGCACTGGCTCAGTCCTTGGGTCTGTCCCTGCTCCCTCCTCAGAGCCTGATTGCTGCTAGCCAGGTACCGGTTCTCAGTTACCCCCTCACTAACCCACTTAGTTACTGTACAGGCTCCCACGTGTTTGTGAGTAAATTCTTCACTGTGGAGGACCTTCTGTATCCTGTAATTGTGGGTGTGGGGTGGTGGCGGTGCCACTTGGTTCAGATTGACTGCCTCACCAACAAGCTTCACTTCTTGCTGGACAGGTGCCCACGTTCATTCCCCCTCCTTCCCTTGGGATGGGAACCTCCTGAGTCATGCCTCTCTCTTGCGGCAACTCCAGTCTCCCCCCAAGCCCTTTGCCCTGCCGGTCATCCTGGCTCCTTTCAAGGACGCCTTTGACACTACCCTTTCCTGCGCTCTCCCTCCGCACTCTTGCCACAACTTGACCTTTAAGACAACAGTTGACCTTGTGAAGATTGACGCCCCAATGTACCCTCTCAGCAAACTGGAGGACAAAGCTTTGGGCGCGTGGTTGGATGATATGCTGGCTAAAGGATGGATAGTCAAGAAAGCTTCCTTGGTGAGCTCTCTGGTGGTTTTTGCTAAGAAATTGGATGGCTCACTTTGTCCGTGCGTTGATTACACTCTCCTCAACAATGTCACTGTTCCAGACTGCTATCCCCTCCCCTTGGAAGCCTCCATTGCTCAGTCCATTGCCAAGTCTTGTGTCTTTTTGAAGCTTGATCTTGTTAATGCATTCAACCAGGTTTGGGTGGCAGAGGGGGACAAGTGGCTCACAGCCATCAAAACTTGGTGTGGCTGCTTCCAATTCAAGGTCATGCCTTTTGGCTTGAAAAACGCTCCTGCAATCTTCCAGCAAGTCATTGAGGGTGCTCTGGGAGACCTCTGCTTTTCCTGCGCTGTGGCATACATTGATGACATCTTAATCCACTCTCCCACTCCTGAGCAGCACGCTAAGGACCTGGTGGCTGTGGTGGCAGCCATCCACAAGGCGCGGTTGTTCATCAAGCCCAGTAAGTGTGAGTTCTTCAAGTCCGAGGACACCTTTCTGGGCAACTTGGTCCTGAAGGATGGCCACACGGTCTCTCCTGACAAGGCCAAGGCTCTTCAGGAGTGGGCTACCCCTAGGAACCAGAAGGAGTTGTGTTGCTTTCTAGGTACAGTGATCTTCCTCAAGAAGTTCTCCCCGGCCATCTCTGAGCTGGCTGCCCCCCTGCACTCCTTGGCTGGCAAGAACGCCTCCTTTGTGTGGACCCCAGCATGCCAGGACGCCTTTGAGGCCATTAAACGGGTTTTCTTCTCTACCCCAGTGTTACGCCATGCCAACACAAGTAAGCAGTTCATTGTGGCTTGTGATGTCTCCAACGTGGCTGCTGGGGTGGTCCTCCTTCAAGAACACAACAGTCAGGAGCTCCTGGTTGCTTACTTCTCCAGGAAGTTTGCCCCCAACAAGTGCTCCTGGGCGGTGTTTGACAAGGAGCTGCAGGCTGTGGTGGATGCCATCACTCATTGGCGCCATCATTTGCAGGGCGCTCAACACAAGTTTGTGGTTTGCACAGATCACAAAGCCCTCTGTTATTTCCGCAAGCCTCAGAAGCTACTCCCTTGCCAGGCACGTGTCATGCAGACGCTCTCAGGTTACAAATTCAAATACGAGTTTGTGAAAGGGGAACTTAACATCCTCCCTGACCTGCTAAGTTGCAACCCGGCAATGTACCCAGTGAGGGGTGATGAGGATCCTCAAGTTACTGTCATCCCAGAGTCTTTGGTTCTCCCGCCGCCCGGGTCACCTTCTCCCCACACCCCAGCCACAGTGCCAGCCTCTACCTCCCAGCTTCTGGCCATTGCCCCTGCCCCCTCTTCTTAGTTAGACCCCCCACTGGCTCTCCCTGGAACGCTCTTATATGACGTCCTGACGGCCCAGCACTCTTTGCTGGACGGCCAGGCTATCTGCGCTAAGCTGTCCCCGGACTCTGCATCCAATGGTCCCTATACTCTCAAGGATAGGATAATTTACCAAAATGATAAGGTGTGGGTTCCAAAGGAATTGCAGCCACGTGTCATGACTGAACATCATGATCCCCTTCTGTTTGGTCATCCTGGTACCAAAAAGCTGCTTGAGCTCATCAGGCGTACCTATAGCTGGGTTGGGATAACTAAGGCAGTAGGTCCCTGGATCAAGAAGTGTCTCACTTGTGCCCGCTCCAAACCAGATTGTTCAGGGAACAATGGCCTTCCCCACCCCCTACAGCAGGCTCAAGGTCCATGGTCATCCATCTCTGTGGACTTTGTGGTGGCTCTTCCCTTGTCAGGAGGCTTTGATTCCATCATGGTGGTAGTGGATTGTTTCACCAAATATTCAGTTTTCATCCCATATCTGACCACCCTGGATTCAGTAGGGATGGCAAAACTGTTTGTAAAACACATCTTCTCCAACTTTGGTCTACCACAGGAAATCATCAGCGACCAAGGTCCCCAGTTCACATCCATGTTCTGGGAGTCCCTGCTGGGGATCCTAAACATTAAGCCATGCAGGTCCACCTCCTTACATCCTCAGTCAGATGGGCAAACAGAAAGAGTCAACCAAACCATGGAGCAGCACCTGCGTTGCTACGCAAATGCCTCAATGGACTCCTGGTTGGATGATCTCCCATTAGCCCAGTTTGCCTACAACAATACTGTGCACGCTTTGACAGGGGTGTCCCCATTCCAGGCTACCCTGGGGTTCTCCCCAGCCTTTGTGATAGGTCCTGTCCTCCAGGCAAGCGTACCAGCGGCTGTAGACATGGTGGTTCACCTCAAAGCCATTCATCTCAAAGTTCAAAGCACCCTGACTAAGTCCATTGAGGCGTACAAGAAAGCGGCGGACAAGAATAGACGGCCTGCTCCCCATTACCCAGTGGGCTTGCTTGTGATGTTGGATGCCACCAATATCCAAATGAAGGTCCCCTCAAGGAAGTTTGCTCCCAAGAGGCTGGGCCCCTTCAAGGTTCTAGAAGACAAGGGCAACGGCGTATTTGTGTTGGACCTCCCCCCTCCTATTGGATCCACAGTACCTTCAGCACTTGTTGTCTGTCCCCTTTTGAGGGAGACCTCCCCAGCACCCTGGACCCCACCTTGGTGGATGGATCCCCCAAGTATGAGGTAGAAGCCATAGTAGCCTCCCGTAGGATTTGCAAGTCCCTCCAGTAATGTGTATCTTGAAAAGGATATCCCTCTTACAGCAACAGCTGGGTAAGCTCCTCCAATTGCAGAAATTGCTGGGACCTGGTACAGGAATTCCATAAGAACAACCCCACGGCACTTGGCCCCCCTAAGTCCCTTCTGGCGCTCAAGATTCCCAAGGCGCACAAGAACTTCTCAGTGGCTACGCTTCCCCAGGGAGGAATCCGGCCCCAGGAAAAAGGAAAGGATAATGTAAATTCACTGCCACCTCTGGCTTTGGATTGCTCAATTTTCTCTTGTCATACCAAGAAAGGTTCTAAAACGCCCGCCAAACCCCTTAATTATTTAAATGATTTAGCTCACACAGTAGATGAGAGGTTTGTGCTGGCCTACCCTGCAGAACCTCTGCCTTTGGTTGCTCCCTCCTGGGAAGAAACACTGGTTAATTTGGACTACTAATTAGCTTGGTATTGCCCACTTCTAAAAACCATTAGAGCTGGCCAATCAGAGGCCGCCACATTGGCACTGAGCAACACAAGTGAATTCCAAATGACCAGTGCCTCTTCCAGCCAATCAGATCTTACCGCAGAAATTGGAATGAAACCCTCCAGTCCCCCTGCCCCTGCCTAGCAAAGTTTTGCCTCCAGCCAATTAGATTTGGTTCCACTATCATGTGACCCAACTTATTTGCAGCCCATCCCTTTTATACAAGCAAGGGGACTTCTAGTCCCCTGCTTGTCTATTTTCCAATAATATTAAAGTTTGGAGCCATTCTGCACTTTATTTTTAATATTTGTGTTATTTTGGAACCCAGTTTGAGTTCCTATAGCCTAAAGATTTTAGTGTTATTTTCTGCTTCAAGCTTACCTTCTGTCAGCTGGTTTCAAACCTGGCTTCTCTTCTGGTTCATTATACTAGTATTGGTTCATCCAGTAGTTGCCTTTCCTGTTCTTGCTTTCAAAACCAAGTTCAAAAACTTAAATTTTCAATTGATTTTTCTTATAATACCTATTGTTATTTTGAATTTTCTATTGAAATCATTGATTTTGAACCCGCTCTTGCTTCCTGTTGTTATTAAAGGTATCTGAGGCTATAGTGAAGCTGCCCAGACCCACCCAGTTGCTCCTCCTTGCATCCTGTTCTAAGACTACCCTACCAGGATATTTTCCCTCTGTTTTTGTCCAGAAAACTCTACCCACCTGCCCCAAATTTTTTGAAGAATATTCCTATGATACTCCCAGCTCTTAAATTTGTGGTTTTTTCCCTGGCTCCGTTTTTGTTACTTCTGTGGTCCACCTCCCCTGATCTGTGGGGAAAAATCTCTTTGTCGGCCCGTCTGGTAGGTAGAGACCCTGCCAGTCTCTGGGACCTCCCCAGCAGTCTTCTCTTTTCTGGAGAGGGTGTGGTCAAGAGCTTGACGTGTGATGATTTGGACTTGGACACTGTGGACCTTACTTCACCCGTTTCTGAAGGAGCAGCGCCTCCCATGCCTCCCCTCCCCAACGTGGTCCAGAGGCATGCAGCACCCCCGGGCCCTCCAAGGTGTCCTCTCCCGCTCCTACCCGCACTCCTTGGTTGCTCACTGGCCTGATACTGATGGGTTTGAACGCCTACTTCCCTCAGTTGTCCCTGGTGTCCTCCCTGTGGTCCCCCCTCCAAGCAGCCATCCCAGTTCTGCACTGGATGGCATCCTGGTGGTTTGTTACACCGGGATGGGAGCCGAACTTAGTTATTTTAGCCCCCCTCTCTCACAGGAAAGGTCTTTTTGGAGTTTGGGGGATTGCTTGCAGGGTAAAGTGTGCTGGTGGTAGAGCTCAGCCACCTAAAGAATGCACCCCAACCCAGACAGTCCCTGGCTCTGATCTAGGACACCCAACGGCCACCTCTCAGGAGCAGGAGTGCCACACTTCTCTTAAAGCAGAAATAGCAAAGAATAGTCTAAAAGGAACAAACAGTTCTTGGATAATCAGGAGCATTAATACAGTTCACAGCATGTCTTGTGGGTTACCACATGCACAAAGATGTAGTTGGATCAAATAAATCACAAAAAAGAGAGCACCAGTAAACAATAAATGGAAACAGAAAAGGGCCTGAATTGGAAAGGGGATCAATTTGTTTAGGGCTTGAGATACTCACATCTAGGGCTGCTTTGGCTAAGCCCTGGGCAGCCGCGGCCTGTTTCTGGCTCTGGGCCACTAAAAACAAAGATTCATTTAACACTCATTAAATATTTGATAATTTTGTTTTAGCTTAAGCGGCTTAGAACCAAAAGTCAGCCAAGGCTGAGCCAAAGCATCCCTACTCACATCACTGAGTGGGACAGCCAGAAGGCAGATTCTAGAAGCCTATTATAAAAATATGAAGAGGCAAACTGTAAAGACCCAACAATTGGGGAATTATTTTATCAAAGTAGGGTACCAAGTTGGCCACTTGGAACCCAGTGAGCGTGGTCACAATGGATAGACTGTCATCATCCATCAAAAGACCTTTTTGTGTACAGTATAACGCCCAAAATTACCAGCAAAATATGTGTGTACATAGTATATAAAGAGGTATATAGCTACAGACTGAGTGGAGTGGGGCAAAACCAGCGTGGGCCAGGAGTACTTATCAGATGAGTTGAGCTGTGCTAGCTCCTTTTAAAAGTACTTGCCAGTTGAATAATTGAATGGCCCATGCAGTTGATAGTGTTGGTGGCCCCCAATCCCAAGGCAGGCTGTAAGGACAGCTGAGAAGATAAGGTGGTTCATCTTCTAATCCTGGGGAAGGGAAGATAAAGCTTAGTGTCTTTAAATTTCTGAAGGGTAAAAGTCTTGGTTGATTTATGTGATAACAATTGAGGGGTAATTTGCTCAATGATAGCACAAACTATCATCAAGTGATTGATCTTTATTATATACTATCATCCTTGGTGGGGCATGAATAGTGTAAAACATTGAACATAGGACCCCAAACACTTGATGCTGTCTGGAATTCCCTTTTGGGATTGGGATTGGAGGGGTTTGGCATGCAATGAATTGTTAATCTCTGACTTGCATTGGTTTGGTGCGTCTTCAGGCACTTTCATGCACCCAAGCTCCACTTCTGCAATTACTGCATTGGTTGATTTGCAGGACAGCCTGTCAGCCCCATCCAAATTTGGTAGATTCCAAATTCGGGCAGCACTTTCCCCTAAATTTGGGTTTGGGTAAATTATCTTTTTTGGTTTCCCAATTTGGCAATTTCCCCATCCAGTGGGGGTGGACGGTCCTTCTGTGGGGGGTGTGCTGTCCCCTGCTGGCTGGCTGGGTGTGCGGCTGGGGTATAAAACCCAAATTTTAAAATGTTTGAATTTTTAAATTCCCTTTTATCCACCTGTTGTTTTGCAGCAGTTTCCCCAATCAGGGGGAACTGCTGCAATTTTCTTGTCTTGACTTTTAATGCCAAATGTGCACAAATTGTTGTCTTGCAAAAGGTTGTTGTCAGGAATATTCCTGACACAAACCTCCTCAAACTCATGACAGAAACTCCTTGGGAGGGAGAATTCACAACATAACCTAAGCCAAAAAAGGAGAACCTGGATAAGCTGAGTTCAGTCTTCACTTGGCTCTGAGGCCATCCAGGAAGATGATCATGTCAAGAACTGCTCTTCTACCTAAAGGTTCACATTGAGTACTTTGAAAAGCAGTGAGTTGGCAAAAAGCTGGCTTCCAGGGGAGTAATGAGTTAAGTGATACCCCTGAAACTTATGTGATGGGTTCCTAAACAGTGAGATGAGGACCACCTCTGACCTTCAGGTTTAACATAACAATCTTGAGGCTAAGTTTGATGGCAAACTAAAGTTTAAAAGCTCTTTCAAAAGCTCCAGCAGGGGCAAGGAAGAAATGTATTGGTTCTGGGATATTTGTAACTGGGTTGCTCCAAAAAAGAAGAAGTCTAAAGAGCAGGACTACCAATAGTACATACACTAGGCTTCTGAGAAAAAATAAAAGGTGGATGTGTGGTGATTCTGCTCCTAGGAGGTCAACAAAGTGTACTGGGTCAAAGACAGGGACCAGCCGGGTTGGGGTGACATCTTCAGGGATACCTGTTCTATGGAAAGAACAAAATGAGACTGTCTGAAAGCTCCAAAAGAAACTCAATATGCCCCCTAATTATCACATACAATTAATAACTAGTGGAAAACGTATTTCACAGCAATACATGGTCTACCAAAGCATTTCCATCATCTAGGGGGCCATTTGCATGATAATATTAGGTACAACAATAATATCCCAGATCTCAAGGTTATTTTCACCGCTTCACTCATTCCTTAATCAGAATTTTTCTGTGGGAACAGACAGAGTTTTCCCTCTTCTGATCCTCTTGAGCATCTCCAAAATCATTATCACTAGAGAAGTTCTCTTTCACAAAAAAGGATAATAGGCGTCAAAATAGTCTTTATCAACAGAAGGAAAACTCCCTCAGAAACCTTCTGATTTTCCACCATTTTGGATTTCTTTTGATCAGCTACTCCTTCTGAAAGGACTTCCTAACTCTCTAGAAGACCTCTGGTTACTCCAAGCCAAACAAATTTAAAAACCATCATTATGCAGATCAAGTGCTCAACAACAATCTTGCTCACAACCAAAAGAAATCCAAAAGACCCCCTTAACTTTCCCCATCCTTGTACTTATAGCAACTTGTTACCAATTTTTGCCTTCATAATGGCTTTCTTCAAAAGCTTGAACCACTGACACTCACTTTTCCTATAATAAAATAAGCTTATGTCAAAACTGCAGGCTTGACCCGCCAACAAGATTCCAACCAAGCAGGTTTGTGACCCGCAATCTGATTACCCAGCCACTCAAAGCCAGACCCAGAAGTCAACTTGGATTACCAAATCAATCAACATGAACAAATGATGATCCATCATGGTGGATACCTCAATTTGGCGCTTGACTCATTAGCAGGATCAAGCCACCCCCTCTTCCATCCAGCCGTGTGATCACCAATCATGTTCCTTCTATCCATTGATTCACAATAGCTATATAATCACTATCTCACAATAAAGATTATTATCAATCCTCTAAATATTTTCCCCTTGTAACTCTGCTAAAACAGCACAGTTACAACATTTGTAGCACAGGTAGGTTCTCCATCCTACCTTATCTTGAAAAATTCCGCCTGTTGCCCGCACACGCCGCGGCCAACAAAACCTTGACAGAATTATGTCTGGCCTCTCGCCTGACTGGACTCCATATACTCCTGGTACCGCAATACCTGATGGTTTTGTCCTCTACCAAAACACGGTGATCCCACTACCCGCCTTCAACGCCATGTCTGTACAAGGTTTCTTTCAGGAACCTTCCTTGATGCCGCAACCAGCTGACAAAACCACCATGCCCGCCTATGTAGCACAAAGACTTTGCAGCGCCGCCTTGGAACCCTTCATGGGGACCAATGACAACAATGCTGCCGCATGGATTCAGTCCGCCCAAAGCAAGTTGGCTCAGATGGAGTGCCCACAGCGTTTTTGGATTGCGGAGATTTCCATTTGTCTGACCCATGACGCTGGCACTTGGTGCAACAAGTGGCACAAAGAGCACACCGACAAGAACTGGGACACTTTCAAACAGGACTTCTTGGTGAGATTTGTGCTTAAGGATACGGCACTCATGATCATACACCAAGTAAAGAACCTAACCCAGACAGGCACTGTTAAAGAACTCACCCGCGCCTATGAGAAACTCTGTCTCTGCGCCCCATCTGACATGGCCTTTGACACTCCAGCAACACACCTCATGTACTACGACGCTCTCAAGTCGCACGTAATGAGACATTTGAACCTGGACCAAGTTACCAACCTACAAAGCCTGTACCGTGAAGCAGAAAAAGCGGAACAAACCTCCAACGCTCTGCACAAGGCACAGACAGGAAAATGGGAGAGACCCAAGGACTCACATTCAGGTGGGCGCTCCTCGCAACCACCTCCTGGAGGTAATGGTAACAACAACAACCACAAACCCACGGGATCAAGTGGGAATGGGAATGGAAATAACGGCCAATCAAATTGTACCCATTTCTGTGTCACCACCACCCAAGGCAACCAAGATGAGGGAAAAGCCCAGGGAGAGCACTAAGCAAGCCAAGCTCTCCCCACGCAACTCCTGACTTGCCCAAGAATGAATACCGACCCAAGGACGTGGACCAATGCCCAATGATCCAAGTGCCCTCAGAAGACCTGGTGCTATACACCATCACCAGACATCCCAATAAATTGATTTCTTACCCTTTATGCTTTTTCAGTTACACAGGCTCAGCTCTCTTGGACTTGGGCGCAGATTGAACCTTAGTCAACAGCAGCTTTGTGGTTAAAATCAAGCTGGCCACTAATCCTTTGCGGATTAAAAATGTGGTCCTGGCTGATGAACATCACATTGCCGTGACAAAAGAAACTGCTCCCTTCTCTGTCATGCTTGAGAACCTCCACTCCACCATCCAAGGTCCCATCATTGACTTCCCTAAGTTTGACATTGTACTGGGACTAGACTGGTTACAGAAAAACAACCCCCACGTGGACTGGGCAACCTCAGTGTTGACCATCAAGCGTGAAGGTGTCAACCACCAAATCTACCCAGACTCTGTAGACCAACTCCTACGAGACCATGTCTTTGTACGCATCATGGAGACCTTGGATGAGAAGGAAAACCTGAAAGCTATTGACTGGGACTCCTGCCAGTATGAAATCATACACTTCAAGGATCATCAGGACACCTCCATGCCGCAAGATTGCAACATTGTGGCCCGTTGCCCAGAAATCTTTAAGGAAGTGTTACCTGGGCTACCCCCTGAGAAACACATCCAACACTATATCCAACTCAAGGGGGCCATACCCAAGGCACGCCCCATTTACAGGCTGACCCCAAACAAGGACAACACCCTGCACGCCTATCTCAAGGAAGCACTGGAAAAAGGACTTATCTGCCCCTCACAATCTCCCTTTGGGGCCGCCGTATTATTTGTGGCCAAGAAGGATGGTACCTTACGCCTGGTCACAGACTACTGCGCCTTGAAAGAAGTCACCATCAAGAATTGTTACCCCTTACCACTAATTGACAATCTCTTTGACGCCTTGGGAGGAGCCTCCATCTTCTCCAAGATTGACCTAACTGCAGGTTACAATCAGATTTGTATCAAGGAGGAAGACATCCCCAAGACAGCCTTCCGCACCAAGTACAGTTCCTACAAATGCGTGGTACTCAACTTTGGCATGACCAATGCCCAGTCCACTTTTGTACCCTTCATGAACAAAGTGTTTGCACCACACATAGGCAGACACACCCTCGTGTACCTGGACAATATCATTGTCTACAGTCCCTCGGTAGAAGAGCACCACAAGGACCTGAAGGAAGTCTTTGCAACCCTGGCACAACACACACTGTTAGCCAAGCCCTCCAAATTCCAGTTCTTCCAGGAGCAACTACCCTTCTTTGGAAACATAGTCTCAAAAGATGGCATCAAACCCAATGATCAAAAGATACAGGCCATCTGCAAAATGCCACCTCCCAAGGACAAATCAGAACTCTGCATCTTCTTGGGAACAGTGGCCTATGTACAACACTTCATACCTGACTGCGGCGTCTTGACCGCCCCCTTGTCTGCCATAACAGGCGCCAAGTCCAAGTTTGTATGGACCCCCCAACATGACCTCTGCTTTAGACGCCTCAAGGAAAAACTCACAACAGCTCCCATCTTACAATACCCCAAACAGGATGGAGAATATCAGATGGAAACCGACGCTTCAGATGCATCCATTGAGGGAGTTCTGCAAATTAAGAATAGTGACAGTGACTTCCTGCCTGTAGCCTACAATTTGCACAAGCTGACAGATGGCAAGTGTAGATACCCTATCCATGACAAAGAACTACTGGCCATTGTACACTGCCTAGTCAAATGGCGCTGTTACCTAGAACAGCAGGAAGAATTCACAGCATTAACCAATCATAAGTTGCTCATCTATTTCAAGACACAGGCAAACTTGTCACGCCGCCAAGCGCGGTGGATGGAAATCTTAGAAAGGTTTAACATGCTCATTCAATATAAGCCTGGGGCCAAACTTTCCATGGTGGACGCCCTGTCCTGCCTGTATGTCCGCACTTCTAGGGGAGAGAATGGGCTTGACCCAGACTGGCCTCTCTTAGTGCTACGTACAAAAGACAAAGGGTTCCCTGCAGGTACAACCAATATCACCAAAGAAACAGTCATCAAGAATGAGCACCTCTTTGCTGACGTATACGGGACCCTTCACAGAAAGATGTCGGATGGCACAACCATTCCCTACATTCCCACACATCAATGAGTCAATACCATCCTTTGCTACCACAGAGATCTTGGACATACTAAGAGCCAAAATCTATATGAATTTCTAAAACATAAATCCTGGTGGCCAACCTTATACCGCAATGTCCAGGAAGTGCTAGAACAGTGCAAGGTCTTCAAAAAGTTTGCCAGAAGCAAAACCCCGCCTAAGTCTGTACTCCCCATTCAAACCCAACTACTGTTCAAAGTATGGGCTCTTGACATTGTGGGCCCCATGCCAGGAAAGCACAACAACAAAAAATGCATAATCACAGCCATTGATTTTGCGACAAGGTGGCCAGTAGCCCAAGCGGTGAAATTGCACACCGGTAACGACGTCTGACAATTCATTGGCAAAGACATAATTGGTAGTTTGGAAAGCCAGAACTCCTGATAACCAACAAAGGCAAAGGATTGACCTCTGAAGATACCAACGTATACCTCACCAAGAATGGGGTCCAGTACACAGTGATAACACCATACCATCCACAGGCCAATGGACGCGTAGAGCGGCTTAATGGTAGCCCCGTACAAGCCCTAGTCAAACTCACTGCCGGGAGACCTGAAGACTAGTATAAGCAGTTACTGACTGCGTTACTTGTGTACCAAACTCAAGTGAACAGATCCACAGGGATAAGCCCATTTGAACTGGTATACAGCACACAGCCTAATATCATTCAAGCATTGACAGGGCCCAAACTGGAAATCCCAAGTCAAGTCCCCCCTTGTTCTGATCCTCAAGTAATAGAGGCCAACAGCAAACAAGCAGCCAAAGAAAGGGAACGCTTACAAAAGACCTTCATTCCCATCTGTCAAAGACATGAAGTTAGGGACAGAGTCTGGGTCATGAATATTGACAAAAGCAAACTACAACCCAAAAAAGTAGGGCCAGTGATCATTCTAAAGGTAAACAATAATAACACTTACCTTGTGCAAGGGCTCAGGAAACGCAAGCAAGACAAGACGCTACATCACAACTGCCTACAACCTTGTAAAGTGAGACAGAAGCAACAAGAAACTGCCCTGCCTGCCACCAAACAACAACTGGTTCAATATGGCGCCCGGGCTCCTGACGACCTCCCCAATGACCTGCCTCCTGAGGAGGCCAATTTTCAGCCGGGGGGTGTCAAAACTGCAGGCTTGACCCGCCAGCAAGGTTCCAACCAAGCGGGTTTGTGACCCGCAATCCAATTACCCGGCCACTCAAAGCCAGACCCGGAAGTCAACTCAGATTACCAAATCAATCAACATGAACAAATGATGATCCATCATGGTGGATACCTCAATTTGGCGCTTGACTCATTAGCAGGATCAAGCCACCCCCTCTTCCATCCAGCTGTGTGATCACCAATCATGTTCCTTCTATCCATTGATTCACAATAGCTATATAATCACTATCTCACAATAAAGATTATTATCAATCCTCTAAATATTTTTCCCCTTGTAACTCTGCTAAAACAGCACAGTTACAACACTTACACACTTACTTTCTCAAAAGCTTAAAGTATTGATTCACTGTTTTCTTGCTTTTACTTTAAGCTTTTGGCTTCCAAAAGATCTTATTTATCAGCAAATATGCTATCAACTCAACCAATAGTTACAGCGTCCAAAACTTCATCATTTTTTAAGTTACACTGCAATCCAACTAGTAAACTAATTTCCACTTCTTAAGCCACTCAAAGTGTTAACACCTTGCACACCAAAACGCTAACTGGTTCAGTTTTCCAGCACCAGTCTTCCCTGCATTCAAACTTAACCAATTTAAATATAAGAATACTATTTAAATTGTTCTTCTTGATTTTCTTTAAAGATTTTCACATATATTTACTCTTATTGTAAAATCCAAGGGAAATTTCCCATCAAAATGGCTTTGTATCCTGATCTCATAGCAAAATACTATCATATACCACAGAGAACCACTAATAAAACCTCCCCTCTTTCATTTCCTTGACATTACTTCTTGATTTTACTACTTAAATAAAGCCAAGGCAAACCATTTCACTTTCTGCTACCTCTGCAAATCAATTTGCAAAACATTGGAACATTTCTCCAGATCACTTTGCTCTGTTCCTTCTCTTACCAAACCACTTCAGAGAAAAGTTGAAGCATAGCCCTGAACCATTCCAAACCTTTTCTCTCTGTATAGAATTCCACATAACTATTAAGCCACTTCTAAAGCATTCACATATGGCTTCTATCTGAGTTTCTCTACCATAGTAGTCCCTATTGGTCAACAACTCAGACTCAGACAATAAGTCTCCACAAGTGAATTAACCTATAATTGACCCCCATTGGTGACCTACACTTTAGGTCATCATAAGAAGGCATTCTCCATGTCTTACTACTGTTTTTACTCACCCAAATGGTTA
This sequence comes from Entomophthora muscae, assembly GCA_014839935.2. Taxonomy (NCBI): domain Eukaryota; kingdom Fungi; phylum Entomophthoromycota; class Entomophthoromycetes; order Entomophthorales; family Entomophthoraceae; genus Entomophthora; species Entomophthora muscae. Next base: position 73,073 of record QTSX02005055.1, on the reverse strand, counting down.
TTTTGATCTTTAAGGCGCAAAGTAGTCAACTTTACTTCCAAGAGCCTTCAAATTATTAATTTCTGCAGCTGTTTCTCTAGACGGTTACCCTAATGATAATTCTGGGTATATATATTCTTACCCAGCAACTTTAAGAACTCTTTAAAGCTACCTGTAAGTCATAGAAAGAGATATTTACCACCACCATAAGTAAAGTTACCCTAGCTGTATTCTCACCCCAGCTAGTTATAGGATGATCATAACCCTAGTACAACCATTCCAGGGTACACAACCTCTCTATCATTCCAAAGCACTAGCAAGGGGCCACCTTAATAACATCCCAAGGACAAAAGCCAAGTCTCAACCACCTTGGTTGAGCAAAATCCCAGCTACCACAGCTGGCCAAACAAACAAAACCACAAACATTTATCTCTCTCAGGCAATAATTTATACTTGTCTAACATCAGCTCACACCTGAAAAACAGCTCAAAATGTGAATCATCACAATAATACTCCAAATAGCCAAGTATAGGTGGTCCCATTAGTGATAACAGAATCTTGTGGGTGTCAGGTTTGGGGTAGCAGGAGGGGTCATTGGTACTAGGTAAGTGGGAAATTAGTTTTAATTATCCCTGAATAGTCTTGGTTGGATGGTATACCAGGTGTTGGGAATTTTGACCTAGCAATGATGCCAATTATGATGGAGCCCACAGATTGGGATTACTACAACCAAATTCATAAATTAGTAGTACAAAATATAATGATGCCAATTATGACAGAGCTTGTGGATATGAATTGCAGTTACCAAATAACATAAATTGGTAGTATAAACTATATGCATATTGGATCAGCAGTAGTCTGCTGACCTGAACCTTAAACTAGCCAATGATAAGCGCCACTGCAGCAATTAAATGACACATGATTTGCCGCTGCGGCACTTATAAAATACACAAAGCGCCATGGCACACCTAGCAATTGGATTAGGCGCCAAAGCGCCAAACTACTTTTACGTCAAGCGCAAACTGAAAATTATTCCAAGCGCTGCGGCGCCACCTGGCAAATATTGCAGGCGCCATAGCGCCGCCTTACTTTTACATCAAGTGCCAAGGTGCTGGGTTCAATTTCCCATAATCTCAAATTCCCTTAATTGTCACATTAATAAAAATTAAGCTGCAGCATGCTAAGAAAGCAGGAAGTGATCCTGAAGTAACTAAATTATTCCACACCAGCAAGGATCACCTGTGCTGGGTGAAGATGAAGATATTCTATTGGTTGATGTGCAAGAAGCGCCAAACCTAGATTAATAATTACCCAAATTAGGGGTGTGTTAGAATGTCCTAGAAGATATTGCTAGCAGCCCAAGGATTACCCTTGTAGAAGGTATAAGAAGAATTAATCATTTACAATAAAATCATCTTTGAACCATCTTTATTTTATCCTTAATCTGGTTGACCTGTATCCTAATCCTCAAGTGCTTCTGTGCAATCATAAGCCATTGTGCGGGCAATAGTCATGGTTCCATTCAATCCTGGCTCTTCTGATACAATACTACTCATATCCTCACATATGACTGTATTCTGGCAAATGTCCTTTGCCCTATAATCTCAAATAATTGTGGCACTGTAATGCAAAAAGTGCAACACCAGGTGCTCTCACAGTTAAGGTGTCCAGGTACTCTAGTTCTGAAAAGTGGGTCTGTCAAAAGGATTTTTTCATGATTGAACTCGGAATAAGCTGGGTTGGATGGATATTTGGTGAAATGCACAGGACCAAGTAAAGCACCAGGAGGACAAAATAACTTGGGTAGTGGGTCTTTAGGTTCAGCAGGTAGCAAGACAAAGAAGATAGGCCTGCTGACAACGTGTTGAAATTATAGAAGACAAGAACAAGAGATGGTATAATCTGGTTTAATCAAGGATTCATCACTATTTTATTATCAGAATGACAAAAACGCCTTATTCAAACTTGACAGGAATTTATACTAGCTTTTCAGGCTTGTCATTGAGACAGGAATCTGGATTTTTGACAGTCTGTTGCCAGGAAACTGTGGCATTGGGAAGGCTTCAGGCTTGGGCAGATTATGACTGGCTGGTACTAGCAAATAGACATAGGAAACTTCCTGTTGACAAGCCTTATTCAAACTTGACAGGAATTTATACTAGCTTTTCAGGCTTGTCATTGAGACAGGAATCTGGATTTTTGACAGTCTGTTGCCAGGAAACTGTGGCATTGGGAAGGCTTCAGGCTTGGGCAGATTATGACTGGCTGGTACTAGCAAATAGACATAGGAAACTTCCTGTTGACAAGCCTTATTCCAAAATCAAGCAAGCTAGCCAAATGCATGCTAGTCTCAATTCTGGGAGGCAACATCTGTTGACTTTCATTGGCATTTTCTAATTTTGATTTGGCCAAAATCTCCATTTGGCAAGCAGCTGCCTCTGTGTAAGTCCAGAATTTAGGTGGTGTACTATTGGCTTTGATTTCTTTAGGCTTTGGAAAAACTCCTTTGCTTTGCAGGCACCTAATCAAATGACCCTCATATTTGATTCAAAAAAAACTACAGGCAGCCGTAAGCTTGGCTCTTTGGGCTGGAAGGCTGCAGAGTGTGGGGTCCTAGTTTTGATTCTTGACTTTGGTCTTGATTTAATAATGAGGAGCAAGCTGTCATTTGTGAAAATTATTAATAAAAAGAGAAACATGTTTTTTGCTTGTGGGTTTAATATGAGTTGCATTTTATTAAAATTAATACAGTAGTTTTCAAAGCTGTAGTGCTAAGCAAAATTAACTCAGATACAAATAAAAAATTGAATCTGATTCTATTTTAACTAGTATAAATCCATTGGCTTTTAATTTTGTTTGAATTTGAGATAATTTTTCTTAGCACCAAAGCTTTGAGAGCTACTGAAGTTGATAATTGACTGATCTTATTAGGCAACAGGATTTTGAATTTTTTATACCAATTCCTAAATAAAATTCAGTGGGTTGGCTGTGGATATTTCTCTTTTTCTTTTGGGGCTTGCTTTCAATCAAAATAAAAAGAAAATTCATTTTGTTTGACTGTGTTTGTTTGTTGTGTATGCGGCTTTTGTGTGATCTCTATTTGATGATTCTATATTGTTGGTAAATTTTTATGTATGAATAATATACATCCAGGTGTTGTTTAGAGTCTGGAATGTTCATGTGCAAGTTTGATTAATTATTTAGTTCAGGTGTGTATCATTGAATTTGAGTGTGGCTATGTTTTTATTGGTTTTTGGTGTGTTACAATAAAATTAGTAATGGCTTTTTGCCATGTGCCATCTCTGAAAAAAAACTTGCACCATTTATTTTTTTATGTGCAAATTCAGGTAGCTATAATCTGACTCTGGTTTGTCCATCGTAACAACTATGAAAAGTATAGTAACATTATGATTGATTTATATTCATTATGGCTTGAACAAAAAAAATGATTGATTTATATCCATTTAAAGAAATATCAGGAAAGTTTCTTGTGAAATGTTATAAAAACTATTTGGACTTATGGATCTGATGATATTAAGCTTGTTGAATAATTAGATAGTGATCCTGGAATCGATCAAGGGGCTTTGTACTATTCATTATTTTCAAAGTATGTGACAAAGCTGTGAGATCAACCTCTTGACAAGACTGATATAAGAACAGTCCCTTTTTACTTGACTCAAGCCCTGCCAGAATAGAAGCCAAGGTCAGTCTTCAATCTTAACCTCTGGATGTTTAAAATATTTATAAGTGCTTGGGTTAACTTATAACCTGATAATGTTGTACTCAATAGAAATGCTTTACCCATATTGTCATCAACCTATGTTATATAATCCCCTCGTTTCCAATAAAGTATCCATGTAGATTCTAATTTTTCTTCTACTGTAGCTTTACTCATTAAAGCACAGTTAGGATATCTTCTAGCTATTATATTGTTCTGTTAAATATATATTGAATTAAGTTATTATTATCTCCATAAAGTATATTTATAGACTGAGCTCTGACATGCAAGACAGAGCAATAATAACCCCAAACCTTGATAGTTAAAAACTCAAAACTTATCTTTCAATTTTTAAACCTTCTATCTTATAAAATTATGGTATATATTAGAGTTCTTGAGGTCAAAAATGATACATTTGGGTCATTATTTTAGAGATTAGGCCATTTTCTAATGCACATGCTGCTCAAGTCGCAGCATAACACAGTTCGATTTTGAAAAAGTAACTAATTACACAATTTATATTTAAAACATTAATAACTCAATGAAAAATTAATATTTTTTCACACTGTAAACTATCAAAATGAAGCTAAGAATCTTATCTTTCTATTGGTGTAAAAATTTTAATATGTATACTATGCTCAATATTAAAGCAAAAGTAATTTAAAAGAGCATAATCCAGATTTTATTATATGATTATATCTAATGATATAAAGTAGATTACTTCAAAGCTAATAAATACTTTTTTTTGAATACACAACAGATGTTTTTTATTTGACGAAATTAAAGATAAGATTGAGAGCTTTATTTTCGCATTTTATTTTATTTAAAAAGCTCAATTCTCTAGGATTTTATGATAGTTTGAAGTTAGGATGTTTTTATCACTGTTTAGATTGATTTTAAGGTTCAAGTGAGCTTCGAACCTCAAATTGAGCATTCATTAAATGGAATTCTTCAATATTTTATCATTTTAAAAATATGCGGAAGAGTTACAATTAACTGAATACATCATTTTAATTGATTTGCATTGATTACAAAGAGGATATGATGTAATAATAATGCTTAGCTGCTTCACATATATCACTTGTGCATGAAAACTGGGTATTTAATTAATTTCTGCAAACATAAATTCAAGTTCAAACTATAATAAAAGCTATCACACCATTTCTTTCAGAATGGTGTCATTTAGCTTGGTATATAAGAGCTAAAGTACCACAAAGCTTCTAATCCAAATAACCCAATTCAAAGACCACATTCTGATCATAACTACTCCATCATTAAGGCACACATCAAAGATCTGACCTAATTACAGATTCAAAATACTACCATGTCCTCAGTTAAATTTACTTCTTCCATGCTACCCTTTTTTTCCTTGGGAGCTTCAACAAAAAGAGAGAGAATTGCAATGTTAAAAAAGGCATTCCTCTTTATTGCTGGTGATGATCTTGATAATTTCATCAAGCACTTCCTTACTCAAACTGAATTTGGGAAAGCTCAGTTCCTGCCAACTATTCAAAATCAAAAAGGCAATGAGTTCATTGAAAACTTAAAGGATCTCATGAAATCTTCTCCCCAAAAACATCTCCCAGCCTTGCGATCTCTGGTTACTTCCAGTTACTCTTTAAAAGAGCTTAATGATATGGGGTTTAATATAACCAAAAGTGAGTTTGAATACTCAAGAAAAATAAATAAAAATAAAAATGTAAGCTTAAACAAAAAAAGCCAAAAAAATAATAACTATTCATTAAAAAAAGAAATAACTAAAAAAATAATTAAAAAATTGCTGGAAAATTCTTTTGAAACAAGCCAGTTTACAAAAAAAGTGCCTGAAAAAATTTATAAAGATATAGAAAAAGAGATGAGTAATTACTCAACTGAAATTAAATACTCTCTACTTAAAACAAAAAAAGAAATATATGAAAATATGAAAATAAAAAATGAAATTTCAGTTTCAATTTCTACTTACTATAAATTAATCCCTAAAAATATAATAAAAAGTAAAAAACAAACTGATATGTGCAATATTTGTAATTTAAAAAATTCACTAGAAAAAAAGAAGGAAGAATGTGAAAGTAAAAACTTACCATTACCAGAATCTATAGACAATGACTTAAAGACTATTAATCAGCACCAAGACTTTTATGTTCATCAAAATTGTGAATATAAAAAAGATATTAATGAACTAGATGATGAGTCTTGTGTTGTAGTTATAGATTATAAAGAAAACTTAAAGGTTGGAGGTGGTCCAATTGAGACCAATAATTGTTTTTATTCAAAAAAACCAATCTCATTATTAGGGTTTGCATTAGTTTTTAAAGAAAACAATAAAATTAAATATGAATATCATGATTTTTTGTCTCAAATATTATCACATGATTCTTTATTTTCAGGTGAATGTCTAATAAGTCTTCTTAAATTAGATAGATTTAAAAAAATAAAAAATATAAAAGTATGGACAGATAATGGAAATCATTTTAGATCATATGAATTTTTATATTACTTATTTAAAGAGGCACCTAAATATATTAAGGGTTCCATAAAATATAACCGTTTTGTTGAATGCCATGGAAAAAGCATTGTTGATGGTCACTTTGGTGTAATATCAAAAATTTTAAAGGAAAAAGAAAATGTACTTTATATTAACAACATTAATGATCTAAAAAATATTTGTGAGAAAGAAGAAAGAAGAAAAGAATTATACAATTCATCTTTAACTGGTTCAATTGTTTCCCAAAAAGCATTTTTTTATATTTATGAAAGGAAATTTAGGCCTATAAAAAGAGAGCTTGAAGTTAAAAATCTGCGCATTAATCTTTCATATTTGATGAAAGATGGGAAGTTATATACTTCACCTTTAACATTTGAAAGCTTCTCAGAATATTCTGAGATATTTTATCATTTGAAATCACGTGATGATACCAGAGAAACAAAAATATCAGAAGATGCTAGTAGTGTATTGGGGCAAGTTCATGAAGTAGGGCAGCTTACTAGAGGGTGTATTTTAAATAGAGTTATCAGTCTTTCAAAAACAACAACCTTTTTTTTCTGAAACAAACTAAGAATATTTATGATGAGCCAAAGATAGGGTAATAGCATTTATAGCTTTGGGGCTGCTATTACTCTCCCATGCAACTCATCATAAATATTTTTGGTTTGTAGTAGCACTTAAGATATTTTCAGTAGTACTATAAGTTGCAATTTTCAATTATAAAATCAATGAATTATTTTTTAAAAAATCACCCAAGCCCAGGATCAATTAAATATTTGGGATTGATTGTATTTTACTCTTTCTGAATAATTTGAATATGAATAATGTGATTAAGTTATAAAATAACCAATCTGGCGCCTAGGCATAACAAGAAAAATAATGTCCCATTTGGTTAAGAAGCTTATTGGCTCTGAAGAATTCCTCTTATGTAAAGCTGGCAGATGATTGGATAGCTCCGGCCAAATTGGCTGCTTTGGTTGCAATACTTTGGTGAATAGTTGGCTGCATTGATCAACCAAACGACCAAAGCTTAAGCAGGCACTGCATTAATGCCCCGAAAAAGTTATTTGAAAAGTTTGTCCCTTTAAATTCAAAAAAGTCAAGTGTCCTTAACTTTATATTTAGTTAAACCTTTATCTAAATTTAATGGTATTCTTAGCCCTAATGTATTTTTTAACATGATTTAGTCTTCAATTGTAACTAAGACCAAAGATCTTCAACGTATTGAGCGCATAGGTACATTTTGTTTTATATAATATATTTATTAGTTTCACAGGGGCCCACTCCCATGTGCATGGTCTGGGGCTAGGCGATTCTTTAGAGCCCAAAGCTTCCTCCCAGGGAATGGTAGGCCAGCTCGATGCTAGAAAGGCTGCGGGCGTTCTCGTTAGAATGATTAATGAAGGAAAAAATTGCTGGAAGAGCAGTGTTGATGGCCGGTGCACCTGGTTCTGGAAAGACGGCCATTGCAACGGGTATTTGTTTTATATATTTTAGATGCTTATTTTCAGGTATTGCTCAATCTCTTGGACCTGATGTCCCATTTACTTCATTATCAGCTTCGGAAATTTTCTCTTTGGAAATGTCCAAGACTGAAGCTTTGATGCAGGCTTTTCGTCGCTCCATCGGCGTTCGCATCAAAGAGGAGAGCGTCATAATAGAGGGTGAAGTTGTAGAAATTCAAATTGATCGCTCCCCAACAAGCGCAGTAGGTTAAGGGCTATGGTTAGATTCTCACCCTTTTATAGATTGCGCAAACAGGAAAATTAACTTTAAAAACGACTGATATGGAAACAATTTACGACTTGGGGCAAAAGATGATTGAGTCTCTAAATACAGAAAAGATTGTGGCAGGGTATCACGGCTTAATCCAAGTTGATCTAATATTTCAAGTGATATCATGTCAATAGATAAAGCAACTGGTAAAATCAGTAAGCTTGGAAGATCGTATTCTCGTTCAAGGGACTACGATGCCACAGGTTCAACTGTAAGTGATTCATTTAGATATGCCTGGTTTAAGTTTATTAAAATTTGTAAAATTAGGTAAAGTTTGTTGCTTGTCCTGAGGGCGAATTGCAGAAAAGAAAGGAAATTGTTAACACAGTTTCTCTCCATGATATCGATGTTGTAAACAGCCGCTCTCAAGGGTTTTTGGCTTTGTTCTCGGGAGACACTGGTGAAATCAAACAAGAAGTTCGCGATCAAATCAACCTCAAAGTAGCTGAATGGAAGGAGGAAGGAAAGGCGGATATTGTGCCTGGTGTACTATTTATTGACGAAGTCCATATGTTGGATATAGAGTGCTTCTCTTTCCTTAATCGTGCCCTTGAAGACAGCTTATCTCCTATCCTTATCATGGCATCTAACCGAGGCGTCACTAAAATCAGGGGAACCAAGTACATGTCACCCCACGGCATCCCCATGGATCTCTTGGACCGGACTTTGATTATCAAAACGCAGCCATACAGCGAAGAAGAACTTGGAGAAATCTTAAGGATTAGGTATGCTGCTTTATTAACACACTAATCATCAGAGCTGAAGAGGAAGACGTTGACTTGGAGCCCCAGGCTCGTGAGAGGCTTACAAATATCGCGTATGACTCTTCATTAAGATATGCCATTCAGCTTATCACTGTAGGGAATCTAATTGCTCTTAAGCGCAAGGTAAATTCTTTTTTGAACACTCTTCTCATCTTGAAAGCAAACCAAGGTTGCCCTTGCTGATATTGAAAAAGCCTATTCTTTGTTCTTTGACGAAAAACGCTCCGTTCAATATACCACCGAACATCAAAGTCAGCTCATGTTTGGTGAGGCTGCTGCTTCCGTAAACCTTTAAATAGACTTCCCTTTAAATGATAGAGCCTTTTTTCATTTTCCAAACCGGGACTGTATTCTAGTCCAGCAGAAATTTTAATATTCAATTTATGTGACTTTATAAAACAACTCGCTTCTAAAACACGTTGCATTTATATAGTAGACATCTACTTTATAGTGCTACAGTACCCTCCTTAAGTAGTGGGACATCGGCGTTATTTAAGATAATGCAATATTTTAAAAATCAAAAGTAAATAAAATTAGCATGAAAGATGAGCGCACAATTTTACACAAGGCCATAAAAAAGATGCAAAAATAAACAAATGGGGACAAAAATAAACTCTGTTATAACTTTTTGGTCCATGTAAGAGTTATGCCCATAAAAGCTTATAAAATAAAGCTTCTTTTCCAAACTTACCTAGATAATAAAGTTGAGCTTACAGAATCTATTGAATAAAAAAGATAGCTGAGACAAGAGAAATCTCTGAGCATGTTTGTGGTCAAGTTATCCCAGCAAAAGATATGGGGTTATGCTATAGAAAGGTTGCAAAGCAGCTTAAGTTTGGTGCCAAAACAGCTTGAGAACTTTACCTGAAGTTTCAAAAACTAACTCTGCAAAAAATTGTCCAAGGTCAGGCTTCTCTAAAAAACTCGTGAGAGAACTGATCGGCTGGTAATTAGAAAGGGTTTACATATTTGCTTTTCATCAGCCAAACAAATCAGGGAGGTACACAAAAACTCCTTGGAAGTTGAAGTTTACAATACTAATTTACACAGAAGGCTACAGTAGTTTTAAAAGCTATGGCAACAAGCGAAATGAACTCAGATTTAAACGAAATCATTTCAGATTTAAATGAAATTCAACTAGCAGGTTAAAATATATACTCCGTTAACAGGGATTTTTTGGCGCTAATAGGCAAAATGGGTCAACACAGCAACAAAGTACTCATGCGCAAAGCAAAACCATTCAAAATGCAATCCAAAATACATGGATTCACAAACAAAATGGTGTGAGTTGGCTTTCGGTGTACATATGGGACATTATTTTTCTTGTTATGCCTAGGCGCCAGATTGGTTATTTTATAACTTAATCACATTATTCATATTCAAATTATTCAGAAAGAGTAAAATATAATCAATCCCAAATATTTAATTGATCTTGGGCTTGGGTGATTTTTTAAAAAATAATTCATTGATTTTATAATTGAAAATTGCAACTTATAGTACTACTGAAAATATCTTAAGTGCTACTAAAAACCAAAAATATTTATGATGAGTTGCATGGGAGAGTAATAGCAGCCCCAAAGCTATAAATGCTATTACCCTATCTTTGGCTCATCATAAATATTCTTAGTTTGTTTCAGAAAAAAAGGTTGTTGTTTTTGAAAGACTGATAACTCTATTTAAAATACACCCTCTAGTAAGCTGCCCTACTTCATGAACTTGCCCCAATACACTACTAGCATCTTCTGATATTTTTGTTTCTCTGGTATCATCACGTGATTTCAAATGATAAAATATCTCAGAATATTCTGAGAAGCTTTCAAATGTTAAAGGTGAAGTATATAACTTCCCATCTTTCATCAAATATGAAAGATTAATGCGCAGATTTTTAACTTCAAGCTCTCTTTTTATAGGCCTAAATTTCCTTTCATAAATATAAAAAAATGCTTTTTGGGAAACAATTGAACCAGTTAAAGATGAATTGTATAATTCTTTTCTTCTTTCTTCTTTCTTCTTTCTCACAAATATTTTTTAGATCATTAATGTTGTTAATATAAAGTACATTTTCTTTTTCCTTTAAAATTTTTGATATTACACCAAAGTGACCATCAACAATGCTTTTTCCATGGCATTCAACAAAACGGTTATATTTTATGGAACCCTTAATATATTTAGGTGCCTCTTTAAATAAGTAATATAAAAATTCATATGATCTAAAATGATTTCCATTATCTGTCCATACTTTTATATTTTTTATTTTTTTAAATCTATCTAATTTAAGAAGACTTATTAGACATTCACCTGAAAATAAAGAATCATGTGATAATATTTGAGACAAAAAATCATGATATTCATATTTAATTTTATTGTTTTCTTTAAAAACTAATGCAAACCCTAATAATGAGATTGGTTTTTTTGAATAAAAACAATTATTGGTCTCAATTGGACCACCTCCAACCTTTAAGTTTTCTTTATAATCTATAACTACAACACAAGACTCATCATCTAGTTCATTAATATCTTTTTTATATTCACAATTTTGATGAACATAAAAGTCTTGGTGCTGATTAATAGTCTTTAAGTCATTGTCTATAGATTCTGGTAATGGTAAGTTTTTACTTTCACATTCTTCCTTCTTTTTTTCTAGTGAATTTTTTAAATTACAAATATTGCACATATCAGTTTGTTTTTTACTTTTTATTATATTTTTAGGGATTAATTTATAGTAAGTGGAAATTGAAACTGAAATTTCATTTTTTATTTTCATATTTTCATATATTTCTTTTTTTGTTTTAAGTAGAGAGTATTTAATTTCAGTTGAGTAATTACTCATCTCTTTTTCTATATCTTTATAAATTTTTTCAGGCACTTTTTTTGTAAACTGGCTTGTTTCAAAAGAATTTTCCAGCAATTTTTTAATTATTTTTTTAGTTATTTCTTTTTTTAATGAATAGTTATTATTTTTTTGGCTTTTTTTGTTTAAGCTTACATTTTTATTTTTATTTATTTTTCTTGAGTATTCAAACTCACTTTTGGTTATATTAAACCCCATATCATTAAGCTCTTTTAAAGAGTAACTGGAAGTAACCAGAGATCGCAAGGCTGGGAGATGTTTTTGGGGAGAAGATTTCATGAGATCCTTTAAGTTTTCAATGAACTCATTGCCTTTTTGATTTTGAATAGTTGGCAGGAACTGAGCTTTCCCAAATTCAGTTTGAGTAAGGAAGTGCTTGATGAAATTATCAAGATCATCACCAGCAATAAAGAGGAATGCCTTTTTTAACATTGCAATTCTCTCTCTTTTTGTTGAAGCTCCCAAGGAAAAAAAGGGTAGCATGGAAGAAGTAAATTTAACTGAGGACATGGTAGTATTTTGAATCTGTAATTAGGTCAGATCTTTGATGTGTGCCTTAATGATGGAGTAGTTATGATCAGAATGTGGTCTTTGAATTGGGTTATTTGGATTAGAAGCTTTGTGGTACTTTAGCTCTTATATACCAAGCTAAATGACACCATTCTGAAAGAAATGGTGTGATAGCTTTTATTATAGTTTGAACTTGAATTTATGTTTGCAGAAATTAATTAAATACCCAGTTTTCATGCACAAGTGATATATGTGAAGCAGCTAAGCATTATTATTACATCATATCCTCTTTGTAATCAATGCAAATCAATTAAAATGATGTATTCAGTTAATTGTAACTCTTCCGCATATTTTTAAAATGATAAAATATTAAAGAATTCCATTTAATGAATGCTCAATTTGAGGTTCGAAGCTCACTTGAACCTTAAAATCAATCTAAACAGTGATAAAAACATCCTAACTTCAAACTATCATAAAATCCTAGAGAATTGAGCTTTTTAAATAAAATAAAATGCGAAAATAAAGCTCTCAATCTTATCTTTAATTTCGTCAAATAAAAAACATCTGTTGTGTATTCAAAAAAGAGTATTTATTAGCTTTGAAGTGATCTACTTTATATCATTAGATATAATCATATAATAAAATCTGGATTATGCTCTTTTAAATTACTTTTGCTTTAATATTGAGCATAGTATACATATTAAAATTTTTACACCAATAGAAAGATAAGATTCTTAGCTTCATTTTGATAGTTTACAGTGTGAAAAAATATTAATTTTTCATTGAGTTATTAATGTTTTAAATATAAATTGTGTAATTAGTTACTTTTTCAAAATCGAACTGTGTTATGCTGCGACTTGAGCAGCATGTGCATTAGAAAATGGCCTAATCTCTAAAATAATGACCCATATGTTTACTATGTGAATTGGTGACAAAATACACCCACACATGGTGCGTCAAAACTCAATCCAAAAACAAAACACAATAGGAACTCAAACCACAAACAAAATCACTCACACAGTTTGTGCAATGGATTGTAATCAAGAATGATACCAAGGCATCTAAAATAAGACACAAGATCTGAAACATAAATTTTAAAAATATTGTGTTGGGTGCTTATATTTGGCATAAAATCCGGGAAAAAGGGTGGGAATTATTTTGGGTATTCAAAAATAGGCGTTGTAAACCAGAAACAACTAATTAAGAAATAAAAAATCTATAATTGGGATATTGGGTGGGAAAACCTCTAATTAAATATCCATATTCAGATAAAAGCAAAAATTAAAATTAGGGAGTAACTTAATTAAAATTTATTTAGTATTTTATTAAATTTTAAAATGGAAGGAACACAACACCAGAGTACCAATGCACCTGTTGTGCGCCGCGGTTGCGGTTGCCCCCGCGGGTCAAAGAATAGACTCAGTACAACACAAGTGCCTACTCAGGAGGGAGGCGGAAGAGGAGAGTTCCATAGTGACGCTGCACTGACACAGCCGGTTCAAGGAGCACAAGCTGCTAGGGTGCGGAGCATAAACCCTTGGGTCCCCAAGCTGACCCGGAAGCCCACCAAGGTCACCACTACCAAAATGGTTAGAAACAAGGAGGTAGAACTTACTTTGTATGTGTTTGACGCTGTGTACCGGCAAGAGTCGGTCCCGTCAGCCATGCTGGAGAAGGTGAAGCCTGTACTTGATACTAGCTATGAGCCATACATAAGCAATGGCAATCAGGAGGACAACAAGGAGCCCAAGTTCTTTCAAACTGATGAGGGACAACTGGTGCGCAAGAAAGTTGCAGCCTTCTACAACAAGGTGCCTATGCCCTGTGCCTTGCCCAATGCTGATGAGTCAATCCCCACCGCTAAAAAGCCCGCTCAGAAGCGCATCCCCGACATCCAACACATCATCCTGCTTAATCTAATGTGTGAATCAGGCAATTACAAGGCGGCCGCAGCCATTGTTGGGGTGGATCCCAAGTACGCCTCAAAGACCTTCAACAAGTTCCTCAACACGGGTCAAGTCCTTGCTGCGGAGAAATCCTTGCGCGTGTCAACCATGCTCACAAAGGAGCACAAATGGGCAATCTGCCAGTGGATAACCTGAGATTGCCATCTTGAACTGGCAAATATACAGGCCATGGTCAAGTCTGCTTTTGGGGTTGAGGCCTCAATTTCCTTCTATTATCATTTGGTCAAGGGAATGCAATTTTCCTGGAAAAAACTCGGGATATCCCCATACAATTGGAACAGCCCAGCCAATATTGAGACCGGGAGAAAATACGCAGAGGCGTATACTGCCCTAAAAGCCAAGGGGACGGTCAAATTTTACTACATCAACAAATCAGCATTTGCCTTGTCAATGCGCAATGAGTATGGGTATGTCCCCAGAGGCTCCAATGACAGGATGGCTTGGCGTGCTGCAGTCTGCGCCACAGCCTATTCAATGGTGGCTCTCCTCGGTCCAAAGGGGGTTGAGCTCTACCAAATGATATTGGGATCTCACAATAGCCGGACCTTCCTATCATTCCTCCAATTGGTCCAGGAGCACCTGAGGCGCACAAGCCCGGGCTTCACCAACGTAATTGTGCTGGACAACGTTGGTCTCCACAAGGTGGCAGATATTCTTGAAGAATTTCCATCAATTAACACGAGCATTGCAGTGGGCCCCCAGCAATTGGCCACGGCAAATATGCGCCTTCTCTTCCTCCCCGCCTATTCACCCTTCCTAAATCCCATTGAGGAAGTCTTTGGGTGGCTCAAGCAAGTTGTCAAGCAAGGAACCCCAACTGGGACAGAGGACCTTTTTGATTTGCTTCAGGCCGGGATCCATACCCTCCCAGCTGAGACCGTGGCCAAATTCTATGGCCACGCTGATTTGTTTATCCCCGCGTGCCTTGCAAATCAGCCAATCAATTAAAGGCATAGCTTATCCCACTTTTTTATATATCCTCTAATTTACTAATCAAGATTCATTAACTAACATTTTATATTTAGATGTTTCCAAGCCCACAATCACATTCAGAAGATCCATCAATAGATGTAAGTAATTTATTTATTTTATTGTATATTATTTTATTATGCCATCTAAGGGTATCCCAAATGCTTGATACTGGATTACGCAAACGCATTAATATCACATTTGGAAAATAAATATAATAATCAAAAAAAGTTAATGTAATGTGTCCAAATCAGAAGTAGATTTTATTGAAATATATTATTATGCTTTTATTAAGACCTTCTCTGGGATATATTTTGCAGATCTTGTTTGCTAAAATAAGAATTAGAAAAATTTATTATAATAAAAATAGTATAAATTGCAATGGAATTATTTGGAAGAGAGGATTTATTAAGATTGCCTATAGTGAGTTCGGCGGTATGTACCCACCCCACGATGGAGGTGGCGCACAACCTCCACTGCCACACCGTGGACGGTGGATACACCCTGGTTAAAATATTCTTGCCTGCTGGTAAAAGGGAGGATGGTGAGGTGGGAGTGATGCAGCAGCTTCTCAGGCGGGGCCACAAACCCGTAGATTCCTGCCAGGACCAGGGCGTCCTGGATAACATGGTCAACTGAGTTGTAACCTGGGGGGACTTTTTTCCCGTTGAGAGCAAGTCGGGCCTCATCAATCCCCGTAAGGACCCTGTCCAGGTCCTTCACGCTGGCGCTCATTCCGAAGTAAAACAGGAACCCCAGGTAAACCACCAAGTGAAGCCTTTGCCCAGCAAACGCTTCCTGTAAACTCACACAGCTTATTGTATACTACGCTTATTTTTTTCTCATGTTTTGTTTTACCAAAGGTAAGATCCATAGCTTCTGGGACCCCTGTCTTGTTGGCACTCCAGGCCAGCCTGAAGTCCGCCAGGAGGATTTTAGTCTTCTTCACGGCTATTGCATCCACAACAGCCAGTTTTTCTACCGCGTGCCCAAAGTTCTCCAGCAAGTAGGACAGGGTGTGCTCCACCAGGAAGCAGAAGCAAGCAGCCGCATGGGCCTGGCCCATCTCCGGTATATTCTTGAATGGGAGCATTGCCAGGACGTCCCAAACAAGCTCAATGGAGTTTAACAGTAAACTCCACTGAGGTTAACCAGGTCCAGGCAGACCAGTTGAGCATCCTTGTAGGCAGTAACTGCCCACTCGGATGCCCCCTCTTCATACGTTAGCCCAGCCAATGCCTCCCTGGACATTGGGAATGCACAGTGTATCCTATCTTTGAGCTCCCGCAAGACAGGGGGGACAGGAAAAGCTGCTTTGCCACATGAGTGGCAAAATTTGAGTAGAACGTGGGGGGAACAAAAGGAACCAGGACCCGGCAGAGTTTGCCATCAACTTCTTCTAAAAAAAAGGTAAGTATTTATGAATTTTTATTAAATTTATTTTCTTAGGTACCTTCTTGGGTTTCTTCTTTGCCAGCAGCTTTGGCAGGCTTTGCCATCCTTGGCGCAAGCAGTTGTGCGGGAGTCTCAGTGTCCTCCTTGCGGGCCCTCTTGGCGGGTTTGAGATGTGCGTACATCTCAGGGTCATCCGTCCAGACAGACGGCGCAGAGAGTGCAAAGGACTTGAACTGGAGCCCCTCAACCACTGTTTTTTTAATATTAAGTAGGCGCTCTATTGTTTTTTCAGGTGTGTCCGGTATTTTGATCATGAGTGACTTGGCGGACACCTTTTTGATTTTGTCCCCTTCAAGGACAGCAGACTCCACCTTTTCCTTGACCTTGCGGTCAATTTCTTTGATTTTGGCATTTGCCAAGTCAAGGTCTCTTAGAAGTTTTTCCAATTTGCTCATTGATTTTTTACTAACCTTTTCATATGTTTTTATAGCTCTTGTCCCAATAAATTGTGTATTATTTTGATACAGTTGCCTCTTTGTTTATTCCTTTTTGTTTTCCCATCTACTACATTATCCCATCTTTTTTCCCATTGTGTATATTTTTTACGCTCATCTCAATATGTGTGTTGTTTGCTTTGTGCTGGCATTGTTTCCTTGGTTACCATATTATTTTTAGCACTTAAACACACCTCTTGTGAAAATATTAACAACAATTTGGTGATCAGCTAAATTTGAATTAGAAAATTATAGTGTTAACTGTTTTTAGATAAAGTTGTTACTGATCCAAATTCAAAACCTTAATGATAAGCTTTAAGCCAATCAGGAGCCAAGTGATAAAGTGATTGTTGTGACATAAAGGGTCATTCAATAATTCTTTGATGCATGTGTGCTAATTAATATGATTGGCTGTATGTTTTGCCATTGTACGCCATTGCCGCTGTGGCAAGTTGTTGATGGACTAGTGTTAACTCGGCGGCTGATTGGGCACTAGTCCACCAACAACTTGCCACAGCAGCAATGGCACTCAATGAAAAACAACCAGCAAATCATATTAATTAGCACACATGTATCAAAGAATTATTGAATGAACCTTTATGTCACAACAATCACTTTATCGCTCGGCTCCTGATTGGCTTGAAGTTTATCATTAAGGTTTTGAATTTGGATCAGTAACAACTTTATCTAAAAACAGTTAACACTATAATTTTCTAATTCAAATTTAGCTGATCACCAAATTGTTGTTAATGTTTTCACAAGGGGCTGTGGCTTGGTGCTAAAAATAACTGTGTTCAGGATCTAGATACACCCCATAGTAAATATATGATTTTATAGAAATAAGCTGAACATAAAGAATAAAACCAACTATTAACAAAGAGAACATGAACAATTGAAATTAAAAATAAAGATAATATAAATATAAAATGTTTGGCAACAGGGGGTTTATTGAGGCAGGGGGGAGTGATGCCTAGGAGGCAGAATAACACGGGAAGGAAGACGAAGAGGCAGTGCTGGCCTGGAGGGTCTGGGATTGGGTGGGTTGGGCTTGCGGGTTAGGGGTGTTGATGGTGGGGGTGGAGGCAGGAGGATTTAGCGTGATGGCCACCATATACCGCTTGTTGTACTCCTCATTGGTCATTGGCTGGTAAGTGGTAGTGGCCTGAGGTGGAAGGCGCTTATCCTTACGTGATTGGCTGCCCATGTTCACATGGAAAACAATTTGCACAAACAAGTCAGCCACCATTTGGCAACCAAAGAGAAAATTGTGATCAAGGACCCCAAGATAGAGGTTGTTGAAAGCCTGAGGGTGGTGCTCCCGTAGTGTATCTCTGATGTTAAAGAAGACAACATCTCCCAGATGGACGTCAGCATGGCCGGCAGGGTAGACTGAGGCCTGGTGCCCGCTTCCCTGGATGGCCTCAAGGGCAGTGGAGCTTCCCTCCATCTGGTGGCTCAAGAAAACCCGGTATTTGGAATTTGAGCCATCCCAGGAGTCGAGCAATCCACCGAGGATGCGGCCGTATGAGTACCCATCGAAGAAATAAGGGTTTGTCCGATAATAGACAAAACCCTTGGCCAACACAGCCATAAATGCACCAATAAACGTCCCCTTCTTGACCTTCTTCCTTCCTTTTTGAGTGATGGCTCTTCCTTGTTCACCAAAGTCATCAAAAGCTAACAATAGCTTGTAATAGGAGATGAAAATGACATGATCTGACAGACTAGTCAGGCATCGGACCAGGGTGGATTCAATGGCGGGATCATACAGGAAATCCTCAGCGCCATCCCATTAGTTGCTGGCAAAATTGGTAAGAACCTGTACAGAAGCCACCTTCCCGTACATCCAGAGCTGCACCATGCGCTCAGACACCCAAAGCCATGGTGAGCAAGTTGCTTCCAGACCTGGGTCAAGGGAAGCTTGAGATCCCGCTGGAGGAGGTCAAGCATGATTGGGTATGCCTCAATTATTTGGGACTCTTGGGCCTTCTTGGGCTTCTTGGCTGCCCCGATCCAATTCCCCCTGTTCATCATGCTGTTGAATTCCTGCATGACAGTAGCTTGGGTAAATTGCAATTGGTCAGCAATCTGATCCCAGGACAGACCCTGTAGGTTGAGTGCCACAATTTCCTGAAGAATTTGGGAGGTGATGATTTGTCGCTTGGGGCGCTGGGCAGGGGGAGCTGAAGTCTGATTGGCTGAGGGAGGGGCAGGTTGGGCGATGGCGGGAAGTTGTTCTGAATCAAGGTTGCCATCCTGATTGGTTGGTTGGTGGGCAGCTTGTGCAGGGGTGGGTGTGGGAGCAGGGGCAGCACTAGACACAAAGTGACTCTCAAACAAGTCAAAGCCATATGGGTCAGGGGACAGTAACAGGTCAGCTTCCTTGTTACCCGCCTCAAAGGCTTGGGTGTAAACAGGTGCCTCCATGTTCTGAGCCTTGCCTCCATTGAAGCTGTCTTGATGCTGCTGGCTTGGCTGCTGGTGCGGTTGAAGATGTTGCTATTGAAAACCATATTGAAACAAAACCTAGGATAAAATCATTAAAAGTAGAAAATTTACAAACTAATGATTTATTTTTATTGTAATCACCATTCCATATTTGGAAGGTTCTCAAAACTATTTCATACAAATCTGGAGCCATGAAAATGAATAAAATGCCTCTGTTCCTAAATTGGATAGCTGTTGATTGGCTGTTATACTGTTATTTTTCTATTTTAGGCTGCTCATACTACACATCTTGTGTGAGTTCATTTTGCTTTGTGTTTGTGTAATCTCACTTCTAGAGTACTCAGATTTCATTTCATTTTGGTCCTTCTGTTGGTGTCTCATATGAATCCTGATTGGATTATAATATACTCTAGAATAGCATCCATCCATTTCACTTGTTGTGTCAGTTCATTTCATTTGTGGGTTGAACTACACCACTTGATGTTTGATATAATTTTGTATAATGGGCGAGTGAAATTTTGTTTTTGGTTTGACATTTCATTTGTTAACTGACAATATTTGAATTATTTGAATCCTGAATCTCGAGCGACTTGGATTCCTAATGTTTCGTTTAAATCTGAGTTCATTTCGCTTGTCGCCATAGCTTTTAAAACTACTGTAATAAATTTGAAATTTAACTTGTTTTAAAAATAGTTTTTTATTTTAATTTTTTTCTGGCCCATCCGGAAAACAGAAGGCCTTTTGAGGCCTTCTTTTTTT
Organism: Entomophthora muscae; assembly: GCA_014839935.2. Taxonomy (NCBI): domain Eukaryota; kingdom Fungi; phylum Entomophthoromycota; class Entomophthoromycetes; order Entomophthorales; family Entomophthoraceae; genus Entomophthora; species Entomophthora muscae. The sequence continues at coordinate 52,958 of QTSX02005055.1, read as the reverse complement.
ATGAAATTTTGGATTCCCCCAGTGTAGGGGAATCCGAAAGAAGTAGACGGGGAAGGGCAAACAGGGTGATTACAGCATTTTTCGTAATCATCCCTTTTCTGGGCCGATGCAGCCCTAGTTGCAGAGGGCTTTCTTTTTTCTGGAGAAGTGAAATTATAAATATATCAATTCATTTATTTTTGAATCAGAGTTGAATCTAAACTCTTAAATTTTATGATTTAAAAATTTGAAAGAAAAAATGTAATTTTTATTTAAAAATCTGAAAAAACATCTGCCTGTGGATGTATACAGCTACGATTCCAGATCTTAAATGGTGGGCTGCTTTTTTTATAAAGTAGCTACTGTTTCAGATCTGCTGCATCCCTAGATACAATGGCTTTATTTGAGTCAAGTCAAGAAGGGTTACGGCTATATTTCCTGGGGTGAAAGTGGATGATTTAGATCCCATCAAATTTGAAAATAAATTTTGGTTTACAGTTATATATTGTAGTTGAAAGCAAAGAACCCCTAGAATGCTAGGTTTGAAATTGAGGATATCAACAGAGCATATTATTGCTGTTTCTGGTGAGCTGTTGGTTTGGTGGCGCATAGCTTATGCCTGGCAATGTACACCGCTGTGGCTAGTGCTGTTACGCCAGCCACGAAAAGGAAAAGGTACACGTCTAACCAATTGGCTGTGAATAGGCTCATGCGGTTGGAGGCGCAAAGAAGGTGGCTAATCTCACATGGGGGTTGGCTGCTGCCAAAGATATGGGGGTGACGGGGGCGGCATGCCTGAGCGAGTTCCAAATGGTCTTCGATGTGGTTGGCTGCTTCCTGGCGCCGCTTGATATAGGAGTTTGTCAATGCCTTTGATTTGTTGAGACTAGCCGCCAGATTAGGGCAAGAAAGAAGAGTTTTGAGGGCGGCTGCCACATCAATGTTGTAGGGGTCGATGTAGAGTCCCACCCCCATCTCTTGGAGCTTAGCAGCATTGCGCCCCTGGTCACTGAAGAAGGGGATGGTAAGGATTGGTGTGCGTGAATGTATGGCTTCAAAGGAGCTTTCTAGGCCGGCGTGGGAAAGGAACACGGTTGTATTGGGATGGTTGAGGATGGTCTGCTGAGGGGCCCAGGGTAGGAACTTGAAACGTTCGTCAGCAAAGAAATCATGGCTGAGTTCAGTGGTGTTTGGGAATTTGGATATTTGTGTTCTCCCAAGCCCCCAGATAAGGCCGTCAATGTTGCCTTCCTCCATAGCTTGCAGGGCTCCTCTGAGGATGGCATTGATTTCCCTGGTTTCCAAAGATATAAGCGAGCCAAAGCCAACAAGCATGACGTGAGAGTGCTTGCTTAGAAATGTATGTAGCATGGGTTCGAGAGGAGGGGCTTTGGTGGAGAGAATGGGGCCAATGAGTCTGATGTTTGGTGGGATGGGCTGAGCAACTTCAAAGCCAAAGAAGGAGTTGACAATGACAGTGGCGTAGTCAAAGGCCTTCAGGGGGTGTTGTTGTGCGCTGGAGCCAGCAAGTTGACGTTCCTTTGTGAGGATTTTATAGATTTTCCTCCAGCACATCTTGACAACAAAGGGAATCACAAGTGAATCATACAGTTTCCAGGGAAAAGACATACTTTCAATTGTGATTGGCCCAAACCAAATGTCATTGGCTAGGAACGGCGAGTTGTAGTGGGAGGCAAAGTCAAGTGCCTGGATGCCAATCACCAGAGGAATGGAATTTACTTCAGCAATCTCCTGGCAAGCAAAGGCAAACTTGTCACAAACCATCACGTCTGGCTTCTCCTGCTTCACGTGTTCCAAAAGCGGCAAATACTCGCTGCGATAGGACATGCAAAACCACTCCAAACTTATATTGAAAACCCCCATTCTGCACTCATTGCCAAGCTTGCCAGCACAAGCAGAGTCAAGTAGCTGCATCTGCGTATCGACAAAGTGGCCCTTGTGTCCCAACCCCACCCTCTGGATGTTGGAATGGCCCTTGGCAAAGCGCAGGTTGTCATCCAGCGCCACATACTGCACGGAATGGCCACGCTCCCCAAGCGTCTGCCCCACCTCCAGCATTGCCTTGATGTGGGACCTGCCTCCCATGCTGGAATGGATCAGAATCATTGCCGCCAAGCATTCCTGTAAAACCAAAATAAACTTCATATGCGAACATCCACACCTAGCAGTATATAAATATCCTGCCACACGTGGCAAACCATTGGCTGCATGACCAATGGATTGATTGAATCATCTGGTCCCATACTGCCTCACTTCAGAGCCACACTTTGCTTGAGAGCATGTAAAAGATTAGTAACTCTGATGTTTCAGATATTGTCGCTAAAGATTGCTACTAAGTAGGGTTGGGATGGGCACCAAAATCTACACAATTGGTTGTGTGACCAAGCTTTGATTGGCACAATTGGTTTTGTGACTTTGTCAGTTGAGCACAATTCATTTTGTGACATTAATGTCACATCACAATTCATGCAGATTGGTTTTGTGTTTTTAGGGAGCAGTACACAATTTCAACTGCCACATTTTGTGCCCTGCTCCAAAAGGCACAAAATAAATCTGCATGAATTGTGATGTGACCAAGCACAATCTCATGTGGTTTTGTGTTGTGTCCAATCATAAGTATGCAAGCTATTCCTTTCTATTGAAGTAGTTATTTATGTTTATTTTGATTGGTGTTTTAATATAATTATCTAAAGCAAACTGTGGTACAATCAAGTCTATCATTGTGAGGTAATGGTAGGTAAATCTTTAATAAATTTGATTTAAAAAATAAAGTCCCACAACTGAAACTGCTCTAATTTTACATCCTGTGCCTTGCACAAAATGAAATCATCTGTTTCACCCTTGAGAGCCATTCTAATTTTACATCCTGTGCCCCTTCACAAAATGAAATCATCTGTTTCATCCATGAAAACCACCTTCCTTTTATATTTTGTGAACTACACAATGGAGTGAGGCACAAATTGTGACCTACTCCAAAAGTTGTGACACAAAATCACATGTATTGTTTTGTGAACCAATCCAAAACATCCAAAAAATGGTTTTGTGACACTGTGTTTGCACAATTGCTGTTTTTGTCCCCTCCCTACTACTAAGGCTTGCAACCCATCGTGAAAATAAAAATACCCCCGATAAAGAGGATATTTCCTAAACTTCTCTATTAAAAAGAAGCTGGACAGATGTGATGACATGTCAGGTCAAAAGCTCACTATGGAGAAATTTAGGGGTTCAGATCCACTGGATAGACCCTCCTTTTGCAGTGCAAGCAATAGCCCCTTTGGACTTCTTTTTAGAAGCTGAGGTGGCCAACCACCCAAATCCCAGCCTTACCTCTTGCCAGGATGGAACCTTCCAGATTTTACTTTTATTTTCCCTTACAGTAGTTTTAAAAGCTATGGCAACAACCAAAATGCCTCAGATTTAAACAAAGTGGTTTCAGATTTAAACAAAATCCAAGTCATACAAGATTCAGGATTCAAATAATTTAAATATTTTTGGTTATTAAATGAACTGTTTAACAAAAAACAAAATTTCACTAGCCCATTATACAAAATTATATCAAACATCAAGAGGTGTAGTTCAAACCACAAATGAAATGAACTGACACAGCAAGTGAGATGGATGGATGCTGTTCCAGAGTATATTATAATCCAATCAGGATTCATATGAGGCACCAACAGAAGGACTAAAATGAAACAAAATTTGAGCAATCTGGAAGTGAGATTTCACAAGCACAAAACGAAATGAAGTCACACAAGATGTGTAGTGTGAGCAGCCTAAAATAGAAACATAACAGTTTAACAGCCAATCAACAGCTATCCAATTTAGGAACAGAGGCATTTTATTCATTTTCATGGCTCCAGATTTGTATGAAATGGTTTTGAGAACCTTTCAAATATGGAATGGTGATTACAATAAAAATAAATCATAAAATTTTAAACTTATACTTTTAGTGATTTTATCCTAGGTTTTTTACAATGTTTTTCAACAACAACAACATTTTCAATAGCACCAGCAGCCAAGCCAGCTTCAATGGAGGCGAGGGTCAGGATGTGGAGGCACCCATTTACACCCAAGCCTTTGAGACAGGTAACAAGGAAGCTGACCTGTACTTGACCCCTGACCCATATGGCTTTGACTTGTTCAGTAGTCACTTAATGTCTAGCTCTGCCCCTGCTCCCATACCCACCCCGCACAAGCTGCCCGCCAACCAACTAATCAGGATGGCAACCTTGATTCAGAACATCTTCCTGCCGCTAGCCAACCTGCCTCCTACAGCCAATCAGGCTTTAGCTCCCCTGGCCCAGCACCCCAAGTGACAAATCATCACCGCCCAAATTTTTCAGGAAATTGTGGCACTGAATCTACAGGGTCTGTCCTGGGAACAGATTGCCGCCCAGTTGCAATTTACCTGAGCTACTGTCATGCGGGGATTCAACAACCTGATGAATAGGGGGGATCTGATTGGGACGGCCAAGAAGCCCAAGAAGACCCCTGAGTCCCAAATCACCGAGGTGTACCCTATTATGCTTGACCTCCTCCAGCAGGACCCCAAGCTTCCCTTGACCCAGGTCCGGAAACAACTTGCGCACCATAGCATCTGGGTGTCTGAGAGCATGGTGCAGCTCTGAATGCATGGCAAGGTGGCTTCAATACAGATTCTTACCAATGTTGCCGGCAACCAATGAGATGGCGCTGAGGATTCCCCATATGATCCTGCCATCAAATCCACCCTGTTTTGATGCTTGAATAGTATAACAGATGACATCATCTTCATCTTCTACTACAATCTATCAATAGCTTTTGATGATTTTGGCAAGCAGGGAAGAGCCGCTACCCATAAAGAAATAAAGAAGGTCAAGAAGAGGACTTTCATTGGTGTGTTTCTGGATGTTTCAGCCAAGGGTTCTGTCTATTATCAGACAAACTCAGATTTCACCAATGGCTACAAGTATAGCCACATTCTTGGTGGATTATTTGACTCCAGGAATGGCTCAAATTCCAAACACCAGGTTTTCTTGAGCCACCAAATGAAGGGTAGCTCTACCGCCCTTGAGGCCATGCAGGGCGCGGGCACCAGGCCTTAGTCTACCCTGCCAGCCATGCAGACATCCATCTGGGTGATGTTTGTTCTTCAACGTTGGAGACATAGTACAGGAGTGCCGCTTTCAGGCTTTCAACAACTGCTATCTTGGGGTCCTTGACATCAATTCTCTCTTTGGTCACCAAATTGTGGCTGACTTGTTTGCAAAAATAGTTTTCCATGTGAGCATGGGCAACCAATCATGCAAGGATAAGCGCCTCCCACCCCATGCCACAGCCATCTACCAGCCAATCAAGGCAATGTCAGACAAGGAATATGACAAGCAGTATATGGTGGCCATCACACAAAATCCTTCTACCCCTACCCCTGCCACCACTACCCCCATCTTCAAGCCCCACCAACCTAATCCCAGACCCCCCAGGCCAGCACCATCTCTACGTCTTCCTTCTTGCGCTATTCTGCCTACTAAGCATCACTCTTCCCCGCCCCAATAAACCCCCTGTTGCCAAACATTTTCTATTTATATTATCTTTATTTTGAATTTTAATTGTTCATGTTCTCTTTGTTTATAGTTGGTTTTATTCTTTATGTTCAGCTTATTTCTATAAAATCATATATTTATTATGTCATGTATTTAGATCCAGAACACAGTTATTTTTAGCACTTTGTACAGCCCCTTGTGAAAATATTAACAACAATTTGGTGATCAACTAAATTTGAATTAGAAAATTATAGGTTAATTGTGTTTAGGTAAAGTTGTTACTGATCCAAATTCAAAACTTTAATGATAAACTTTAAGCCAATCAGGAGCCAAGTGATAAAGTGATTGTTGTGACATAAAGGGTCACCTAATAATTATTTGATGCATGTGCACTAATTAATATGATTTGCTGGTTGTTTTTCCATTGAGCGCCATTGCTGCTGTGGCAAGTTGTTGGTGGACTAGTGCACAATCAGCAGCTGGGTTAGCACTAGTCCATCAACAACTTGCCACAGCGGCAATGGCGTACAATGGCAAAACATCCAGCCAATTATATTAATTAGCACACATGTATCAAAGAATTATTGAATGAACCTTTATGTCACAACAATCACTTTATTGCTTGGCTCCTGATTGGCTTAAAGTTTATCATTAAGGTTTGGAATTTGGATCAGTAACAACTTTATCTAAAAACAGTTAACACTATAATTTTCTAATTCAAATTTAGCTGATCACCAAATTGTTGTTAATGTTTTCACAAGGGGCTGTGGCTTGGTGCTAAAAATAACTGTGTTCAGGATCTAGATACACCCCATAGTAAATATATGATTTTATAGAAATAAGCTGAACATAAAGAATAAAACCAACTATTAACAAAGAGAACATGAACAATTGAAATTCAAAAAAAGATAATATAAATATAAAATGTTTGGCAACAGGGGGTTTATTGAGGCAGGGGGAGTGATGCCTAGGAGGCAGAATAACACGGGAAGGAAGACGTAGAGGCAGTGCTGGCCTGGAGGGTCTGGGATTGGGTGGGTTGGGCTTGCGGGTTAGGGGTGTTGATGGTGGGGGTAGAGGCAGGAGGATTTAGCGTGATGGCCGCCATATACCGCTTGTTGTACTCCTCATCAGTCATTGGCTGGTAAGTGGCAGTGGCCTGAGGTGGAAGGCGCTTATCCTTACGTGATTGGCTGCCCATGTTCACATGGAAAACCATTTGCACAAACAAGTCAGCCACCATTTGGCAACCAAAGAGAAAATTGTGATCAAGGACCCCAAGATAGAGGTCGTTGAAAGCCTGAGGGCAGCGCTCCCGTAGTGTGGACCCCATGTTAAAGCAGACCACATCTCCCAGATGAACGTTGGAATGGCCGGCAGGGTAGACTGAGGCCCAGTGCCCGCGTCCCTGGATGGCCTCAAGGGCAGTGAAGCTTCCCTCCATCTGGTGGCTCAAGAAACCCTGGTATTTGGAATTTGAGCCATCCCAGGAGTCAAGCAATCCACTGAGGATGTGGCCGTAAGAGTACCCATTGACAAAATCAGGGTTTGTCCAATAAAGACAAAACCCTTGGTTGACACAGCCAGAAATGCACCAATAAACGTCCCCTTCTTGACCTTCTTCCTTCCTTTTTGAGTGGCGGCTCTTCCTTGCTCACCAAAGTCATCAAAAGCTAACAATAGCTTGTAATAGGAGATGAAAATGACATTATCTGACAGACTAGTCAAGCAACGGACCAGGGTGGATTCAATGGCAGGATCATACAGGGAATCCTCAGTGCCATCCCATTGATTGCCGGCAAAATTGGTAAGAACCCATACAGAAGCCACCTTCCCGTACATCCAGAGCTGCACCATGCGCTCAGACACCCAAATGCCATGGTGAGCAAGTTGCTTCTGGACCTGGGTCAAGGGAAGCTTGTGTCCTGCTGGAGGAGGTCAAGCATGATTGGGTATGCCTCAGTTATCTGGGACTCTTGGGCCTTCTTGGGCTTCTTGGCCGCCCCAATCTGATTCCCCCTGTTCATCATGCTGTTGAATTCCTGCATGACAGTAGCTTGGGTAAATTGCAATTGGTCAGTGATCTGATCCCAGGACAGGCCCTGCAGGTTGAGTGCCACAATTTCCTGAAGAATTTGGGCGGTGATGATTTGTTGCTTGGGGCGCTGGGCGGGGGGAGCTGAAGCCTGATTGGCTGAGGGAGGGGCAGGTTGGGCGATGATGGGAAGTTGTTCCAAATTGAGGTTGCCATCCTGATTGGTTGGTTGATGGGCAGCTTGTGCGGGGGTGGGTGTGGGAGCGGGGGTAGCACTAGACGCAAAGTGACTCTCAAACAAGTCAAAGCCATATGGGTCAGGGGACAGTAACAGGTCAGCTTCCTCGTTACCCGCCTCAAAGGCTTGGGTATAAATGGGTGCCTCCACGTTCTGAGCCTTGCCTCCATTGAAGCTGGCTTGACTGCTACTGGCTTGGCTGCTGGCGCGGTTGAAGATGTTGCTATTGAAAACCATTGTAAAAAGTTTAGGATAAAATCACTAAAAGTATAAGTTTAAAATTTAATGAATTATTTTTATTACAATCTCAAGTCCATATTCAGAAGGTTCTCGAAACCATTTCATACAAATCTGGAGCCATGAAAATGGATAAAATGCCTCTGTTCCTAAATTGGATAGCTGTTGATTGGCTGTTATACTGTTATTTTTCTATTTTAAGCTGCTCATACTACACACCTTGTGTGAGTTTATTTCGTTTCGTGTTTGTGTAATCTTGCTTCTAGAGTACTCAGATTTTGTTTCATTTTTTGTCCTTCTGTCGGTGTCTCATATGAATCCTGATTGGATTATAATATACTCCGGAATAGCATCCATCCATTTCACTTGTTGCGTCAGTTCATTTTGTTTGTGGGTTGAACTACACCGCTTGATGTTTGATATAGTTTTGTATAATGGGCAAGTGAAATTTTGTTTTTGGTTTGACATTTCATTTATTAACTGACAATATTTGAATTATTTGAATCCTGAATCTCACGCGACTTGGATTTTGTTTAAAGCTGAAATGATTCTGTTTAAATCTGAGTTCATTTTGCTTGTTGCCATAGCTTTTAAAACTACTGTACATGATCAAAAGCTATATTGGCACATTACAGAAAGAAACCCCCTTATTATCCCAGAAAATCTGGTTAAAAATTGGCCTTTGCTTTTCAATATATTAACTACCATATATCCTTCTGAAAGAAGGTTATTTGATCTAATGAGATCAAAGTGCTTCTTGGTGGATCTTAGAGACCCCAAACTTGCTATGGTGAAATAGGATAATCTCTCAAGCCATGCTGATTAACAGGCACTGTAAAAATAAGCATGTAGGTATCATGTTTTGGGAGGCAACCGTCAGCATTTAAACTGTCTACATGTAACTGTCAGGATCACTCCTGACATAGCTCTGAATGAGGATCAAAGCAAAAATAAGCACAGTCTAGTTCAAAAGGGGGGGATTGCAAAATGCTGGATTGAGATACCTTTGCTTCATTAAGCATGATGGCATGATTGCATGGATGATGTAAATCATACAATCATATCTCAGCTGCTAACCAATGGATGTCAATGTCTAAACCCGCATTCAAGAGCTCTTGACAGCGCCTAAAATTTATCTTAATGAATCAAGCCAGGTCAAAAAGGCCAATCAAGAGCATAATTGAGCAAAAGCAATTTCCCTGCATAAACTCCTGCTGCATGAAATGATGTCATCCATGCAAGTGTATCTCTGCAAATAAAAAAGCAAAATTATTGATCAACCACTCATTTAAAAGCTCTTTGTATTTATAATATCATTTTATATTTAAATCAGTGCCTGTTAAGAGTCTGATTGTACGTAAAATTAACTGGAACACAAGACCTTGTAATTAATAAACTGCAAGTTCATTAATGCGTGATGCACTCATAGTTCACCTTAAATTCCTCCCCATTGTTAATTTTACTATAAACAAACAGCATTTGAATATTTTATAGCTTAAGCTATCATTGAAGCTCTACAAAAGCTTGCTATCTATTTTTCTATATCCATTATAGAAAATAGGTTCTGCTGTGTCTACCACAACCAGGCTTTACAGTAACATCTTTCATGTCAACAATTTCCGAAAAAAATATATTTTTATTGTATTAATGAGGAGCAACTTTTGAGGAAGCTTCAAATATGGATTTAGAGAAGAAAGAAGTATATTTCATTAGATAATACTTTATACTTATATAGCTTGCGCTGTAGTGGGACCTAAGTCAGATCAAAGATAGGGGAGATCATATGTGAGTTGGATTTGGATTGCTGGATACCTGGACAGGTCATGTGATATTGGTTTGTTGCCATCTCCAGAATGCTGAGCTGAATATTGGATTGGCACCAAACCAGGCAATGACTGGATGTTAAGTGTGCCGGCAATGGCCAGAACACCAGTACATCCAGCTCTGTGACACACCCCTTCCTTAAGGGGTTACTCTGATACATCAGGAGGGGGCTTTGTCTTGATGGCTGCCGCCTGATGTTCCTGAAGTTGTTTGCTAGTAGGTAATAGCTGAGTTGAGTACTTTCCTTTGCTGAGGCAAAGGCAAGATCTGTGGTACTTTTTGATGATAGAGTCTTTGGCGCCTTGGAACTTGACTAGGTAGGTGTTTCTGTCTGGTCTGTATTTGACAACCCTTCCAGGTCCTATGTGTACTGAATTCAATTTCTTTCTGTTTACAGTGAGGATATAAACAGGGGGGCTGATTGGGAGTGGTTTCTCTGTGGAGGTTACCCTTTGTGCTTTGAGTCTCTTGCTCTCTGCTATCTTGGCTTTGAGCTGTATGTGCTGTAGTGCTGGGACTTGTTCCACTGTGGGGGGTTTACCAAGGGAATTTTCACATAGGGTTGGTTATTGTGAGTGGCTATCTCTGGTTTGTATCCATATATTGATTCAAATGATGAGTAGCCTGTCTCTTGGTTAGTGTGAATCTGAGATACTAATAATTCATGTTTTACATATAGTGACCATGTGTCTCTGGATTTGCCATCCATGATTTTCTCCAGGGTTCTGATGAGGCTGCTGTTTAGAAGTTCAACTATGCCATTGGCTTGTGGTCTGCAAGGCAAGGTTATGGAGTGTTTGATGTTTTTTGTTTTTAGATTATCATTTACTACGTATCCTGACAGTTTCCTGGCTCCATCAGTGATAATGTAGACTGGGGTTCCATAGTCTGCTATGATTGCCTTGTTGATAAAGTGGCTGATTATTTCTGCTTTGTGGTCTTTGGTTGCCCAGCAGATTGGCCAGCGTGTTACAAAGTTAATGGCTATAAATAGGAAGCATTGTCCTCTTTAGCTTCTGGGAAGGGTCCTACTACGTCCAGGCCCCAAACCTTGAATGGTTCTGAGTCAGGTACTGGGTTAACTGTTGGCTGGGAAGCCTTTGTGCTGGCGTATTTCTTGCACATTGTGCACTTTTTCAGAACATTAATGATGTCTTGTTTTATATTGGGCCACCATATTATTTCCTTTAGGGTGAGGTATAGGTTATGGGCTTTTGTGTGTTCTAATAGACAGTGGTGTCTGAGAATGGTATCAACCCTTTGTGCAAGAGGAATGTAGGGGATGTGTTTGTCCTTGATATTATGGTATACTGTACCATTTGACACATGAAAGTGTTTCTTGCTAGTGTTTCATGAGTTAACTGGTGGGTTGGGGGATCTTTTCCTTTGGTTTTATACTCAGTGTTGTATAGGTTTGGCCAGTCAGGGTCCAGGTGGTCAGGATGATCCTCTCTAGGCCAACATAGTCTAGAGAGAGCATCAGCTGTGACCAGCTCTGCGCCCTTTTTGTATTGGATGTCCAAATTAAGCTGCTCCAGCAGGGACATCCATTTGGCTTGTTGTTGTGCAAGTGCGTTCTGAGTTTTGAAATATAGTAAGGATTTATGGCCAGTTAGTACTCAGACGTTAAAATGTCCTTCTAAGTAACATCTCCATTTCTTGTATGTGTGATATATTGCTAGCAATTCCTTATTGTGTATTGGGTATCTCTGCTCAGTGTTGGTCAGTTTTCTGCTTTTATAACATACTGGCAGGAAGTCTTGCTGCCCTGGCTGGCGGATGCGCAGGACTGCGCCAATGGCGGTGTCACTGGCATCTGACTCAAGCTTGTAGCACCTGTTGTTATTAGGGTATTGTAAGATTGGTGCTTCAATCAAATCTTGTTTTAATAGTTGAAAATTCTTGTCACATTCTGGTGTCCAGATAAATTTTTTGGCATTACCCTTGGTTAAGTCATTGATTGGTGCAGTTAGTTTTCTGCAGTCTTTGATGTATTTCCTTAGGTAAGCTACCATTCTGAGAAAGCATCTAACTTGTTTAATGGAGGTGGGACGTTGCATGTTGTTTATGGCTTTGATTTTATCTGGATCTGCTTTGATACCACTTTCTGAGATAATGTGGCCCAAGAACAAGAGTTTCTTTTCCATAAATTGGCACTTACTTGGTTTTGCATAAAGTTTGTGCTTTGCAAGTCAATTGAGTGTCTCATGGACATGCATGAGGTATTCCTCTTTGGTTTTTGAGAATATGATGATATTATCAAGGTAGCATAATGTATTTGAAATACTGTTCAATGCTTGGTTCATCATAGTGACAAACGTTGCAGGAGCGTTGATCATCCCAAAGTTCATTACTCTACACTCAAAGGATCCAAATTGTGTACAGAACACAGTTTTTGTTAGGTCCTTTTTATTTTACCTCTACTTGGTTGTAGCCTGAGGTGAGGTCAATTTTGGAGAAAAATTTAGCTCTAGAGAGCCTTGCAAACAGATCTCCTATAACTGAAAGGGGATATTTATTTTTCATTGTGCTTGCACTGAGAACTCTGTAATCTGTTACCAGACAGAGTGAGCCTTCCTTTTCTTTTACAAATAAAACTGCTGCCCCACGCGGATTCTGATGGGTGAATAAAACCTTTGGCTAGGTTTTCATCAATATGTGTTTTGAGGGTTTGTGTCTCCATGGGAGAGAGTCTGTAAAGGGGTGCAGGTTTGGACACAGCCTTGCATAGATCAATGCCATGTTTGACCTCCTGTTTGGGGGGGTAGATCTGTTAGCTCTTCCTTGAATACATGAGTGTATTTATTTAGAAGTGCTGCAAGCTCTGGGGATTTTATTTTGCTGTTTACATGTTATTAAATTTGGTGTACCTCATTATATGAAGTGTACTGTCTTTGGTTAGACATTCTGAGTTGTCTTGATTTATGACTTGGGCAAAGACTGTGTCCCTCAGAATGAGGTCATTGGGTTCTTTGAGAATGTTAAAATTGACTCCATTGTGTTTGATGGTCATGGTACAGTAGTTTTCAAACCTGTTGAGATAAACGTAAAATCTCAGCCTAAAAACAAATACAACTCAGTCTAAAAACGAAATCAAAGTAGATCCAAATCTATTGTAATTCAATATAAATTCCTTAATTTTTTAGACTGAGTTGTATACGTTTTTAGACTAAGATTTTACGTATATCTCAACAGGTTGTATAACTACTGTACTAATAGGTGTCCCTACTACTAGCACCCAAAAGACACAAAGAGCAAACACCAGACATTGTAGCTGGGCAACAAACAAACAACACTAATCAACATTGATTAGGTAACTGACCTTTATTCGGCCAACACATGAGAAACAGCATCTATTGTGTTCATTACAGGTTGATTAAAAATCTCTCCCAATTTAGGAATTGGAATTCATGCCAAAAGTAATTAGCCCAGCCTCAGGCATTAATCATGAGGCTGGTCCTGCAAAATTGTCTGTATGAGAACACCCTGTCCTGTACCCATTGTTATTGGCAACCACAGCTTCAAAGGAGGCCCAGGCCCCAGGGAATTTCTTCTTCTTGATTAGGGCAGGGTTTATAAGCCTGCCAGGGGCGCTGAGACCAGGTTCAACCCTTTATCAGGGCTTAAGTTCAACCCATGTCCCCTTTTATGCTCCTGGTGCACATGGCTGGGTTTTAAGACGTCCATGCTTCCTTTTCTGCCTGAAGCTTTGGCTGCAGGTTTGATGTCAGGTTGGGCTGACACAACCTAACTTTTGATTTTAATTTTGAATGAAAGTTGCACTCACAATTATTTGAAAGAGATAGCAAATACATTTTGAATAAACCTTAGTTTTTAGATTTTGTTTATAAAAATGCAGTAAATTCTAAGGTTTAAATTTAAAATGATTCTGGACAGAATCCTCATCACAAGCAACATACTCCACTTGTTTTCATTAATGAAATCAACGAATAAAGTTATGGTAAATGCCTTGCTTTAATTTTTCAAGAAATAACCGAGCGATTTGTTCAATGAATATTGAACTTGTTGATATTAAACAAATTGCTTTGAACTAACCCTTTGAATCCTATTTTCACAAGTTAAGAAAAACATCCTTTCTTTAAGCATACCTTTAAACTAATGTTAGTGATCTGAGATCATAAAGTAAACCACACTGAAGGACATTTGTGAGGGAATGTATTTAAAAGGCAAATATTGTTAAACCCACAGGACAATGGTGAGCACTTTGTTGTCGTGACCGCACGTTAAGTAGATAAACATGAATTGTTTGCAGTTATTAAACTTTCACAGAATGCCAGTAATTATGCTATGCTAATAAATGGATCTAGAAGAATTGAACTTTAATGGTCATTCTTATGCTGTATAGTGAGCTTAATATATTGTACCTTTAATATTCAAATGATTAGTTTAGATCCGAGACTGGTTTTTTGATCTTGGAAACAACGCCCTCTAAGGTTGACATGTTCCTGTTTGTCGATAGCCCAGTAGCTTCAGCAGCCTCTCTTACTTGAGAAAACACTTCCTCAAACTTGGCTTCGGAAAAGGGCTTGAAGCATATGGTATTTCCTTCGGGATAATCATCGAAGGCTACTGAATCAGCGAAGGAGACCTTTGCGCACTGCTCTGAAAGTCGAGCAAAAAGTTGGGGCTCGTTATGATACATCCGATATGCTTGGTTGTTTAGACAAGACTCTTCGGCCAGGGAATCAAGGACATTGGCTTTGAAGGAGGCCTTCAAAAAGCGAAGCAGATCCACTATATGGTCACGCTGTGCTACCCAGTTGGAAAATTTGGCCTCAACAGCAAATCTACCCTTCTGGTCTACCAGGGGATGGAAAGTATCGGTGATAAAAGTGACGGAAGGTGCAGAGGCCGGATAGGACAATGGGATATCCAACCGGTATTTGAGAACGGCACCCTTATAGAACCCTTTGTGAATGAAGATCACCCCATACCAGATATTAATGTCATCAAGAGCTGGCATGACATAAACGCCGGTGGGACATACAGAAGGGTTTCTTAGACTTGCGTATTCAATAAGAAGCTCATAGCGGCGAAAGTAAATTGCAGTATCATCATAATTTGATATTTCAGTTCTAAACATTTCTGGTGAAAAATTATATAGTCCTTCTGTTGAGGAGGGAGATTTTATGTTTATTTTTTCTTCGTCATTAACAACTGTTTCGCTGATACTGCCTTCTGCTGGTAAAGAAGTATCTTGTGTATCAATAGAATCATCAGTTTTGGAAATCATTTGTTTAAGCTAATATGTTTAACTGTCAAAATAAAAAAATACTAAAAAATGGGTGGATATTGAGCCACTAAGTAAGAGTTTCGATAAATTTAAAGTAGGAACTATAACAAACTAAAAGGTGAAAGCAACTAGTATATAGTATCTTCTATGGGAGAGTAAATTCTAGTGAATGTACCGTTTTAAACGTCCCTGTTATAACAAAGTGGCATCTGGGCTTTAGCTTCATGACTTTAATCGTATTATTCAAAAAGTGGGGATTAGTATAGCATTTATATTTGATAAGCTGAAAAATGTGGAACTGTCTAATCTAATTTTCTTTAGACTTAGAACCTTAAAAATCACCACGTCAATTCAAAAATATATTTAACCTGAGATTTAAACCAGTATAGCTTTTTGCAAAAGCCAGCCCTTGGCTTCACAATAGGGTGCCAGGGCAATAAATTACAATTTTATATTGAAATAAAGAGGATTTAAAGAATAGTGCCCCGCAGTCTCACTCCAAGTGGTGCGATTACGTTGAAGCAGGTCAATAAAACAAGTAATCATAGTAGGACACTTTTGACCTGGATGCTGCGAGATCTTACATTTGAAAAGTATGAAAACATTTGAAACAGCATAGTACAAACGAAGAGGCAACATTGACTTGCATTTAGGGCTGAGAAGGTCACAGTTATTTAATTTAAATTTCCATTTGTAATATTTTATTCCGTTTTAAAAACTGTGACCTTTTCAACCCTACTTGCATTAAATTTCTGTACAATACTAAAGTTAAACTTTACTTTGGTTTTAGTGAATTTAAATTATAAATTACTTTTTTGAGTATATACTGTACTTTCAGAGCTGTTAATATGGACAAACCAAAGCCAGATTAGAGCGAGCTAGGGTTGGGCATGAAATGAAGCATAACTGGTACAAGTTTTTTCAGTAAGGTCAAGGGACAAAGTGCCTTTAACATTTTTACTGTAACACATAAAACACATCAATCATCATAAATAAGCATGGTCACATTTGAAGCTAATGTATCAGGAATATTTCTGACATAGAAGTTGGTAGAAAGCCACACATAACCTTGCTCCCAATATGGGGTGTATAAGGAAATAATGTCTCAATTAGTTAGGATACCAAGTGTACTGTACTGAAATGTTGGGGTTGGCAGAGCAGGAGCAGATACAAGCATGGCCCACCAGAGGATGGGTCATAACTTTACCAGGTAGGAAAGGGCCTTCCCAGCCATGGCCCATGGTCCAGCTGCTGGCAAGGCAGAGTCAATCAATCCTGTAAGTGCTAGGTAAAGCACACCAAGGAATTGACTACTCTGGCCAGTAGAGCCAGAAGTGTGTGGGGACGTGATGGTGGGCTTGGGAGTTGTGGGGGTTCCTGTCAGGGATTCAGCCTGCGGAGGATTCTTGAGAATTTATAGGAGGACGGCCCGTGGGTCCTGCGGGGAGGGCCCACCACAAGATTGGAGCTAACTTTAAAATATAAGATAACAATTTGCTCAGGAGAGCCCAGGGTCCGCTGGCAGGAGCCATTGAATCAATAAGGCCAGTGAGGGTGATGTACATCATCTCAAATATCTGAGTGGAGGTAGATTCATTGGTTGCAATGGATTCCTGCGGGTGGTCGGGCCGCAGGGTGAGAGGTGGTGTCATTGAAACTAGGTAGGCGGGCAAGTAGTTGTACTTGTCGCGGAACAGCAGGGGAGCTATGGTGACTCAGGTTCCTTCTCTGCCAATGATTCCTGTCTCTCTAGTTCTGGCTTCTGGGCTGTAGATCAGGATTTCCTCTAGGAAGAATTCCAAATATGCTGGGTTGGGTGGGTATTCAGTGAAATGTACCGGGCCAAAGGGAGCTCCTGGTGGACAATAGAGTTCAGGCGGTCGGTCCACGGTTTCTTGGGGTTGATGGATGTGAGGTACAGAATTGCGGGAGGTAGACTGCAAATGAAATAGAACTAAAATCAAATATGGAATAACCTGGTTGAACCAAAGGTTCATGTCACTTTATTGCAAGAATGTCAATGGGTAACTTCCTGGTGGCCCAGGGTATAAGTATACCCATCTGCCATAGAGAAATTTTTACAAACCTTTCCGGGCCGGGTGTCACGGCCCATACCAGAGTCAGGCTGGACTCCTGCAGGGGAGGCAGGCTGGGCCTGGAAGGCCATGTACACAATAGGCATGATTCTGACCAGGTAGTTGACTGCAGTAGCTAAGGGGCACTAACTCCCAGTATGGGGCACAGCCTGGTTGGCCAGCCCCAACACTGTGATGTAGACAAACCCCAACTTACTGAAGTCCTGGACAGGAGGCACGTTGAGTAGGGGGGCAGTAGAAATCTCCTTCATAGCGGGTATGATGGTCTCTTTAGCACAACCAGGAGGGAGATCCAGATGATGGGGGTGGAAATACTCCAAGTCAAGAGCACAGGGTGGATTGACTGAGGTAGCAGGAGTATAGCCAGAAGGGTACAGATAGGCAAGTTTATATTGATTTGTGGATTCCAAAATAGATGCAAAGAGAATAATTAAATTTGAGCAAAAATAAATAATTTCTGCAAGAAGATAGTGATTTCTGGACATAAACTTGTTTTATTAAGATGTCAACAGTGAGCAGGGCTTCTCCTCCTCACTATTTACACTTACTGGTAATTTTGTGGCCTTCTGTGCCACCAGAGAACTGATGGCATCAATTTCAGTTGAACTTACAATTTTCACTAAAATTTACGTACTTGGGCCTGGAGGTGGATGCTCATTGGTTGTATAACAGGAACCTTTCTTGGGCTGCAGCAAGCCAAGGTGCCACTGTTATTTATAGAACCCACAAGCAATTGATCACCCAATTGCCCAATCAACCAATTGCACTCCCAATATCTTGTTTCCCGATAATTAAGATGGCCAATTTTGTTAATGGAATCAAAGCCAGGGATTTGAGGCTTGTGTGCCTCTCAAATACTGGGCCATTCATTAGTCAAAAAGGGGGTTTTCTTGCTCTGAGAGACAGTTTGTGAGGGTTTCCAGGCCATGGGTAGTTTTGCCTCTAAGAAGGCCAGCTGGTTGTCTTGGGCTTTCTGGGCTCTGACACCGGGCTATACTGCCTTCCATTATTTGGAAATTATTGGTGGCATCCTGCTCAGAGGGTCTCTCATTGGTTGAGTCAGAATGGGGGAACTTGGATTTCCCCTTTGAGCCACAGGGTTTTTCATCCTCAGGCGGCCTATATTCTACAGAAGGCTTTTTCAATTCTTTACCAGAGGTGGCCCCAGATATCTCAGGATTGTTGACCAGGCCCGCGCTCTCATTGACGGGACTAACAGGATCTTTTTGCAGGTGAGGTGTTGGTGCATGCAACTCTGGGTTGATTGATCTCAGGAGTTTCTCTGAATTCAAATTTGGCTCTGGTTTGAGCCCAGGAAAACAAAGGCAGCTGGGCCTGCGGGCTGGCGGCCCGCAGGGTATTGGGGTTTGAATCACATAGCTGGGATTCTATCACATGCATAGTTAACAAGAACTTGTCACTTGTGACAGTTCTATTAGGACTAGGTAGGCAGAGGGGTTGTTGTATTTCCCGTTAAATATGAGGGAGTACACAGTAATGTTCTTGCCGTCACAGACTAAGTGGTATGGTTCTTTGGGAGTTTCTGGTCTGGTATATCACAGTAAGTCTTACAAGGCCCAAGGTTCTTGGTTTTGGTTGGGAGGATACTAAGTAAAGTGCACTGAGCCTTTCAGGGATCCACTCATTTGGGAGCTTCTCCCCAATAAAATAGAGGAGAGCTCCCAAGTTGAACTAAACTAGAGTGGTTTCTACTGGAATTCCAATCATCAACATTAGTAATAGGTGGCCAAGCAGTATGAATCTCCTCAAAAAGGGAGTGAAGTGGATTAAAAAGTAGTGGATGCTTGTATACCCCAGTACCAACCATGGTGCCTGAGGATAGATAATAAGAGGGAAACAGGCAGTTTCAATATATGAAGCATGGTAGTTGCGTGGGCTGAAACAATACCAAATTGAATCTTCAGATTTATTGGTAGGTATTGGATCAGGATTTTTGAAGTTCACATTAGCCTGGCAATATCCTAGAAACATAAAAAACACTAGGATGAGAGGTTTCATGTTGTTGGAGAGAAACATATTTTCTACTAATCAATTAGGATTTTAAAATATAGAGTTTATTGTGAATGGTGATAGGAATAAAATTATTGAAGCAATATGCTCAAGAAAAGGACCTCAGTTTAAATACTGAAAGGGAAGTGGAGGAGAGTTATTATGTTTACTCTAAGTTCCTGTAGGTCCTGGAGGTGAATTATTGCTTTGCAAGACTGCAGTGTTGTAACTGTACTGTTTTAGCAGAGTTACACGGGGAAAATATTTAGAAACTAGATAATAGTCTTTATTGAGAGATATGGATTATATAGTCATTGTGAGTTGTGGATAGTAGGAACATGATAGCGTTGATCACACGGTGGAATGGTGAAGGGGAGTGGTTTGATCCTTGTAATGAGTCAAGCATCAAAACAAGATATCCACCTTATAAGATCAGCTTCTGTTCATTTTGTTGTATTTGGAAATTTTAGTCAACTTCCTAACTTGGCTTCAAGTGACTGGATAATCAGATTGCAGATCACAAACCCGCTTACTTGGAACCTTGCTGGCGGGTCGAGTCTGCTGTTTTGACACCCCCAACCGAGAGTTGGCCTCCTCTGGAGGCAGGTTGTCAGGGAGGTTGTTGGGAGCCTGGGAGCCATAAGGGACTAATTGTTGTTTGGTGGCGGGTAGGAAAGTCTCACGTTGTTTCTGTCTTGCCTTGTAGGGTCTCAGACAATTGTGGTGGAGGACCTTGTCCTGTTTAAGTTTTCCGAGTCCTTGCACAAGGTAAGTGTTGTTTTTGTTTACCTTTGGGATGATGGCAGGGCCCACTTTCTCTGGTTATAATTTACTTTTGTCAGAATTCATGACCCAGACTTTGTCGCCAACCTCATGTCTGTCTTGGGTGGTGACAAAGGTCTTTTTTAGATGCTTTTCTTCTTTTTCTGATTGATTGTTATTGGCCTGTATGAGCTGGGGATCTGAACACACGAAGGAACTTTTTCTGGTATTTCCAGCTTAGGTCCTGATAATGCTTGGATGATATTGGGCTGTGTGCCATCAACTAACTTGAAGGGGCTTTTCCCAGTGTATCTGTTCACACGGGTCTGGCATACAAGCAATGCAGTTGGTAGCTGCTTGCACCAGTCCTCAGGTCTCCCGGCAGTGAGTTTGGCTAGGGCCTGCACAAGGCTGCATTCAGCCGCTCTATGCGTCCATTGGCCTGAGGATGGTAGGGTGTTGTCACTGTGTGCTGGACCCCATTCTTGGTGAGGTATACATTGGTATCTTCAGAGGTCAATCCTTTGCCTTTGTTGGTTATCAGGAGTTCTGGCTTTCCAAACTTGCTGATTATCTCTTTTCCAATAGATTGTTGTACATCATTGCCAGTATGTGTCTTTACTGCTTATGCCACTGGCCATCACATGGCAAAATCTATTGTGGTAATGATGTATTTCTTTTCATTTTGCTTTCCTGGCATGGGGCCAACAATGTCTAGAGCCCACACCTTGAAAGGTAGTTGTGTGCAAATAGGCAGTACTGATTTGGGTGGGGTATTGCTTTTCACAAATTTCTCACATACTTTGCATTGGTCCAAGACTTCCTGGACGTCCCGGTACAGGGTTGGCCACCATGCTTTGTGTTCAAGGAATTCATAGAGATTGCGGCTTTTTGTGTGTCCAAGGTCTCTATGGTAACGTAGGATTGTGTCAACTTGCTGATGTGTGGAGATATAAGGGATAGTGGTTCTGTCAGACATTTTTTTATGTAGGGTCCCATATACATCTGCAAATAAGTGTTTGTTCTTAATAACTGTTTCTTTTGTTATGTCTGTGATGTCAGGGGGAAAGCCTTTGTCCTTTATCTGGAGCACCAGGAGGGACCAGTCCGGGTTGAGCCCATTCTTGCCTTGCATGGCTCTGACGTACAGGAGCAAGAGTGTGTCTGCCATGGTGAGTTCCGGACCGTGCTTATATTATATGAGCATATTGAATCTCTCCAGGATTTCCATCCACTGTGCTTGGCAGCGTGAAAGGTTTGCCTGTGTCTTGAAATAGATGAGCAACTTATGATTGGTTAGTGCTGTGAATTCTTCCTGTCATTCCAGGTAACAGCGCCATTTGACTAGGCAGTGTACAATGGCCAACAGCTCCTTGTCGTGAATAGGGTATTGACACTTGCCATCTGTCAGCTTGCGCAACTTGTAGGCTACAGGCAGGAAATCACCATCACTATTCTTAATTTGCAGTACTCCCCCAATGGATGCATCTGAAGCATTGGTTTCCATTTGGTATTCACCATTGCGCTTGGGATACTGTAGGATAGGTGATGTTGTGAGCTTCTCCTTAAGACGCCTGAAGCAGAGGTCACATTGGGGTGTCCATACAAACTTAGATTTGGCGCCTGTTATGGCCAACAGAGGTGCAGTCAGGACGCCACAGCTGGGGATGAACCTTCATACATAGGCAACCATTCCCAGAAATTTGCGGAGTTCTAACTTGTCCTTTGGGGGTGGCATTTTGCAGATGGCCTGGATTTTCTGGCTGTCAGGTTTAATGCCATCTTTTTAAACTATGTGTCCCAGGAAGGGCAACTGTTTGTGGAAGAACTGGCATTTAGAGGGCTTGGCTAGTAGCTTATGTTGTGCCAGGGTGGCAAAGACTGCCTCCAAGACCTTGTGGTGTTGTTCTATCAAGGGGCTGTATACAATAATATTGTCCAGGTATACCAAGGCGTGCTTTCAAATGTGGGGCGCAAACACCTTGTTCATGAAGGTCACAAAAGTTGATGGGGGTTTGTCATTCCAAAGTTGAGTATCACACACTTGTATGAACAGTATTTAGTGTGGAAGGATGTTTTGGGTATATCTTCCTCCTTGGTGCAGATCTGGTTGTAGCCTGTGGTTAGATTAATCTTGGAGAAAACTGTGGCGCCGCCCAAGGCATCAAAGAGGTTGTCAATGAGTGGTAGTGGGTAACAATTCTTGATAGTAACTTTGTTTAGGGCGCGGTAGTCTGCAATCAGACGCAGGGTACCATCCTTCTTGGCCACAAAGAATACAGCAGCACCAAAAGGAGACTTTGAGGGGTGGATAAGTCCCTTCTCTAAAGCTTTCTTGAGGCAAGCTTGTAGGGCGCCATCTTTGTTTGGGGTAAGACGTTAGATGGGTTGCCCCTTAGGTACAGCTCCTTTGAGTTAGATGGAGTGTTGGATGTGTTTCTCTGGTGGCAACCCGGGTAGAGCCTCTTTGAAGATTTCTGGATGAAGGGCTACAATTTCACAATCCTGAAGTGTGGTGGTGTCCTGGTGATCCTTTAAATGTATGATCTTGTACTGGCAAGAGTCCCAGTCAATTGCCTTGAGGTTCTCCTTTTTGTCCAGGGTCTCTGTGATACGTACAAAGACGTGGTTGCGTAGGAGCTGGTCTACTGAGTCAGGGTAGATCTGGTGATTGACGCCCTCATGTTTGATAGTCAGTACCAAGGTTGCCCAGTCTATATGGGGATTGTTCCTTTGTAACCCGTCCAGACCCAGTACAATATCAAACTTGGGGAAGTCAATGACGGGCCCCTGAATGGTGGAATGCAGGTTCTCTAGCATGACAGAGAAGGGGGTAGTTTCCCTTGTCACGGTGATGTGATGTTCATCAGCTAAAACCACATTTTTAATCTGCAAAGGATTAGTGGTTAGCTTGAACTTATCTACAAAGCTGCTGCTGACTAGGGTTTGATCTGCGCCTGAGTCCAGGAGTGCTGAGCCTGTGTAACTGCAAAAGCAGAAATGGTAAGACATCAGTTTATTGGGATATCTGGCAATGGTGTAAAGTACTGGGTCTTCTGAGGGCACTTGGATCATTGGACACTGATCCACGTCCTCGGGGCAGTACTCAGTGTTGGGCAAGTCAGGAGTTGTGCAGGGAGAGCTTAGCTTGCTTAGTGCTCTCCCTGGGCTTTTCCCTTGTCTTAATTGCCTTGTGTGGCAGTGATATGGAAATGGGTACAGTTTGACTGACCACTGTTCCTGTTTCCATGTCCATTTAAACCTGCAGGTTTGTGGTTCAAATTGTTGCTATTGATCTCAGGAGGTGGTTGGTTGGAGCGTCCAGTAGGGTAAGAGTCTTTAGGTTGTTCTCTTTTTCCAGTTTGTGCCTTGTGGAGAGCATTGGATGTTTGTTCTGCTTTCTCTGCCTTGCAATATAGACTTTGCAAGTTGGTCACTTGGTCCAGGTTCACATGTCTCATCACATGTGACTTGAGAGCGTCATAGTACATGAGGTGTGTGGCTGGGGTGACAAAAGCCATGTCAGATGGTGCTCAAAGTTGGAGTTCTTTGTAGGTGCGGGTGAGCTCCTTCACAGTGCCTGCCTGGGTAAGGTTCTTTACTTGGCGTATTATCATGAGCGCAGTATCCTTAAGCATAAATCTTGCCAAGAAGTCTTGTTTGAAGGTATCCCAGTTCTTCTCGGTATGTTCTTTGTGCCATTTGTTGCACCAGGTGCCAGTGTTGTGGGTCAGTCAGATGGAGATTTCTGCAATCCAAAATCATTGCAGGCATTCCATTTGGGCCAGCTTGCTTTGGGAAGATTGAATCCATGTTGCAGTGTTGTTGTTAGCTCCAGCAAAAGGTTCCAAGGGGTGCTTCAAAGTCTCTGGGCTACGTAAGCAGGCATGGTGTTTTTGTTGGAATGCTTTAGGTGTGGCTTCAGGTGCTTGGAAGAAACCTTGCACTGACAGGGTGTTGAAGGCGGGAAGTGGTATCACCGTGTTCTGGTAGAAGACAAAACCATCAGGTATCTTGGCACCAGGCGTGTATGGTGTCCAGTCTAAAAGAAGGCCGGACATGATTCTATCAAGGATTTGTTGGCTGCAGCAAGTACGGGCAACAGGCGGAATTTTGCAAGATAAGGTAGGATGGAGAACCTACCTGTGCTACCAATGTTGTACTGTGCTGTTTTAGCAGAGTTACATGGGGAAAAATATTTAGATACTAGATAATAGTCTTTATTGAGAGATATGGATTATATAGTCATTGTGAGTCATGGATAGTAGGAACATAATAGCGTTGATCACACGGTGGAATGGTGAAGGGGGTGGCTTGATTCTTGTAATGAGTAAAGCGCCAAAACAAGATATCCACCCTATAGGATCAGCTTCTGTTCATGTTGTTGTATTTGGAAATTTGAGTCAACTTCCTAACTTGGCTACAGGTCAGTGGGAAGTTGGGTTGCAGGTCTCAAACCCATTTAGTCAGAACCTTGCTGGCGGGTCAAGTCTGCTGTTTTAACAGCAGCAAGCTGCAGTCTGCAAAACAAGAAGAAACAGGGTTTTGCTTTACTGGCAGGATAAAGTTAAGTTCCTTCCTATGTGATGATAGGTTTGGTTTGTTTGGATGAATAATAATTCCATGGCTTGGTTATTTTTCCTGATCTGATTGGGTGTTGAATACCCTTGACAATTTATTGGAGAGTATTGTGCATTAAATTTCATTCTGATTGGATAATTGGAGTCTATTCTTGGTTTCAGATTTGTCAATTAGTGATATAATGTTACTATCCTTATTTTTATTGTTTAATTGGCTCTGGATTAACTTTTTACAATAGAATTTATTCAAATATAAAGATTTTTGCATCTGCTTTTGAAATTGGTGTGTAATTCAATTATATGTTTGAATCAATTTTGAATGTGTTTCCATTTTGCTTTCATTAATTGTTGAAAGATTGATTGTTGATGGCAATTTCACATTTATAAATACAGATTTACTTGGTTGTTTAATAGTAAATAAGTTCTCACTGCAACTTCCTTTTGTGAAAGGAATGTAATTACTTACAGGGCCAAAGGTTGCGCCAGGCCAGCAGTAGTAATCAGGTGTTTCTGGATCTCCTGCTGTGGTGTGATACTCTACTCCTGATTGAGGCTGTAGATGTTTGGGCTAATGCATATGGAAAAGTATCAGAGACAGATAAAGTAAAATTTTGGTGTTCCAAAGGTTCATAACAAGCTTTATTTGGTAATAACAACAATAACTAGTGATGAGGAGCAAATTCTGGAGAAGCTTCAAATATGGATTTAGAGAAGAAAGAAGTATTTTTTATTAGATGATACTTTAGACTTATATAGCTTGTGCTGTAGCAGGACTTAAGTTGGATTAAAGATAGGGGAGGTCATGTATGAGTTGGATTTGGATTGCTGGATACCTGGACAAGTCATGTGATATTGGTTTTTTGCCATTTCCAGAATGCTGAACTGAATATTGGATTGGCACTAAACCAGGCAATGACTGGATGTTAAGTGTGTTGGCAATGGCCAGAACACCAGTACATCCAGCTCCTTGACACTAGTTTCATTGGTATTCTGAGACTTATATAGCTACTCACCTTCAGGATTCTCTTCATGCTCTTCTCTGATTATCTGGGTGTCATGTTTGAGCATCCAGTTTATTAGCATCTGGGTGGCTGGCAGACAGCTAATATTAGTTTCATCAAGCATGACTGTTTGGCCCTTAAGTGGATTATTTACAGCTGGATGATCATTGGTTACTGAGAGGCTAGTAGCAGGTGTCATGGGAACATCTTTAATCTGGTCACCAATCTTGGACTGGTCTGATAAGCATTCATGAGTGTGAACTTCTTGATTAAAAAAGGGATTCCCAATTGGGGAACTCAAATTACTAAACAAAGAGAGGCTTGAACTAGGGGCTCTGGGCAGCTAAAAATATTCTGCCCAGTACCATCTATGCCTATCAGTGCTGGGGCATAGCTTTTGAAGCACAGAACAGGCCTCATAGCAGCAGGTACAGTAGGATTGATTTCTGCACCTGAATATTTGCTTTTTGAAGCAAAATCAGGTGTGAGCGTGGTCCTGCCACCTGCAGCCCCCACCTGGTGGCAGGAGCAGGTTCAATTCCTGTAGGAGTTTCAATTTTTTTACTTTTGTAACACAATTGACCAAAAAAATAGCTGCAGCAATCTCCAAAAACGCAAGAAACTGAAATTTTTAATTTAAAAGGAGAAGCAGAACTTTGAAGGAATGTCATTTTATTAAATACTGTAGCAGGCCACCCATTCACTGTCACCCGTGAGATGGGCTACCCAGCCAACCACTGACCAGCTGAGCTCCCACTGGTCCTGAGGGTACAACCAATATCAGCTGAACTCCCAGGGAAATCAACCAGAGCAGGGGGCCCAGTCCAAAACCCCAAAATGCAATGAGTGCACATATTACCTATTATCAAATAGGGTGGCCATGCAGGCCCCAGCCCATAGCCAAATATTCTAATAACAACCAAATTTAGATTTGATAAAAGGCAATATTCCTATTGTTAGCCCTAATAACTATCCCAAAGGCCTGATTGAGCATCCTCAACAAGAAGGAAGCCATGTGGTTGTTAGTCCAGAAGATCTGAAGTTTGACACCAATCCAAATTCCAAACATCTACAATCCCAGTATAGACTCTTGAGGTCCCCAGTCCAGTGTTTTCTCTCTCATTTACAAAAATTTTCCAATTAGACCACACTATAAATAAAGAACACTCTCTCAGTGATAGGTTTTGCTATAATTGAGATAAATATCCACTCACTTAATATCACACAAATCACTTTTACCTAACAACAAAGGTACAGACTACTAAGCTTAGTTACCCCTCCCCAAGAAAGAAGATGAATTTTCTCATCTTCCCAGCTGTACTCACAGCCTGCCTTGGGATTGGGTGTCGGGGATCTAATCTTGGGCGTCTGGCCCTTTGTTTTCAGAGAGTGCACGGGCTGCAGGTTTAGCGGGCAGGGCCCACTACAAGATTGGGGCTAACTTTATAAGGTAGGACATGGACCCCCATTCAGGACCACATGCCAGCAACCAGGATTATTGTGTCAATCACCCCAGTGAGGGTAATGTATACAATCCCAATAAACTTGCTCATGTGGTCAGTTAGAAGGTCAGGTGAGGAGGCAAGCATTGGCTTGGGGGTCATGGGGGGCTTCATATCAAGTTGGTAGGCGGGCAAGAAGTTGAACTTACCTCTAAACAATTTGGGTTCTGATAGGATCCAGGGACCTTGTCAGTTGTATCTAACTGTAGATTTTATGTGGGCCAAGGGATATGGTTCAAAAATCTTTTCTGGGGTATAGTCCTTATACTCAGGCTTTAATGGATACTCTGTGAAATGAACAGGGCCAAAGGGAAACCTGATGGACGGGAATCTGCGGGAGGAAGGGTAGGAGGACCGGATGATCTTGTACTGAATTGATAGATGGCAAATATAAAATAAGGCAATTTCTGAGGAAGCCAACATGACATAACCTTTATTTAAAAATGGTAATAAAGTATCATCACAGGGTCTATAGGCGTATATAGAACTCTTTTGCCAAACTTTACATTTTTCATAAATGGATCCTCAACAGGTCAGGAAATCTTTGGTTGGGAGGCCAGGACGCCTAGGTTTGGGAGCGGCAAAAAACACCACTAAATGGGGACTTCTTATTGGTGAAGAACTCATGAAATGTCACTCAAGTATTCTGTTCTTGAGCTCAGGTCTTGGGAGTGGGCCTGAAGCCTGTGTTTTCCTCTAATAGCTAAAACTGATTGGTTACCTGTGAGGACTTCAAGTTCATGAAGTTTACAGAGGGAATTTCCTTGCCTCCATTAGGCAAGTTGAGAAGTCCCTCCTTGGGAACCACCACTCTCAAGTCTATGTTGGCATTCTTACTTTGGGACTTAGCCTGGGCTTCAGCTCGGGGGGCTCAATCCCAGAAAAACGCGGGCAGGCAGCCCCTTGGTCCTTGGGGCTGGCAGCCTGCAAGCATTCAGGGTCAGGGTTTGAATCTCGTTCCCAGGCCTGGTTTTCCAGAGGTGGTAAATTGTCAATTCTGACATTGGGAGCCATCAGTCAGCCTTTGACCAGACCAGACCCATGCTCAGATCCACTGACAACATGTTTTATGAAGAACAGCCACAACTAGCCTATTCTAACATGTTTTCTTGGCCCCCATTGGTATCTCCTAGATCCATCATGTTTCTTGCAGTATACACTTCACTGTATTAAATGTTCACCTACTTTTCTAGAAACTTCAGGTGCTACAACATACACACCAAAGCCGCCTGTTGGGTAATGACTATTTACCTCATTGTCACAGCCCTCACTAGTTTCCAGTTTACTAACCTGCTCCCCTACCTGGCCCAAGTAATCCCTGATATGTTGGGGTTTTACATAATGACATACAACTGAATAAAATAATGAATCAAACTCACACATGAATATTCCAGATTTCAAGCAGCACTTACCTGTATATTATTAATGCAAAAAAAGCTTACCAGAAACACAGAATCATCAAATAAGAAGTGCATAAAAGTTGTGCACATATCAAATAAAACAAAATAAATCATGTTGAATTTTCACTTCATTTTGATTTAAAACAAGCTCTAAAAAAGAAAGAGAAATATTCAAGCTAATCTAGTCAATTTCATTTAATAAATTTTTCAGGGCTGAGATTTTAAGTCTCAACTTATATTTCCTATTTTGTTGATATTTATGTCAAGAATTCTGTTTGATTGTTTGTTTCTCTTTTACCATCTTTGATCACTTATATTTCCGCAAATACTGAACCTTTTCAGCCCAAACCAGTGCCAGCCAAAAGCTCTCAATCTTGGCTTTCAGAATCTTACTTTTGTCTTTTTTTATTTTGAAATTATGAGTTAATCTTGCTTAATCATAATTTTCTTATCATCTCCTTTTCATAAAGTTGGGTATAAAGGCTATCATAGTTCTCTTATTTCAAGCAATCCAATCTCCTCCTGTTTAGGCTCATCAAAAAAAATATTGTCTTGATCCTAGCTGTATCTTTTCTTCTCAGGAAATAGTAATTTATTGATGATGGTTGAGCACAGGCTTTGATACAACTGCAGCTGTTGTTGAAAAAGTCTGAAGTCTCACACTGAGAGAGATAAAAGATTTTACAACAGTATATCATTTTTCTGAAAATTTATCTTGGTTTGTAGCTTGTGGTTACTGTCTGGTTATCAGGCCTTCTTCTGGTTGCTGTTCTCAGTAGTATGAACCATGACCAGGATAGTTGTGACCAACAAATTTATTGCTGCCTGTCAGTAATCACTTCTTTGACATTTATAATTTTAAGTTAAGTGGCACCAAAACAGCTTTAGGATTGGGTATGCCAGCATGTGTATGCCAAATTAATTGAAAACTTAACCATCCAGACACCCAACTCCCTTTTAGAGACAAGCAAGATTTGGTTGACCATTTAGAAATCAGGCTTATGCAAGTAGTTTAAGAATGATTTCATCCAATAGGTCTACATATTAACAGGTCTGGAAATAACTTGATCCTCAATCCTAGCAGCTTCAGAGGAGGCATTATTTCAGGATCTGAATTACTGAGACTTGCTGCAAACACTGTGCAGAAATCGGATTTAGTGAGGTAAATCCATACCTTGCAGGAAGCTAGATTCCTCAGTATGAACCTGCACCTCTAAGTTCATAGCTAATTGTTTGATTAACATTTAGTTTAACAATAAAAATATATTGTCCTATTATTTCACTGAGTATCTAATAGTACATCCAAGAGCAGATGATTGCAAGTCTGCTATTGCAGACCTTGGTTACTATCTGGCTCTTCTGATATATCTTGTCTCAGGAGATAAACCTCCTGTGCTGTCCTGCTCATTGTCCAACTACAACAGAATATCTTGAAGTTTTCCTTTCTGTTGTGGGTGATGTTGTGTATATACTTCACAGAAGTATATACCCAAGTCAAAGGGAAAAATTAAGAAGAGAATAATACTTTATTAGATATGAATATATGTCAGGGCCCAAGGGCTCCCAACTCTGATCCATTTAAACTATAGTCTAAGAGAAGTTCTTTATTTATTATTCAGACCAAGAATGATCACAATGGGGGAAAGGGGAACTAGGTTCTTTTTATACCATTTACATTGGTATTTGAGATTCTTTCAGATTCTTCCTGAAGGTCCTTGTCTCTCTATCTGGAGGGTCATGCTAAAAGTTTGAAACATCAGCTGACTAATTCTAGTCATATTCTTTTGGCCAGATTCAAATTTCGCGGTTTGCCTCAGTTGGTCATCTAAAAATAATTCAGGTGGATTCTCCTCATCTAGGGCTTTCATTTGAGCGTAAGAATGTCCAAAACTGATCACTGGAAGCTGAGATATGGTTGGATTTGCCAGCTTACTAATTGTTGCTTGTCTTGATTTGAAATCCAATCTCGCGACCATTTTGGGACATGCTGACAGGGTTTTTGAGCTCGGCTCTTTAAATCACCATAACTTTTGATCCAGGGTACCTAGGGAGATCATAAAGGTAGATTTTTGACGGCAAGAAGTAGCTTTATTGATCCAAGCTTTTGAAACGTGACTTTCCAAAGATAATATGTCATTGAGGGCCATGACAATATATGATGTTATATAGTATCATGGGAAGCCACATAAATTCTATGTACATAATGGTAGTCATGGGGCTTATCCAAGCAATTGTTCCTCTTAAGTCACCAGGCTTGTCCAAGTTATGTTCTGCTTAGGATTCAAAATGTTTGATCCCCATAATAGATGGCCAAATGATAACAGTGCCACCAACTTAATGATTAGCTGGGGAATCATTTGGCAAGTCACTCAGGAAATTAGTTTCCCAAGAGGGAGTAATTGTAGATATGTGACAATGATAATGAACCCTAGTTTAAGGTTGAATATGTTTTTTATAAAGAGGACCCCTTACACTTCTTGGACCATGCCCTATGCCTTTCATACCTATTATCATATAAGAATTTTATCAGAACAATTTGCTTCATATTGATTATGTCAGATTTGGTGCTTTGATTTTTGACATCAGGCTCTACATTTTGCTGTTCAAATATTTAACAGTGCATAGATACTTTTTATAGAAGGATAAAGAATTTTTAGCACCTGTTATCTCTGTACTATTCTGTAGTACTGGGGCTATTTTTTTGTCTTTTTTACTATTACTTACATGTGCTAATAAATAGTATTAAACATTGGCTGTACCTTTTGAACGGGGTTGAAAAAGCAGAAACCTGTTTATATATAGCTGGATCTACCAAAGAAACACATTTTATTTCATAGTTTTGATTTTGATAACTTTGCTAGCCTTGCTTGAAATTTTTGGCACCTTGGGGTTGATAAACAACTTTTTTCCAGTTTAGGTGCCCTGTACTAGTTTCTAAGCCTGCACCACTTGTAGTTGCTTGTTGGATCCCAGGTTTTTCTTGGGTGTCTACTTGGGCTGTGCTTACCCTTTTGGTTGACTCACAGAGACAACCTTTCTCATGATACACTCTACCTGTATTGAAGCATTGTGGTTGGGCTCCTTTCCTTTAAATATAAAGCAAAATATAACCCAAACTGAATCAAGGTAAATAACTAATTTTATAAGCTTACATGCTATCTTTACATGGGTATTAAATTAGCATTAAACCTACACAGATTACTTGTTAAGCAATTGTGTATTTAAGCTATTGCTTATATGGTGCAAATAAGCTCTTTTGGTTTTACATGTTGAATTTTCTGCTGCCTTCTCCCCAGTTTTACCCAAAAATGGGTACTCAGAACATAATGCACCTGGTTTTTTGTTCTGGTTATACATCTGATTTTGCATGGCTTGGTATCAGTTTTTATAAGGGATTTTATCCCTTTCACAAGCAGTACATCAAACTCTGGGTTAATTGGTAGACACAGTGATAAGAAATCACATTTTTAAATGCAAAAATAGGAATTAACAATAATAACAGATTAATTAAGTTAATCAATTCAAAACTGCTTTTGAAATCAATCAACAAATGTGCTATTAAGAGAGAAAGCAAAAACAAAAACAAAAGCTCAAACCAAGACAATAATATAAATTCTACTTCATAATTGAAAATCCAGGCACCAGATGATGGATCTGATGGCAACCGCTCAATAGCATTTAAAATTAGCTCTGAAACTCCCAAGGCAACCAATCAGCCTAGAATTAAATGCTTAAAATCAAATTACCAATATTCAGGGGAACCACCTAGCCAATCATTTGATGCAGAGCAACAAAGCCAGAGAAGTAGCACTCATCCAGGCCCACAACACTATCTCAAACATAGTACAGTAGAATACTGCAATCCAATAACCCAACTCACCTCTTCTTGCATTGCAGGCTGCAGCCTGCTGCAGTCCTGCAAGGTAATACTTTCCAAACTACTCTTGCAGGATCACCTGGTAACCACTATGTCCACTTCCACACTTGACTTCAGTATTTAAGCTGAAGAACTCCCCCTTTGCCAATTGCCCCAACAATTTGTATGGCTATCTTGATTTCAATAAATCTATATTTTCAAAACCCCTCTAAATTTTGATTAGTAGATACACAGGATTCCCTGCCCTCACATGAAGCTCATATTTAAAATCTGGGCCTTGTGTTGGTTAATTGGGATTGACCAGGCTAACATGGGTTTGAATCTCCTGAACTCACTCCAACCAATAAATCAGAAGACTCCATTTGGTATCGTTTTGGACCACGTTGCTGTCATGCCCCATACATTGAAACTGCTTGATTTCCCCCATTATTCATCCCAAGGCCCCTGGTTGGTTTTGGTATATACCAGTGTCTATTACCTGTTAAACCACTTCACTCCCTTCCTGGGGAGATTTTGCTTATTTGGTCACCTTCTACACATGTTAATGATAGGGATCCCAGTAGGGTCCACTCTAGTCGAATTCAACTTGGGAGCTCTCCTTCACTCCATTGGAGAGAGACTTCCCAATGAGTGGATCCCTGAAAGTTTTACATATTCTAATTTGCTCAGAGACACAGGTTTTTGTAGATTGAGAGCTATTATGATTCTCTTCTGGGCTGAGTTTCAGTGACCCCAACTGGGTATATATTGTCACCAGATCTCTTGGTAAACATAGCTATATCCAAAGGCAGCTGAAACCATTTTGTGTTTTCTAGAACTTGGTACCATTATTAAATAATCCATTGATGTTTCAGTAGGTTTTCTATAAGAAAAAGCTACTTTGCTTACAACACCCTAGGTTTTTTAACTGAGCATATATTTTACACCATGATTTGATTTATTGTTTATGGACTGTTTCTATTTAATTCATCCCCACAGCTAGGGATGTGGCAGATCTTAAACAGCTGGCTGCTCTATAAAAGCAGCCAGCTGTTTAAGATCAGGAAGCAGTTCCGGAAAACCATCTAGGGTACAATTTTTCCAGAAGTGTTTCCGTACATATCAGCTGACAGGTGTGTTTTTTGGATTTTTATTAAAATAGAAATTATACTTTTTTGATTCAAATTTTAAAATAAAAATATAGTAATTTGATTTTGACTCTACAGTTAAAAAATATTAATGGTGTAACTTAACTGTTTTAGCAGAGTTACAAAGGGGAAAAATAATTGGAGACTAGATAATATTCTTTATTGAAGGATAAGTGTTATATAGTCCTTGTGAATCAGCTAAAAGGAACATGATTGTGAAGATCACTCAGTTGGATGGTTAAGGAGGTGGCTTGATCCCTTTAGAGAGTCAAGCGCTGAATCGAGGTATCCACCATAGAGGGATCATCATTTGGTCGTGTTGCTAGATTTGGAAATTTGAGTCAACCTCCACATTTGGCTACAGGTCAGTGGGAAGTTGGGTTGCAGGTCTCGAACCCATTTAGTCAGAACCTTGGGAGGTCAACCCCGTTGTTGCAACATTAAAAAATGAATAAAAATCTAGCTTGTCTGGAACACAGAAAGCCATACATGACTGTTTTTTTTAAATTTTGGATTTCCCTTGCCTAGGGGAATCCAAAATCCTGAAATGTGACGGCTTGGATGCGTGATTACAGCAAATGCCATAATCAGAGTGTCTTAATCCGCCACAGCCCTACTCATAGCTATAAAAGCTACTGCCTTAAAAATTTCAAAAGATTTGGAATTACACTAAGTTTTCTGCCAAAAATGGTAGCACAAGTAAACTATAAAAATTTGCACTTTTGGCACATTTGTATGGCGAGTCTCTCAATGTTTCAGCAAAATAATTGGATCGAGTGATCTTAAGCATGATCTCTAAGATTAATGTCATTTTTTGAAAAAAAATTATTAACTTATTAAGTTTGCTAGTGCAAAATTTTATGGCAAATTTTATCTACAATAAAAAATTAAGATGGATTTCAGCAGTCAATATATATTAAAAATTAACAAAATTCGCTTTATAATAATGAAAGTGACATTTTCTGATTTAGTACT
This sequence comes from Entomophthora muscae, assembly GCA_014839935.2. Lineage (NCBI taxonomy): Eukaryota > Fungi > Entomophthoromycota > Entomophthoromycetes > Entomophthorales > Entomophthoraceae > Entomophthora > Entomophthora muscae. Next base: position 18,518 of record QTSX02005055.1, on the reverse strand, counting down.
CTGATATTTGCAACCAATTTTGACTGAAATAAAAAAATTCTAAAAGAATAAAGCTTAATTTTTATATTTGATCTTTTAGTTTTTAAAAATCAAGATTATTGAACTTATCATCAAACAACAGACTCTACCATGATAGCTTGTATCATCAAGTCGAATTCTTTCAAAATATTCATAGACTTTTAAAAATTAGGAGCTGATGTCTTCTTGATATTCGCTGAAAAACATAACTTTGAAATATACATCATTGATTAAGTAGAAAGTCAAAATATAACCAATAAAGCAGTATAAATTCATCTATGGTTAACTTTTACCACCTCCTTATTTGAGCTAATAAAAATTAGATCAATTAAATTCAAAAAGTACCTTAGGAGCAGGCTTAACATAGGGTAAGAAATCCCGGCCTCCCATGTAGGGGATCAGGGGCTCGGGGACACGCAGACCCTAAACAATTAGTCAAAGTAATAAACTTTAAGCACCTCTGGAGTTTGATAGTTTTCAAGGATACAACAAATTGTGCGCTCGGTAGCAGTGAGAGTGGAGTTCAAACAATGTACATATTTCTTTTCGCGATCCCCCATCTGAAGAGATTAAGTATAAACAAAGAAACAACTACCTTTTTTGTTCCACAACGGATTTCGAGATGACGAGACTGGTAGTCTAAGCAGTTGGAGCAGCTCACCAACTCTTTAAATTCTCCCTGGAAAGGGAACCAAGCTTCAAGATCGTACTTTTTAGCGGCAGCGTTATTGAGAGCACCAGAGACAATAGCAACAACTCTGTAAGGAAGTCCAAGCTACACAAATTCAGCCAAGGAAAAATAAAGCTATACCGATTGATAAAACTCTTCACTGGTGTTGATCATTTCATCAAACATTTCCCAGCTCTTTTCGGGATCAGTGAGAACGAACTGTTCAATCTTTTCGAATTGATGAACTCGGAAAATACCCCAGGTATCTTTACCATGGGAACCAGCTTCTTTGCGGAAACAAGTAGAAAACCCAGCATACCTATTGATAAGAGCAAACTCGGCAAAGTTAATTACTTGATTGGCAAATCCTCGTTCGGGCGATCAAACCATTCAATCAGCATGTAGAGCGGAGATGGGCTGCTCAGAAGTAGCAATGAGATATTTGTCCTCTCCATCTCCAACAACTTTATAAAGTTCTTCGTCGAATTGGGAAAGTTGGGCAGTACGTGCCATCATATCCTTTTTCATGAAATAAGGAGTCTGGATTTTCTTGTAGTTTTTGGTGCGAAGGAAATTGAGACCATATGTGATAAGTGCCAGATTGAGGTCGACACCATCATTAGTCAAAAAGTAACCGCGATGTCCTGCGACGTTGGTTCCTAAACACTTAATAAACAGTATATTAGCTTTATTACCACGCTCGGGATCGTAACCATCTAAACGATGTAAAACAGCATGATGAGGTAAAATATCTGTCTTTTTTTCAGGCTTCAATTCCCCCTCCCAGGTACGAATAATGGCGTTGTTATCCTAAAGCTATTAGTGATAAAACGAAGATAAAACTCACTTCATCCATGCTAACAGGGACAGAGTTATGAACAAGATTTCCAACAGTTACAAGCTTTTGCTTCCATAGGGCTTCCTTTTCCTTCTCTTCGATGATGTAAAGATCTTTCTTTTGTTGGATCTCGTTTTTCTTCTCGAGAAGCACAGTAGCATCTTCTTTAGCCTATTGCAATATTAGACAAGGTAAAATGAATAAGGTACCTTTTTCTTATTGCCGATTTCCTTTTGAACAGCATTAATGTCTCTATTCAAACCATCCAAAGTGAATCTTGCTAATAAAGTCAGATAGAGCCTTATGCTTTTAATTACTTTTGGTCCAGTCTTCATATAGCCCGATGATTTCGTCAACAATTTCAACGGACGCTCCGCGGCGACGCTGAGACTCTCTTACAAGGTCGGGATTACCTCCCTTATCGGCCAAAAACAAATTAATATCTAACATTATGAAAAGCTGTGAAGAGCTGTGGACAAAGAATCAAGGCAATTAGCTTTCGTGATTTTTTGGCAAGCGACCACCTGCTTTGCTTTCCTTAAGTCGTCATTAATTGGCTGGCTAGGCTGTAGCCATCCTTCCTATCATCCAGTTTGATCGAAAAGGACACTTGGGAATTTCATTCGGTTTCTCAATAAGGCATCTCAATATCCCAATAGGCTCATGTAAAGCATTTTAATAAGAAATATCTCAAAGGAAAAAATCCAGATTTAAATGTTGACTTTAAGGAAAAACGCTTGAATTATTTTTAAGCTTCCCCAACAAACCCATTTTCACAAATAAAGCAATTTAAAGATTAAGAAATTGAAGCTTGATCAACATTATCCTTTAAATCCCTCATTAAACGTAAAGTGATAGTCAAGGATACAATTTAGTTCTAAGCCTCTACAACCCTCTATAGAGCCTTTTTTTCCTTACAAGTCTGCTTGTATAAAAGCTCAATATCACCAGATCAAAAGTGAGCTTTACAAAAAAGGGATCAGAAATCCAACTGTTAATCAAAGCCTAACCCACCAGAATAACTGACAAGACCACCAATATCATATCAGGCATCAGTTAGTATAAGCTGATAGCTTGGTGAAAAAATATCACAAAGCTTCAGTTTTTTTGAAAGAATTTTTTTCTGAAAATTAGACCAAGTGACAAAGATTCTTTATGAATATCTAGGCTTTAATTTCCTTGTAATTTTCTGATGATACCTAGTTATATTGGATATTTTAAATTAATTTCAATTGCAAATCATCTTTTTTTATTTAGTGATATAAATCAAGTTCAGTAGTTTCTTAACCTGTTAAGATAAAAAAGAATATACCAACAAAGAAAGAAAATCAGTTCAGCTAAAAAAAGCCAAATGGTTCCACTTCAAGGTCAATTATACATAACAAAGTTCCATTTAACCAGGTCCAGATTAAAAATGGTCAATCACACAACAAAATTAGAATCAAATACACAATCCTAAAACTGAGACAGCTAGCAAAATTAACCCATGACCAAAACAAAATTGAATGGGTTACTGTAAATTCACTGCCACCTCTGGCATTGGATCACACAATCTTCCCTTGTCGTACCAAGAAAGGCCTGAAAACGCCTGCCAAACCCCATCATTCTTTAAATGATTTAGCACACACGGTTGATGAGAGGTTTGTATTAGCCTACCCTGTGGACCCTTTGCCTTTGGCGGCTCCCTCCTGGGAAGAAATACTGGTTAATTTAGACTACTTATTAGCGCGGTGTCGTCCACTTCTGAAAACCATTAGAGCTAGCCAATCAGAGGTCGCCACATTGACACTAAACAACTCAAGTGAATTCCAAATGACCAGTACCTCTTCCAGCCAATCAGATCCGACTGTGAAAATTGGAATGAAACCCTCCAGTCTCCCTGCTCCTGCCCAGCAAAGTTTTGTCTCCAGCCAATTGGATTCAGAGTCCACTGTCATGTGATTCACCTTACTTGCAGCCCATTCCTTTAATGCAGCAAGGGGACTTCCAGTCCCCTGCTTGTCTATTTTCCAAATTTATAAAAGTTTTGGTCCTGTTGCACTTGTTTTAATTTTTAAAAATATTGGTCAGATCTCAGTTGGGCTCCCACCATCTAGAAATTTTAAAAGTGTTAGTAGTTATCATAACCCTTACCTTACGCTACCCCGCTTTGAACCTGGTCCATCTCCTAGGACTGCTGAGACAAACATCAGCGTATAGCTGCTTTGAGTTTTTGCTCTTGTTTTTATGTTCACGCTCAAAACCAAGTTTGTTAGTAAACTTCAATATAAAAACTTACTTCTATTTTGAATTTATCTATATAATCTTGAATTTCAAACCTGTTTACGCACACAATTGTCTGCAAGGCATCCGGGAACGTTGTCAAGCCCTCCAAAGTGCCCCACATTACTTTCTGCCTGCTCTCTTGTTTGTGGGTCCCTCCAAAACCAATTTCTTTGATTCTTTAACTCAAAACAAGAGTACCTTCCTCACCCAAATTTTGAGGAGAACACAGCCATGCTATTCCCAGTTGTTAAATTTGTGGTGTTTTCTCTGGCTCCGTTCTTGCTGCTCCTATGGTCTACCTCCCCAGACTTGTGAGGAAAAATCTCCTCTTCTGCCTGGCTTGTGAGAGATGATCCCTCCAGCCTCTGGGATCTTTCCAGTGGTCTCCTCTTCTCTGGAGAGGCTGTGGTTAAAAGCTTAACTTGTGATGACTTGGATCTGGGTATTATGGACTTCACCTTGCCCGCCTCTGAGGTGGATGTGTCCCCCATGCTTTCCTCTCCCAGTTTGATCAAGAGCAATTCTGTACCACTTGGAACTTCCAAGGTGCCCCCTCTCACTCCCACCTGCACTCCTTGGTTGCTCACCGGTCTGGTGTTGATGGGTCTGAACGCCTATTTTCCTCAAATGTCCCCTGTGTCCTCCTTGTGGTCCCTCCTTTGAGCGGCTGTCCCAGTTCTCCACTGGGCAGCATCCTGGTGGTTTGTTTCACTGGGATGAGAGCCAAACTTAGTTAGTTTAGCCCCCTCTCTCACAGTTACCTTCTGAATCAACCCAAGCCAACTGATATATCATCCAGGCAACAAACATGCTACAATCAGAGAAAATTTTGATCATTCACAAAAGCAATCCTTTTAGACACAAAGCAACACATTTCTGACAATATAGATTGCTTTAATGGCTCAAAATAGAGATAGTGTCTTCTGAGAGTGGATCCACCAAAATTTATTCAGGAAACTACAGCATTAGCTTCAATCCCTGGGCTTCTAAGTTTAGCTGCCGAGATTTGGGAGAGTGTCTGGAATCCGAGCACTGATTTTAACAAAATTAATACTCTTTCAATATTTAATTTTTCTGCTTTTAATAGATCTTTATTACTTTTTTATCTTAAGATGATTCATACATGTGACTTTGGCTTTGATATTACAGAGGAGCATTATTAGGCGCAACTGCAAGCTCAGGTAACTGAGCAAGGGAGCACAGATAATATGGGTCCTGTTTACACTCAACAACTTAAATTGAGTCACAGGGAGGATGAGCTAAAAAATTCCAGGATTGGCTATGGGCTCAGTTTTTAACAACTTATACAAGATACCCCAGGATCAGACCTGACCTCAGCCTATGCCATAGAAGAAAACCCAGGCAACTGTGCCTCTATCTATTCTGATTTAACAATATCAGGGTAATCCAGGTCAACAAAATCAAGCTGAGCCCAGCCAAGATGCCAGTATGATAAGTGTGCTTCCAAAGGAACAACTTGTAACCAATAAATATTTGAGGAGATGACAAATCTCAATACAAGTGGCATAAGCTTTGCAGAAATCAATACCTGTCTACAGTTATCCAGGGCAGTGCTCAGACAAAAGTTTTGGGCCATCATTAAGGAAGACAGCACAGGATTTGCCGGAAAACAGAATAAACCACCCAAGTCACAACTCAAGGATGTCTACTATATCATGCTTGGACTTCTCTAAAACGACCCATACCTCACAATGACTAAGATCAGCCACCTACTCAGGCTCTACACTATCTTCACTGCCTCTTGCAATGTACAGCTTGGGATGCATGGGCTTGTTGTTTGTATCTTGGCTCTGACCAATCACACAGGTGATAAGTGGAATGCTGATAGTGATTTTCCCACAGCCCAGTAATTAGTGCCACAATTACCTGCTGCCTGTCCAGTATACCGGGCAATGACATTCTTATATCTTATTATAAATTGGTATTACATGTTCAAGATTATGGGGTGGTGGAAAAAATACACTCCTGAGAGTACAAAGAAGCAGAAGCAGGGTTTGATCATTGATGGGTTGATGACAGCTTCTTCAGAAGAGGTATCATTTCACTGAACCTCATCCAGTTACACCAATGGGTATGCATACAGAAAATTTCTCTCAGACTTGCTGAATACCTGGAGCTCAGCAAATTCAAATTTCCACATACCTCTGAGCCACCAAATGGGATGTGTGAGAATTGGGGAGCAGGTTAGTAGGAAATAGAACCATGCTATCAACCATAATAAAAATCATGGTTTCAGCAACAACCAAAATGTTGTCACTAACAATTCATGGGAGGCCAAGGGGGGGAAGGAATCAACTGAACACAGAAAGCAACAGATAAAACCAACTGGCCAGTTTTACTAACAAATTTCAAACTTTATTAGATTAGAGAATTATGAAGCAAGGTCTTTTACAACTCTTGCATTCATTTAAGGTATTGATAGAATTGGGGTGGTAGATCAAATGTCACAAAATCAATTGACCAATAATATGAGCGGGTTAAATGCATTTCTTGAGGCAGGAAGATCTTGACAAATTTTGAATGGACATAGTCAAAAAGGAAAACCAAACCAACTAACATTAGGAATATGCTTTGGATGCAATTATCACTGCTCTCAGCCGCTCTTGCACATGATATTTAACCAGAGATGTCTCTTGGGTGGGTTAGGCGGGGGCTTCTTCAGAATAATTCCAAAATATTAAATTGATGGCTTTTCTTGGGCTTTTTCAGCAACCTTTTGGAGAAATATTCAAACACAATTTGGTAGAAATTCCCAAGCATTTGACAGGAATTGGAGTAGAGGCCTAAGAGGGAGGCATAACTTTACAGGATGCGGTGAAGAGGCAGCAGAGAATATTTGAGCGGGCGTTCACAATGTGTCAGTATTCCCTGTCATCTAAGCTGATATCCACTTAGGGGATGTGTTGTTCTACAACACTGGGACAAGATCCAAGAGGTAAACCCCAAGACAGCCAACCAGGTCCTTCTTGAAGCCTACAGTCACACTGGGCTATTCACACTTTGGAAGGTTGCAGACATGCTTACCAATCTGGTTATCAATGCCCATAGCAGTAGCTGTGATGATCTACATGTTGAGATGCTTTGCAGGTGTGGGCTGATGTTGGCCAAGGAGAGAATGGTTGCCTAAGAGAGATAAATGTTTGTTGGTTTGTTTGTTTGGTCATCTGTGGTAGCTGGGATTTTGTTTAACTGAGGTGGTTTATATTTGTTTTTCAGCCTTAGGATGTTAGTAAGGTGGCCTCTTGAAAGTGCTTTGGAAGGAAAGAGAACTTTTGTACTGGGAAATGGATGTGCTGAGGTGGAACTCAAATACTAATCCCAACTGGGGTGAGAAAAAAGTTGGGAAACTTTACCTAGGATGAAGGTAAAGTTTCTATTTCTATGACTTATGGGTAGCTTTAAAGAGGTCTTAAAGTTGATGGTCAAGAATATATATGCCCAGAACCATCATTAGGGTGGCTTTCTAGAGAAACAGCTTCAGAACTTAATTATTTGGAGGTTTCTGGGAAGTGAAGTGGGTTACTTTGCACCTGAAAGCTCAAGCTAACCATTTAGGTGAGTAAAAACAGTGGTAAGTCATGAAGAATGTTTGCTTCTGATAATCTAAAGGGTAGGTCACTGATAGGGGTTAAGTCTGAGTTGATCCACTTGTAAAGACTTACTGCCTGAGTCTTAGGTGTTGACTGATGAAGACTATCATGATACTGTAAAATCAGAACCTGAACATACAAATGCGGGATTGCCAAATCCTTGGTCCAAATTTTGAATCACTTTTGCGGGATAGCCTTTTTTTAATTAAATTGATTTTTTTGAGTATTTATTTGAATTTTTAAAAATGCGGGAACTCATAGACACTTTGTAAAGTTCAAGTTGAACTGCATATTTCCAATGGAAAAAATGAATTAACTGGAATCAGATTTGAAGCGTTCAAATCCATCAACCATTTTCATTAAGTTCACTATGTTTTTTGGAATTGCAGGATTGTCAAATCCAAAAACCAAATTTGAAATTGCTTTTGAATGCCACTAGTAAACTCAAATAATAATTGCAGGAACTGGAATCCAAATTGAATGTACAGTAAGTAACTAGGAAAAATCAACCCAAATCAAGAAGCTCCACTCTGGATAAAATCAAATGAAAAATCCAATCTAAACACCCATGTTTAGACATGAAATTGAGTGAAATATAAAATTATCTAAACTGAAATAATGCAATATTCTGCACTCTAAATCACTAATATAGCAACCACAAAACCATATAATGATATATGAGCTACCCTCCTGATGACGCAGAAATTTTTTAAAAGTTTTTGGCCCCCGGTTTAGCCAGGGGCCAACAAAACTTAGAAAAAAATTCAAGGAAGAAGGAGAGGGGGAAAGATAAACCATTAGTTTACTAACTATGTATTCATGTATTGCTACTAAGGATACTTGATTACAGTAGATTTCAGAAAATGCTAATAATAAAGTAGAATTATATATTACAATCTATATTATCACATTGTCTTTCCTTTGGTGTGTTGATAATGTGCTTGCAATTAATTGAACAGCTTCACCTCCAGTTGCCTTGTCAATATGAAATCAAGCCGCCTCCCCAAGAGCAACTGGTCTTGGGGAGGCGGCTTATTTCCTATTGCCAAGGCAACTGGAGGTGAAGCTGTCCAATTAATTGCAAGCACATTATCAACACACCAAAGGAAAGACAACATGATAAGATAGATTGTAATATATAATTCTACTTTATTATTAGTGTCTTCTGAAATCTTCTGTAATCAAGCATCTAAATTTTAGCCGTCCTAAAATGGAATAGGGTGATTTTTGAGAATGCCTATGATTCCTAAAAGAATTAGCACAAATCCACTCTATATCTTTTAGCATCCTTTTTGAGACACCAATACATTATATTTATTTCAAATTCCTTGCAATAATGATTTGAAATTTGGTTCTTGGATTTGACAATCCCGCAATTTCAGATTTGTTAATTTTTAATGATGTCCATGATTCAATTGAAATACAGGAAATCTCAAATTGTACATTAGAATCCCGCATTTCTGATTCATGTATCCTGCATTTGTTTGCTGAGTTTTGTCTTTTGTTAGTTGAGTTATCTGCTCAAGAGATTCAAAATTTGCCAATTTAAATAAACCAAAAAATCAAAATAAATGGTTGATTTTATTAAATATTTTATTTTTCACTCAGTTGAGTTGCCCGCAAAAGTGATTCAAAATTTGGACCAAGGATTTGACAATCCTGCATTTTTACGTTCAGGTTCTGAATTTACAGTAGAGAAGCTCAGATGGAAGATATGGATGGAGATTAGCAGGAAGAAAGAGTGTAAGGACTAGGAAAAGACCATCAAGAATGGCTGAAATAAGAAAGATCAAGAACAGAGAGAAAATATTTAAAAGGATTTAAAGAGATAAAGTAGTTTTCAAAGCTATGGTACTAAGCAAAAAAGCTCAAATTTAAATGAAAACAACTTGTATGTAAAAAAATTGACTCAGATGCTGTCAGGGATCCAGTCTTGGGCAGCCGGCCTGTCGTTTTCAGGGGTAACTTGGGCCGGGTTTTTTGCAGGCAATGTCCACCACAAGAGGGGAGCTAACTTTAAAAGGTATGAGGCAGACTTCCCCACCCATTACCACGGGCTGGCGGCCAGGATTATAGTGTCAATTACCCCTGTGAGGGTGATGTACACAATCCCAAACAGCTTGCCAGTATGGTTGGTTGGGAGGTTGGGTGCGGAAGCCGGCATGGGTTTGGGTGTCACAGGCGGCTCCATGGACAGGTTGTAAGCAGGGAGATAATTGAATTTTCCTCTGAACAACTTGGGTGTTGAAAATATCCACAGGCCTTGTTGGTTGTATCTAACAGCGGATTGTATGCGGGCCAGGGGATCAAGTTTAAGTATCTTTTCTGGGGTGTATACCTTGTATTCAAACTTCAGAGGGTAGTTGGTAAAATGGACGGGTCCAAAGGGTACACCAGGAGGACAAAAAACAGCGGGCGGAGGGGCAGACGGGCCAGGAGATCTCAAACTGAATTGGTAGACAGCAAATACAAAATAAGGCAATAGCTGTAAGAGCCAAATTAGCATAACCTTTATTCAAAAATGGCAATGAGTTTAGAGCGCAGGGTCCTTTGGTCTATATAGCACCCCACCTCCAAACTTAACATTTTCCATGGGGGGTTCATCAGGGTATTGGGAAAGGCAGGGCTGGGGGAATTGGGTACTAGGGTCTAAAGGCAGCAAAATGGCACTTGGCCCAGGAGTTCTTTCATTGGTCAAGACTCTCAATTTGCTATCTGATTATCTTGCTCTAGTGCCGTAATCATGGGGCCAGTTTGCGGGCCAGTGCCTCTTCCCTGGGCTGGCTCCTGATTGGTTGTTGGTGTAGACTTCAAACTCATGAAGCTAATAGTTGTTTATTTGGCACCTCCATTAGGTGATGTGATTGGCATTCCACTCAGTGCAATAAGTTTCTTGGCTTGGTCTGTTTCACTGCATGGGCCATCATCTTTGGCGTCAGCTTGCGGGGGCTCAATCCTAGAAAATGCGGGCGGGCAGTCCTGCAGTCCATAGGCCTGGCGGCCTGGGAGGATCCAAGTTCAGGGTTTGATTCCCGCTCTTGGGCCTTGGGTTTCAGAGGGGGAGAATTGTAAATCCTGACAGATGCAAGCAAAGTCAAAAAACAATTAATTTATATTAATTAACAGTAGATTTTGGTTCACTTCTGTTTTGTTTTCATTTGAGTTATTTTTTTTACAGATGAGTTTTTTTGCTTAGCGCCATAACTTTGAAAACTACTGTAAAATAAACAGAGAAATAAAGAGAATAATAAAGAAATAAATAATAAAGAAATAGAATAATTGAATAAAAAATAATATAATGAACAGGATTTAAATAAATAAAAAATAAAAGAGAAACATTTTGAATAATAAATATATGCATTTATTAAAGAGGAGATTGAGTGGAAGGAAAGCAGAGCAGACAGGAACGGCACATAGAAACTTTGAAAGCAGGGCCAGACATTTTGCCAGGGCATTAAGAGGGGTGAAAGCAGAGCAATGAGTGGCTTCAAGTTTTGCTAATAGTTGACAAGGGACAGGGAAATACAGAGAAATATTGAGCAAACCTGGGAAGACAAAATCCTTAAGTAAAACATAAGAGGAATCCATTCAAATTGACACTGCAAAATGTGACAGGAATTACGGGGAAACTGTTTGAAACGTGGAGCCATGGTTTTTCTGGAGCAAGAGGACAACAGGTTCAAACCAGGGTCGGGAGCAAGTCATCTGGAGAAACGTTTTGGAGAAACAGGCCAATCCAGACACCTGATTGGCTGCAGGCTGAAGCCTGTTTTATCTATGTTTTTATTAATAAAACAGAGGGGGAAAGCCTAATAAATCAGGGGTTTGACAAGGAAAAGTCTACCCTGATTAGCTGAGGGAAATTTTGAAGTTTAATTTATTATAGGGAGAGAAAAACAATTAGTTTAAGCTTTGAAAATCAGGAATTCAGAAAGAAAAACATAAGAAACAATTAGCTATTTAAGGGGAAACAGCCTGAAACAAAGGGGATCCAGAGACAGAGAAAAGACAAGTAGTCCAGGACATAGGAAAAGGAGCCCAAGAAAACAAAAAAGGAGTACAAGGCCAAGAGTAGGGCATTAAAGGACAGGAAAGCCTGTAAATCAGGGCGCAAAGGGCTGCAAAAAGAGTCCAAGACATAGAAAAGGTGTTCAAGACCAAGTACAAGAAGCCCAAGACATATGAGAAGGCACCTAAGAAATAGGAAAAAGATCTCAAGACCAAGTACCAGGATTCCAAGATATAAATCAAGGACCCCAAGAATTGATAACCCAAATATATTCCTCCAAAATAGGCTACACCACAGGAGGTTTCTAAGGGAATTTACTTCTGATTACAATAAACTTCAATCTCAACCCCTATTTATTATCCCTGATTGTGAATAGTTTACAATGAATAAAACTTGTCACATTTTTACCCAACCTCAGGTAAAGAAAGTGACAACTTCCAGAGCTGCAAGAGGTTCATAACAAGCAAAACTTTGGGTGAAGAATGAGACAGATTGGCACAACACTTGGAGATGACTACCAGAGGAAAGAAGTTCCCAGGAGGAGAGTTCTAAAGAATGTTAAGGAAATGATACCAGCCTAAGGATGGTCTCACACCTGCTGAAGTAATAGTCTATGAAGGAGATGCTTGCACAGCTATTGGGAAAGTGTTTGAAGGGTTTGCAGTAATGAAATCAAAATTTAACCTGTTTCCTAGAAAATTATTCTATCTGGAAAATGTCAACCCCATCCAGCCGGCACCTGGCATCAATCCAGGAAATAAATTGGTGTCTAAGGAGCTGAAACACTACACTAGCCCTAGGATGTGGCCCAGGTAGACAGTTACTTTGCTCAGGTTGAGAGATATGCTGTATGGAGTGTCTAAAATGAACACAGGAGCTATGAAAGTTGTCAAGCAAGCTTTCTTCACAAACCACCTATCCCTAAGGCTAGGCCTCATGCTTCTAGACCTAAAGATACTTCAGTCTCTACTTAGTGTTGTAAGCTAACTCAGAAAAACGCAGGCAGATGGGCTGACCTTAATATCAGTCATCCAATAAAGCTCTGATATTTCAGATCCTTTTCTTCATTTGATTCATATACATAGAGAACAAAATATGATACTGCCATCATACAGTAAATTTATCTATAGTAAAATATAGCAACACAACTTATGAACCTATATCCAGAAGTAGGAAGAATGACCCAAATCTTTTGAGCCTTGGGTCCTGTCAGACTTGCTACTTCTGATGACAACAAAATATTCCAGGCCACAGATTATACCAAAGCCACAGAGTATACTGTACTTTCCTAATTTCAGAAGAATTATGATATCATATGGTGGATGATAAAATACCACTGCCTGCGGATTTCTGACAAACAGGCTTAATTTTAAAAATATACACTTTTAAAAGCCAACAAAGTTAAATTTCACCAGCAAGAAAACAGAATAAAAGCTCTAAAGACTTTTAAAAATAATGCTTATAAAAGTAGCTTAATCTATTTATTATTTTTAAAAAAATTGTAGATCTAAGAAATTTACATATGGAAAAAACTATAGTTGTATAAAAATAACTGAAATCTGTTGCAGGAAAACCAGTTGACCAAACATCTTCCTGCCCCTTTTTAGCCATTCTGCTTATTAACATTCAAAATTCTTTTTGGAGTATATTTTACACTTGTACTCAGAATTTAACAAGCTTGAGTCTATTTAATTTCATTTACAGATGGCTCAATTTTGCTTATCCTCCCAGCTTTTAAAACCACTGTAAGCAAAGTAGGTGGGATTGATACTAGAAATATGATGTTAGTGCTGTTTATGATATTTATATATCATATGTGATAAAGTTCAGAGAATTAGATACATTGGCTTCCCGCATATATATTATCAGCTTCTTTGAAAGGCATTCACCCCAATATATTATGTCACTGTCCTTAATAACCTGAAATTTGGTGGATAAACATAGCTTTTCATCTATGATTAATAAAGGGTATTGTGTGGGCAGTAACTGTCAGGGTGAAGTAGAGCAAGAGCTCATCATAATTGATCAAATGGGGAATGTACACCCAAATGAGGATGACATTACCAATGTCAGGATACCAGGAGTACTGTGATGCTCCAGCAGGTGGGATATGAGTCAAAGCAGGTACTGGAGTGACTCACCAGATGATGGACCTAACTTTACCAGGCATGAAAGGGCTTTCCCAGCCACAGCCCAGGGCCCAGCCGCTGGCAAGGCAGAATCAATCAATCCTGTGAGCTCCAGGTAAAGCACTCCCAGGAATTGACTACTCTGGCCAGCAGCATCAGATATGCGTGGGGTTGAGATGGTCAGTTTTTTCAGGGCCCAGAATTCCCTGGACAACCATCTGGTCTTCTTAGAGGCCAAACTACCCACAGCCTGGAAGCCTTCACCAATTGTCTCCCAGAGCAAGAAAGCCCCCTTTCAACTAAAAAATGGCCCAGGATTCAAGATTCAAACAAGCCTCAAATCCCTGGCTTCAATTACATTAACAATTTTGACCCTCTTCATTATCAGGAAATGATACATCAGGAGCGCAATTGTTCAATTATGTGATCAGGTGCTCAATTGCTCACAGGTTCTATAAATAGCAGTGTCACCTTGGCTTGCTGCAGCCCAAGCAAGGTTCCTGTTATACCAGCTAATGAACATCCATCTCCAGGCCCAAGTACGCAGATTCCAGTCAAAATTGTAAGTTTAACTGAAACTGATGCCATCAGATCTCCAGTGGCACAAAAGGCCACAAAATTACCAGTAAGTATAAGTAGTGAGAAGGAGAAGTCCTCCTCACTGTTGAAATCTTAAAAATAAACGAGTTTATGCCCAGAAATCATTATCTTTTTTCAGGAATTATCTATTTTGCTCAAATTTAATTATTCTGTATGCTTCTATTTGTGAATCTACTACTCAATATAAACTTGTCTATCTGTACCCTCCTGGCTATACTCCTACTACCTCAGTCAAACCACCCTGCGCTCTTGACTTGGATTCTTTCCATCCCCATCATCTGGATCTCCCTCCTGGTTGTGCTAGAGAGACCATCCCACCTGCTGTGAAGGAGATTCCTACTACTCCACCCCTGCCCAACGTGCCTCCTTCTCAGGACTTCAGTAAGTTGGGGTTTGTCTATATCACAGTATTGGGGCTGGTCAATCAGGTTGTGCCCCATACTGGGAGTTGGCGTCCCATAGCTACTGCAGTCAACTACCTGGTCAGAATTGCGCCTATTGTGTACATGGCTTTCCAGGCCTGGCCTGCCTCCCCTGTGGGAGCCCAGCCGGACTCTGGTTTGGGCTGTGACAGTATGTCAAACATAACAAATCTAGTAACCCTGGGCCCCTATTCTTCTTTGATTATAGGGACATCTTATATGCTTTTATTTTTGACCTCAGATTACTACATAATACTTTATATGACCAAGAAACAAGAAACAAACAAAAGTCAAGAAGGAATTGTCGCCAATCCATCCCAGGTCCAGAATGTGACAATCTTCACCTCAAAACAAAATACTGCTGCCCCTATAACCTTTCCTGACCTGCCAAAAATAGACTTGGTTGTTTTCAGAAAAGGGATGATCATGATAAACACCCTGTTTTGTGCTCACCCCGAGAGCTTCAGAGACAACCCTCAGAAGGTTATGATGGTAGCTGCCCAACTGAAGGATGACGCCAGAGAAACCTTCTTGACCAGCCTAGAGGAAGACCCAGACCTCATACTCTCCTACAACCAATTCCTGGGGAGAATGAACTCTGCAACCACCCCTGCTGAGGCCAAGATACAAGCCTACATGGGGCTCATCCGCCTGACCCAAGCAAGGGACAACCTGGAGACCTACATACAACAATTCCTACGCCTGGCAGAAGCCGTCAAGATTCCTGATGGCATATCAGGTTTGCATTTCAGAAACGGTCTGAACCCACACCACGCCAGCCTAATGCAACACCACCAATGTGACCTCCCTAAAGACGAGCTCCTGGCTATTGCCAGAGGTATGTACTTCAGCCAACCACAAGTACATCACACTGGTCAGCCCTGGAACAATCAAACCCCTGGTGCCAGTAGGCCCCGTTTGAACATGACCCCAGAAGAGTACCAACTCCACGTCAGAAGTGGGCTATGCTTCTATTGCCACCAGAGTGGCCACTTATCCAAGGATTTCACTAGCTGCTCTAATGGAACCCAGGGAGCCACCATTTCAGAAATAAACAACGCTTCCCAGTCTTATCCTATCATTAATACTACTTTATGTTACCATGACCATGAGGTGAACACTGTAGCCCTCCTAGACAGTGGGGCAACCCTCAAATACATGGAACATAGTCTATCTGAGAAACTGGGTATACCAATCCAGGGAAACTCCTAACTGGTAACCTTGGGCAGACAACAGACCTGTTCCACAAATGCAAAGAATATGTCTTCCTGAAGTTAAATGGGAAACTTCTGCTCACCAGATTCTACGTCATAGAAAAGCTTCCCAAACCTGTAGTGATAGGTTTGAATGGTGGGTTGACTACCAACTGAGATTAGACTATAAGAATCATCAGGTGACTGTCACTCATGAGAGCCAAACCTTATAGATTTCCTGCTTGAACCCTCAACAGACCCCTGAGTTAAACAACATTGCCATGGAATATTGCAAAGCTGAGATCCCAAAATGTTTGAAGCCTTGGGAGTCTGTCTTCTCAGAAGAAGAAGCCACTGCCTTGCCTAAACACAGTCAGTTTAACCACGCCATTAAAATCCTCCCAGAAACCCAACCTAAGCATGGACCTGTCTACAGTTGTAACATGAAGGAACAAGCTGTCTTAAGAGAGTAATTGGACAAGATGTTGAAGAAGGGATACATATGCGTCTTAAAATCCTCTTGTCCATCCTCTTTACTGTTTGTTAAAAAGAAGGGCGGCAACCTACGTCCTTGTGTCAATTACCAGGACCTAAACAGAATCCACGTAAAAAAAGATACCCTGTACCCAATGCCAAAGACCTCTCAGACCAGCTTTCAGGAGCCAACATCTTCTCAAAGGTTGATTTGAGGAATGCCTTTAACCATATCTGGATCAGGCCTGGTGACAAATGGAAGACTGCCTTCAAGACTATGCAAGGTCTCTACAAACACCTGGTTATTCTATCTGGGTTGTGCAGCTTGACCAGCACCTTTTAAACTATGATGGACGTGGTCTTGGGAGGGCTCAAGGATCAGTGTTGTGTAGCCTACTTAGATGGCATCCTCATCTACAGTTGCACCCCTGAAGAACATGCCAAACACCTTCAAGCTGTCCTACAACGCTTCAAGAAACATGGACCCTTTATAAAACTCCAGAAATATAAGTTCTTCCAAGAAAAAGTAGAGTTTTTAGGGTACAATGTACTGAAAGGAGGATTTTCAATGACACCTGACAAAATTGAGGCCGTGACAACATGGCCTAAACCTAAGAACTGCAAGGAGGTCAGAAGCTTCCCAGTCCTGGAAAACTTCTTCCAGGAATTTGCCCAAAATTTTTCTTCAATCTGCTTGCCCCTGACCCGCCTTACCTCCAAGAAACACCCCTTTGTGTGGGATGACACTGCCAAATCTGTCTTTGAGTTGCTAAAGAACACCTTTGTTTCTGCCACTTTCTTGGCAATGCCAGTTTACAATAAACCCTTAATTGTGGAGACAGACGCCTCTGACTTTGCATTGGGGGGGGTGTTGCTTCAGGAGGGGCATGATAGTAAGCTGCACCCTGTAGCTTACTACATAAGGAAGTTCACTCTGCCTGAGTTGAACTACCCCATCTACAATAAAAAGATGCTTGCTATCATCTAGTCTTTGAAATATTGAAGAAGATACTTGTGTGACGCCAACCACCCAGTGAGAATCATGACCAATCACAAGAGCCCAACATACTTCTTCAAACCACAACAACCAAACCAGTGCCAATCTAGATGGGCCCTATTCCTAGCAGATTACAGCTTATCAATCCGCTACAAACCTGGCAAGATCAAAATTTTACCTGACACTCTAAGACAAAGAGAAGGCCTTATTACTAGCACCAAAGAGATTGAGGAATTCAACACTAAATCCTTGCTGTCTCCAAACATGATTGAGATGATGCTTTTATTCCTGGGAATAGCCAGTAAAATGGAAGAAATCCAACTATCTCAGACCGTAGACCAGCACTGCATCTCCATCATGGAAGACTTAAAGAAAGATATCAATATTTGATACTACCAAACAGGTTACTCTTTACATGGAAACACCCTACAGCTACATGGACGTACCTACATACCAGAAGGTCCACTGCACTTAGAGATAATGAAGGAATACCACAACTCCCACATGTCAGGACACCCTGGGCATACAAAGACTCTCAAAGGAAACCAGAGAACCTACATGTGGCCCAGGATGAAGCCAGTGATTGAAGGATACCTCAGTGGTTGCAAGACATGTGGACGTACCAAGCCTAAGCAAGGAAAGCCAGAAGGATTACTACAACCCCTCCAGATTGCAGAAGGCCCTGTAAAAACAGTATCCATGGACTACATTGTGAAACTTCCTAATTCAAAAAGATTTAATGCCATCTTTGTAATTGTTGACTGTTTCACCAAAATGGCTCACTTCATACCAACAACAACCAAAGTAACTGCAAAGGAAACAGCCACCCTATTCAGGAACCAAGTATTCATGAACCACAGACTCCCACAAGAAGTGGTCTCAGACAGAGGCCCTCAATTCACCTCCAAGTTTTGGGTCCAAATTCTAAAGGACTTGGGAATAAAAAGATTGCTGTCTACTGCATACCACCCCCAGAGCAACAGACAGACCAAGAGAGTAAACCAGGTCCTTGAACAGTAATTACAATGCTACATAAACTTGGAACAGAACAACTGGGTAACACACCTGCCAATGACTCAGTTTGCGTACAACAACCAAGACCACAGATCCATTGGTATGTCCCCCTTAAAATCCAACTACTGTCAAAACTGCAGGCTTGACCCGCCAGCAAGGTTCCAACCAAGCGGGTTTGTGACCTGCAATCCAATTATCTGGTCACCCAAAGCCAGACTAGGAAGTTGACTTGAATTACCAAATCCAACAACATGAAAAGATGATGATCTTTTATGATG